>JARHVA010000061.1:727500-1212500 GCA_037957365.1 Torreya grandis | reverse complement strand
CTCTTATTCTCTTATGTGCATGACTAGGGAAAGACGTGATAGTCTAAAGGAAAATATCCCAACACTCATGAAGTACGCATGACCTATTAAGAAGCCTACATATAGGATAAATCCTAATATGAAGCTTAGAGTTAAGGCTAAAATTGATCACATGTAAGAAGAAAGGATTATATATCTAGTATAAAAGTTAGAATGGGTAAGTCCAATGGTGGTATAACCTAAAAAATTATGAGAAATCAAACCCTATGGGGACTATAGGGAATTGAATGATGCTTGGGTAAATGACCCATTTATAATTCCATTTACAGATGAGGTTATGGAGTTAGTCATATGGAATGAAGTATATTCCTTCAAAGCTAGATCCAGTGTCTATCATTAGATACACAATTGGTGATCAAGCTAAAAATAAATTGGTAGTAGAATAGGGATCATTTTCATACAAGTTAATTCTTTTTGGTCTCAAGAATGCTCATGTTGTTTTCTCTAGTGGTTCAAATATTTCATCCATGACTTTTTGGAAGTCTATATTAATTATTGTGTTGTATTATTTTTATTAAAAGAACACTTATCCAAGTTTTGACATGTGTTGGGGATCCTTTCATTTGCTATCATGATCCATTCATCATGAAGTTGGTTCACTCCACCTATTTGTATGGTTCCATTTTAGATCAAATAGATAAGTTGAGCTCTTGATTTAGAAATAACAACATGAACTAAATGTCCTATCCAAGCCAAATAATTGACTTTGAAGATCCCTAAAAATGATTATTAAGATGATATTAGACATTTTAAAACCATGAAACACTTGGTTTCCATTGATGTTATAGATACAAACTCATGTTATAATAGTTTCAAGCTTTGCACATTGTGTTGAATTTGAAAAAAATGTTTGTTCTTTACACTATTTGGTGTTCTCTTGGGCCACATAGTGTGCAACAATGGGATTATAGTTGATCAAGATAAAATCATATTCATTATGATTATGTTACCTTCTAAAATATCTATCGAAGTGAGATCCTTCCTTTGGACATATAGATTATTATCACAAGTTCATCAAAGGGTACGTAGCTATATCTATGCCAATGGAAAGATTATTATGCCAAGATATAAAATTTGAGTGGACTAATGAGTTTGAGGTTTATTTTATGGATTTTAAATAGAGGTTTTTAAAAATTCCCATATTAGTGTTCCTTGATTGGATTAATCCATTTCATTTGCACATATACACTTCAAGAACCATATTTGGAGTTGTATTGGTTCAGCCAAGAGATAGAGGTTTGGATCACCCCATTCACTTCACAAGAACCAAATTATTAGCAACAAAGAATAATTACACTAAAATAGAGTGAGATGCCTTAGCTATGGTGTTTGTGTTTAAAAAAATTAGAAACTATCTTTTAGCCACACATTTGAGTTATTTATAGATCGCTAGGCTCTGTGATACTTAGTGAATAAGGCTATGTTAGGTAGAAGGATATCCAAAGTGATTAATGTTATTCCAATAATTTCAATTTAAGATCAATGTGAAAATAGGAAGAGAAAATGTTGGACTAGATCATCTTATCCAAATAAAGAGTGATGAGGAGCTAAAAGACTTACAAGATGAGTCACCAGATGTGAACTTATTTAGAGTCTCCATGGTTCCATAAAATAGACATAAAAAATTTCTTGGGAGAAAGGGTTTTCCTGCACATTACATAAAAAATATAAAAGTCAGTTTATCACATGATCCATACCTTTCAATATTTTCAATGAATATCTATAAAAAATGGGTAAAGATGATGTGATTGGTAGTGTAGCCTTGGAGCATGAAAGACCATAATTTCTATAAGAAACATACCAAAGAATTTAGGAGGAAACTTCATAGGTAAAATAATTGTGAAGATGATATTAAAGAGTGGTATGTGGTGGCCTACCTTTTTTTTGGACATGCATAGAGTCTCAAAGTATTGCAAGATTTGTCAAAGAAAAGGAAGGCCAAATCAAAGGGATGAAATTCCTTTGAATCAATGTTCGCAATGCAACATTTTGAGCAATGGGAAATTGAATTTGTATGACCTATTAATCCACCAAGAAAACATGGCCATATAAGGTATAGAATTATTGAAATGTATTACTTCACCAAATGGGTAGAATTTGTTGCAAAATCAAGCTAAAACACAAGAGACGTAACCAAGTTTTTATGAGAATATCATTACCATGTTTGGGCATGCAAAATCATATGAAAAAGTAGTTGAAAATATGATTACAAAAATATATAATGTTTAGAGAGACAATTGGGAGGATTCAATTCCTATGATCCTATGGGCATATAGGACTAATTATAAATGTGTGATAGGGTTCACTCCTTTCTAGTTATTCTATAGAATATAAGTAGTTGTGCTTATGGAATATATAGTTCTAAGTTTGTGAGTCACATTGATAATGCGATTAGGAGATTAGGATTCACTTCAAGTAAGGTTGTTATATATAACTCACATGAAAGAAACTCAAAAAAGAATGAGTTAGACACAATATATAAGTAATTAGAGTAAAAAAGTAGGGCATAATCATAATCTATGACCTAAATATTTTTATCCAGAGTAGACAATATTATTATATGATAGAAAATTTTGAGCACATCCAAGTAAATTGTGCATTCAGTTGAAAGGATCATATGTCATCCATGAAGTATCATGATAAGGAATAATATTAATAATGGGCCTTCAAGGAACCATTCTTCTAAGGCATCTGAATGGTTGTATGATTAATCCTTACTTCCAATAATCTTTATTAATCTCATGTTGAAAATTGAGTGGGTGTAGAGTAGCCCCATGTAGTCAGGCTTTTTGTTTCATTTATGGTTTTCTTGTATTTTTGTAGGTTTTTATTGTAGTTGTGTATAGTGTGATCTATACATCATAGGCTATTTGAACATAATTTTAAAATTTAATATTGTTGATTATTAAAGGAAAGAAAATAGTAATAAAGTAACAATACAAAGAGAAGTCAACATGAGGCTAACATGGGATTGAGTAATTAAGTATGGGAATGAAGTGGTGCCAAAAAGGGTATAGAGGATAGGTAACAAATGGTCACTCAAAAAGTGATTAATGAAAAAGTAATTCAAATATTACATATTTACAAAGGTAGATCAAAATTTCAAACATAGGTTATGTACAATAAAAGAAAGTTTTAAAAGAAGAAGGGTGACACATCACATCAAATAAATCCATAAGAAAAAGAAACAAGTCTTTTCAATGAAGTAGAAAGATCACATCACAACAACTAATGATATTTAGATCAATATCATAAATGCATGAACACAAATTAGTTTAATTCAATGTAAAGTGTCAGATGTATGGAGTGAATCAAAGCTATATAAATGAAATGCATATAGAGCACAACACATATCAAACCATTATAGCACATGATACTTTTGCAATTTGAGCCTTAGCTATTTACCTGAGCATAAAACCTTCCAAGTTATCATAACAAAGACGATTCAATTAGATCTACTCTTACCATTCAATGACACATAAAAGGAGGAAATGGGAATAAGGTTAGCACTATGGAAGATAAGGTTTGATTCACTCCATAATTTGACCCTTTTGGTTTTGTTGATGAATCAAATACTATATTATTTGGCCTTGATCCCACTATTGTTGTGAAACCTTGAACCCTAACCATGCAAAATCAACTACGAAGGTCAGATGTTGAATGATTGATTAAGATGTTAACTTTTAGGTAGCTAGACAATGTGGTGATGACATTGTTAAGTTGATATAATGAGGGGGAAATGCACTTGTCCAAGGATGTGACCATACACATTAACATAACAACAATGGTAAGAGAAACAAGACTTTTTGTGCCAAAAAAATCTATTCTTCCATATAAAACCAAGGCCCACCCTATTCACTCAAACACAAGGGATAATTATGATAAAGGATTTATGGGAATCCCCCTTAACTCATTATAAGATGTGGCATTGCAAGTTTTATTCAAAAACATTTCATGCAAATTTTAGTAGACCATCAGAAATGCCTACCAAGTAACAAAATGGGTAATTGAAATTACCTACTGAATGATCTGGCTTAACCAAGAATTTTAATTGACTAGAGTACCTAGTAGTTGAGTTGATTTACAATATGTAAAATATTGTTTTAGATGAATCACAAACTTTTTAATACTAATTTGTGGCTTTGTTTCTCTAATTTACATAATATAAGTCTCCCAATAGTCATATTATAATGGATAGAGATTTTTGTCCCGTATCTACCTTATAAAATTTGGCATAGACTAGAACAAGGAAATTATATGCATAGTTGGGTTGATTTAATAAATGGTGGTTTTAAGTGTAGGTGTTCATATCATCACACCCTAGGGTTCCTATAAATGTGATACAGTACCTTTACCCCATGCAGAGATCACCAAATTTCATGATGGAGTGCATGTGAGACTTCATGGATTTGCTAAAGAATCACATGTCCCATTGTCATTCTTCATCACCATGTTGGAAATGTAAGTAGAGGTTCTGAGTCAACAAGATTTACAGGTAAGAATAGTGACACCTATGTCTTTTATGTCCAATAAAGCAAAAAATCTAGTGTTGCATTCATAACTGGAAGTGGAAGAACATAAACAAGCACCACCTTGAATATCAACAACCCCATTAGAGGCTGATAATGGGAAAATAAAGGCATTGATGCAAAGGAAAATACAACCTACACTAAATAAGAAGACTCTTAGAACCAACCCCTGGGTCAGTGACACAAATGTGTCAAAGATTGTTGTGGACTATGATCTCGCACAACTTGTTATCACTAAGGAATAATTTTACAAGTATATGTTGGAAGACATAAGCATAAATCTATATGAGGAATAAAAATATTTTTCTTATAGAAATTAGTGTACACTTTCCAATTTTACTAAAATGTCCAAAAAAATCTAATGGTTGATATCCCCACACCTCTAGCTTTAATCATAGTAGACATTACCACAAATGAAGAAGAGAGAAAACAAATAATGAAAACCATCTTCTAAGGCACATTAGGAGAATTATAATTTTCACGACAAGCTATGTAGTCACAATTAGAGGCATAATAATAAGCAATCCCTTAATAACTAATAATATGCAAACTTATAATTCACACAACACCAAGGATCTCTCATTTTATTATAGAATGTGTGGACTCATTTACCTCACCACAAGTGGTGGAGGAGATTGAGTTTGAGGAAGAAAAATTTATGGATAAATAACCTACTATGACGGTATGTATCTATAAATGCTTGAAGAAGGTTCTCATTCCACCTCTTTGCATAAAGGCACCAGTAAGTCACTGTATAATGGTAATGCCCTCTCCTTCATCTTGACCTCATAATTCAACCCTTTCACCCCCTCCATCCTCCCATTACCTATATCATCTTTAAAAAGAGGACATTGTATCACAAGATCAAGCTATGTATCCCTAAAAAAAATAAGAGAAGGCTTATAAAGAATATAAAAAGGTTAGAAAGGAAGAGAAGAAAAATAATAAGCAAGAAGAAAAATAAGAATCAAGAAGAAGATAAGTGCAAGACCCAAGAATAATAAAAAGATGAATGAAAAGAACAAGATACAAAGGAGAAGAATAAGGAGAAAAAATTTGTTGTTGTGATGAAGAAACAAGAAGAATAATAATTTGAAAAAAAGAACAAGAACAAACAAATAAGCTAGTGCAGGAGGATCAAAGGAAAAACTCTAAGGCTGACACAAGAGATAAAGAAACATAGGAGAAAAAGAGTGAAGGCCTGTAAAATCAAGAAGAAGAGAACAAACAAAATTACAAAGAGAAAATTTCCAAGGACATTGTGCAGTAAGTAGATAAAACATCAAAGGCACATGCAAAAGCAACTGTCAAGGCAAAACAAGAGTTAGAGCCAAATAATAAGGTTGAAGTTAGTCAATAATAAGAAGGCTAAATAACTAGATCAACTTGTAAATCTAATAGTTGATTTGACATAATAAATGATTCCTCATGCCACATAACCTTACAACACATTGCAAGGCTAGAGATCAAGGGTTTTTTAGTGGTGAATATTCATTAATTCATGAATATTTTATTTTTTGAAGTTGGCATTTGACAATTTTTTGGGGTAGCCAACAACATGGGATTGACTAAATTTTAGGGTAGAATTTAACTTTCAGGGTTGACTCACCAACTTTTTAAAATAAATTTCTTATTATAAATGTATATCACTGGGTGCAATAAAGCCAATCTTGGGGCATTCAACACTATATATATATATATATATATATATTCACTCTTCTATGCTATTTTCTAAATTTTATTATCATACTTTTGTAACCAATGGTCAGGTGATAGTAACTAGGTGATAGATGACAATTAAAAGGTGATGAATGAAAATAAGAAGGTGTTAGACAACTATAGGTAGCTATAAATTGACTATTTTAACCATGGGATAGACAAGAGCTATAAGGTTATAGATGATAGTAAGAAGGTGTCATATGAGTATAGGTAGTTGCTAGGAAACTACATGGAGCATTCATGCAACTATAACTAGCATTCAAGTGACTGCATTGAATAGTCAGATGCTTGTGTGTAGTGTTGATACAATGGCATAATAGAAATTTTAAAAAACTAACATGTTATATTATTTTATCTAGAGGGTAAACACATGTATAAATATTAATTTGTAAAATGTTATTATTTATTCATTACTATTAGGGTTCATTAATAATAAATGTATATAACCATTTTAGCTAGAGGGTAAACACATGCATAAATATTAATTTGTAAAATGTTATTATTTATTCATTACTATTAGGGTTCATTAATAATTAATGTATATAACCATCTTGCATGCAAAATCTAATGATAATAAAATTGAATATATATCTCCATTGGAAGATGTACCTGGGTATGAAATACTAGACATAGGTATTAAATATTATTTGATTTACTATTCTATTATTTAATTGCAATTTTGTAATAATTTTAATTAATAATTAGTCTACAACTATTTTGCATACAAAACCTAATGATAATAGTTTTGAAGATATGCCTCCATTGGAAGATGTACCTAGGTATGAATTACTAGACAGAGGTATTAAATATTATTTGATTTACTATTTGATTTATTTATTTGCACTTTTGTTAGAATCTTTATTAATAATTAGTCTACAACCATTTTTCATGGAGAACCTAATGATAATAATTTTAAAAATATGCCTCCATTGGAAGACGTCATTAGATATGAAGTTGATGAAAATATTTTGAAACCAATGCATAAAAAAATGTCTGATCACAATTCAAGAAGATTGACTCAAGAAATTTGGGATAGTTTCATAATTTGGAGTATGATAATCAAATATGTCAATTATTTGTTTCGTTGATGAAATTACTTAAGATGAGACCTATAATGTACACATTAGGACTAAGAACATCTAACATGGATAATGAAAATGATGAAATTATTGAAAATATACATGTTACATATCATTTTGTAGGCCCAAAATCATGTAATAAAGATTATAATTCTACCCGATGTAATAATAACAACTTTTGTAGTGAGTGCTAAAATAGGAAAAATGATTGATTTCAAAAACAAGTCAAAACTTGATATAGATAGAAAAACATTAATGAAAGAAATTTCAAGATGTGAAAGACTTAATGAAGCCAATATGAAAGAGCTTTGGGCATTCTCTGGTAGACTTCTATGAAAGGACAAGGCTATAGTCGATGCTTTGAAAGACTTACTTGCACAATTTTGAAAAGATAATACAATAGTTTTGCCCAATGCAAGAGATGTAGTGAAAAGAAGAGTTGGTTCTCATAATCATGAACCACATCTAAAACATATCTTGGATATGACTCAAACAAAATTGTACTCTAAGTTTTTGGAAAAAAATCCACAAATTATTATTATTCAAAGACTTTTTGAGATGGCCAAACCTTTTTATGTAAAAATAAATCACACATGCACCACTTGTTTTTGTAGGCAACATGTTGAATTTTCAATGCACTATGATTTTTTTTTCCATATTCATTATACTTTGCATACTAATAACATTTTGTAGGAGTGTGGCATAGAAGTTCTCCTAAAATAAGCCATGAAATTTATTTCAAATATTTTTTATAAAAGACTAGATGTACAGTTCTTTTATAAGAAAGTATGTTTGGATGGAAATTACAGCATTTGTGATGGATTACCAAAATTGAAAAAATGTATCCATGAGGAGTGTACAAGTGCAATTAGATAGGAATTAGTTGGTTTGATCAAATACAAATATATGACTTATCAAGTAAAATATGGTAAAGAATCTAAAAGGTGTGAGCTTGTTACAAAAGAGATACCTATTTCATAATTTATGGTCGAATTCATGGAGAAAATTATTTATGAGTATGTAAGGCACACACATAGGGCTAAATGGTTATATGAACATTTAAAGCTAAGCAATGACACATTCCCACTTGATTCTATTATTTTAGTAGTCAACTTTATAGAAAATTACACATTCAAACCACAAATGGAAGTTTAATCATAGTATTACAACTCAACACAAATTGTCATATTCATGCATATAACATTCATGTATGCACCTGATAGTATAAAAGAAGATCAAATAATATTAAGGGAGTACCATTTCTATATCAGTGATGACCGATCACATTGTACAGAGTATGTGCAAGGTTGTTTTGATAAGTTTTATGGCTAGTTGACTTAAAGGAACATTAATTTCAAATGACATTACATTTGGTCAGACAATTACACATCACAATTCAATAATGCATGAATGTTTTATTGGTTGAGTAGGATGCATGTTACCACTGGTGTAAAACATATTTGGAGTTTCACTGAGGCTGGCCATGGAAAAGGGGAGCATGATGGTGCTGGAGCATGTATAAAGAGATCCATTGCAAGGGAGGATTTAAAATATGATAATGTTGCTAATTTGATTGATGCAAAAACTATGGTTAACTAGTGTAATGAGAACATATGTCATGGTGGTCAAGTAAATTTTACTATTCATAGACATTTTTGGTTGATGGAGGAAAAAGACTTGGCAAACTATAAGGATTGTATGCCTCTAATAGGTTCAAGTGAGCTCCACTCATTTCATAGCTCAAATGCAGGTTCTTGGACTATTCATATGTGACACTTGGCATACTTTTGTTTTGCCTCTAATTCCAATCAACACATATCAGGTTCTACCAACATTACAACTTACTAACATGACATCCTCACATGACTTTGACCATATATCCGATCTAGTATATCCAAGTAGAAGATTAATCTTTATGTATTATTTATTCTCATGAGGAGCTATTGTAGTAGTCATCTGAATCGGACTATCAAATGTCATATGACAGCCCTGCATACACAATACATTCATGCATATAAGTTATATTTGCCAAAGTATATAGTAAAATTATTAAAATAAAAGTACTAAATTAAAATTCAAAATTACAAGTGAATATACATACCTTAGTGAGTACTTGTACAGATGACATTGCAGTAGCAATACTTGCGTCTGTCTCGACTCACAATGATGGAGGAGTGTCCACCCTAGTCATCAGCTGAACAAACAACCTAATATTTGATAACTCGGGAAATTCATTGATTAAACAAGTTGCTAACAAACTTAGTCTTGCATAAGATAAGAAAAAATATAATGAGGTCACATGAAGCATGAATGTGACAAGTGGATATGTGCAACATGTGACTTGTAATACCAGAATGAAGGCAATAAATGTCAGTTTCATGAGGGAGAAGGACAAGACAATGAGGGAGGATTTTTTGGTGGATTTTGTGAAATTGAGTCATTAAATACAAGGGCATCTTTTAATGCTAATACAAGTCTAAAATGTGTCTTTAAAATGTTTAAATTTGAATTTGAGTTCAAATAGGTTTTCCCTTGGTTTAGGTTAGTCTAGTTCGTTTGTAATTGATAACTCAAATGTTGGATTCTAAAGAGTTTAAAGAAGGATTTTGAATGATCATAGAAAGGGGGAGATCATATTGATATAGTTTTATAGTGATTTGACATTGAAAGAGGAAACAATCTCTGAGTACCCTATTTGCTAAAGGGCAACATACAGTTAAAGGACTGAGTTATATTATTTTGAAACTAGTTTGGGATTCCATTGAGATTGTAAGGGCTATAAGATAGTCAATGGAAGTGTATATAATACAATATTAAATTTTGAAGATATTGGAATTTTAAGGAAAGGCAAAGTAACTTTTTACCCTATTTTACTGTGTATAGGTAAGGTTGTAAACTGAGAGTTTTGAGTTTGCAATTAATTGTGGGATTTCAAAACTTGTTGTATGAATGAGAAAGTTGTATAGGGTTAGTATAGACCTAATTAAAAAGTTTTGGGTTTTGAAACCCACTAAAACAAAATTTATCCCCGTTAGTGTGTTCTCGGCCCTAGTAATGGCCTAAAAACCCTGATTCTAGGGTTTAGTGTATAAAATGAGATTTGACAGTTGAAAATTTCCAAAAAAAATTAATCTTACATTATTTATGTCTTCTCACTAATGGAGGTGGTTTCAAGCTTGTTAGATATGTAAAATTACATAAATGAGGTTGTGATCTAGTGATAGGCCTAGAGAAGGGTTAAGGGAGAAGGTTTAAGGGAAAAGTAAGGCCTAGACAAGGAGCTTTACCCAAAAATAGGGATAGTATAAGGTAAAGCTAGAAATGTGTATGTGAGGGGTAAGTAGACATAGAGTTTGAGTTAGTGACATTACCAAGGATGTAAAGAGAGTCTGATAAGAAGATAGAAGGATTGATTTGATAATATTATCATTGTTATTTGATTGACCAAAGGACTAAGGGAATGAGTTATGAATGGATGAAGGAAAACCTTCAAAGGAAGGGATATAGGTAGAGTTTGGTCTATAATTTGATATAGCTCTGCATCAATGGATATAGATAGGACCTCTCCCCCAACTAGATATAGTAGGTCTTTGGTCCCCCTAAGTAAGTGGTGGTAACAAAATACTCAACCCCATTTATCTATATGGGGTTGAGGTCCCCTATTTGTATATGGTCACAAGGCCTATGCCATATACATATAGGCTATAGTTTATAGTCGATGCTCTCCCAATAAACCAATGGGATCTAATGGACACTCTTTCAACAAACGAATGGAATTGACTAGGTACAATGGGATCAAGAGGCTATGCCATCTAAATTCATAACTCCATAGATAGAGATGAAATTATTATGCTCAGATGGAATCAAGATGGGAATCGCATTAATAGCTATGACCATTTTGGATATCGATCATAGAAATTGAACCACTAAATGTGATTAGGATAACAAGGAATCAAGTGCTTGGTTATGAGGCTAGTATTTAAAAGAAAGGAGTGGTGTGCATATTGATGAAGACATGATATGCTCGATTGGGAAATTGATATAAATATATTATACCAAATAAATTTTATGAAATGAATTATATATATATATATGTACATCCAATCCTATTGATTGGGATTGACCCACTATGAAAACTACATAAAAAGGGATATCAAGCAAATGTTCAACTCGCTATTTTGGTTATTGAAAACATAGTTGAGATGGAGGATGAGTTTCTAAACAGTTATGCCAATCCATGTTAATACATCAAACAATAAAAAGCCCAACAAAATTATAAATTAGGTATTTTATATTTTCTTACACAAAATCTACAAAGGATGCAATTAAGTTGTATGAATGTACATATAGAGTATATAAGATTCACTTGAAATTTTACCTTTGTAAATGTATATGGTGTCATACTGACACGCATAGATGTAGTAACCTAGGCTCACCCATTACCTAGTTGTGATGTCGAAGGAAACATCTCCTCCTAGAACACAAAAAAATACATATATATTATTCAATTTAAACATGTAAATTAATTTTTACCTTTTTAATTAAATGCAAATATAACTTAAAAATTTAACATAAAATTTATATAAAAGATATATGCATGTTTGTAGAGACTCCCAATGTATCCAAACCAAATGTGTGCACCAAAAAATCATCAATCAAGACCATATCTTCCAAGCCTCCTGAAGCACCACCATCATCATTTGAAGGTCCAGTGCATATAGCACCATAACATCTACACGGGTGGGGTCAGGTACAACCACTAGCTGGAGTATCATGAGCATCTATCTCTAAAAATTTACTCATATGATGAATGAGTGTGTCAATAAGTGCATTAAGCACATGTAAAGTGTCTATCTCCATAACCTCTATCACCATAGAGGGAATCTCTAGATGAAGTGGCTTTCAGGTAGGGATCCTTGCAAGTTGATTAGGTGCATGATGTGTAGCTGGTCAATCTTGTCTGGAGCCTTTCCCTTGACCTTGAAACTCACCATAGTCAAAGTAGTTTGGAATTTGATTGAGGATAAACTCACAATAGAGTTTCCTCAAAAAGTACAAAGGGACCTCATGGTTATTACAAGCAGGATATCCAAACACCACCACCATCACTCCCAAAAAATAGCTTTAATTAAATCGTGTTGGTATCAGTGGATTGGGAAATGTTTGGTCATTATGGGAAATGGCACATTGGTGGTCAAGTCGATAAATAAGGCATAAATTTGATATTTTGTTATATTTTTATTCTTCACCTCAAATGCTGATAATTTGTCAGCATAGTAAGCCCTAAAATTATCCATATATGACCTCCATCTATCAATTTGACTCATTATAGAGTCAACTTGACCTAATACTAACTCTAGGTTATTGGCCAAATAGGTGCAGTGGGTGTTTGTGGAAGTGGGCTCCCTCATTCTCCTAATTATTTATTCAATTTCAATTATGTTCTCTAATATGCGAGCAACTATATCCTACTAGCTGCCTAGGGGATCTAGGGGAACTACAAGAGGGTTAGGCAGAGGGTTGGGTGGAGGGCTAGGAAGAGGATTAGTGGAGGGTTAGGTAGAGCATGCCAACCTATTGGAGAAAAATGAAAAAATAAACTAGATGCAATTCATATTCACATAAAATAAAAAAATGATTTAATATACAAAAAACATACCTCTTTTTCATGATGGCATCATTGATCTAGCGAATGGAGGGCAAAACATGAAACTTGCAGGCAAAAACATGAGATTGAGGGCAAAATGTGAATAGGAATCAACAAAATACGAATGAGAAGAATGAGGAAGATGAGGGTATTTTTTTGTTTTATAGTTTCAATAATATGTATGCTTTATTAAAACTTATAGAAATGTGTACACATTCTTATAATGTGTACATATTTCTATAAGTTTTAATAATGCATATGCATTATTGTTATAACATGTATGCATTATGGTTTGGAACTCTAAAGACATAATACGTACATGTTATAACAATAACACGCATGTGTTATGGGTTATGTCCACATAATTGTCCCCCAACTTTATGCATCCACCCTAGATTAGAGTCATAATTACCTTCCAATCTCCCTCTTCAAATCTCCAAGGTTCAATTTTAAAACTCTCTCATCTCCAATGCTTCATAAGGAATCATATTTATCAAGTCAAAGTACCAAGGGGCAACATGGTTACATCGACACACAGGTGTATTCCATCCTTGCTCTCTTTCTTTTCAAGCATTTCAATTATTTCAAATTTTAGATTATATACACTTATTTATACTGTAACATGATCTTGGTTATAGGGCATACCCAGACAAAGCACTCAAAGTGGGCTAAAAAAAAAAGGTAAGTGTGTTGTACACACCTAGGTATGTATTTCTTTCTTTTAAACTAGTGATTTAATCATTGCATGCATTAATATATTAAAGGGAGGAAAATATACATACTAAAATTTGATTTATATAACATTTAAGTCTTGTATACTGACAAATACCTATTAGGTCTCTACTCTTTAGTTTTAGACCTCCATGTTGTTGAAAGGCTTGCATTCCTCATCTCTCTATGTCAAATTGCTTATCTTTTGGTCCAAACCTATCATTTCTAATGACTCAAATCTCTTACATTATACAACAAGCCTAAAACTTGGTTTATATCTTTCACTGTCAGTTTTAAATCCTCGGTAGCTTCTTAGCCTATTGGACACTTTTATCCCACATACGGACACTTACATCAACACAAGTGTACAAATTCTTATCATATGTCCAGTTCTCAAAATTCATCCAAATTGCAAATGTTTTGAAACATATGGGTCGATCTATTTGTCTTATTGAACCCTATCATGAGATATTCACAAAGGATGTGGCATAAATACAAAACAAAGACCATTCAATATCATCATGTCATATTCAAAAAGCTTACCAAGCACATATCTATCAAATCAAATTTCAAGTAATTAAAACCACCCTATTCTCCCCTATTTCTATATCAGTCATAGGATCAGTCATATTATAGGTTTGAAGCATTCAAAGAGCAACCCATAAGTAGTATTTGTCAAGTTACAAGCTAGATCATTACATGCCCTTGTATATAGCATATTGCACCCTTGTGCACACACAAGCCCACACTTAGGGGAGAATTATATATTTTTGAAGCTCTCTTTGGAATAATGGCTATGTGGGAAATGCTCATTGACATAGGTATCCTTGAGGTCAGCTCGAATTCATGAGCCCACTAACCCATTTTTGGCAAGGTACAAAGACCTAAGGTGAAGAGATGTGGTTTTTTCTCCATAAACAATCATCTACACCCTATGTTCACAAAGAAAAGACATCAACATAAAGGTGACATAAAACTCAGAAGGCTCCATGTGGTCACTTCATAAAATAATGAATATTCCATACTGGACAATTATGTTTGTGTCAGGACACTTACATTGACACAAATGTCTCAAGGCTGACACAAGTGTCCAAGTTTCTAGATTTAATATTTATAGAATGTGACAACTGGATCCTAATCTTGTTCCTACCCATTTCCACCTTTGCATATCTCAAATCCACCTATGCATTTGCAGATGAGCTAAGTATTATATCTTATTCGTGTTTATGCAATCAAATTATTGTTTAAAATGTACTTTCTATATTAACACAACTTAGCATTTCAATTCAAAATATTCATTTATTTGAGTTTTCAATTAATTGACCTACTTTAGAATAGTTTCATTCATCCTTGTGTATAGGTTATTCTATGCTTTTAACCCTTTACACATTCTCAATTTAGGGTTAGACATCTTTATAAATAATAAATGGTTCATAATCAAGTATGTTGTGAAGATCCTGATGGGTAGATTCACTAACAGTCTGAGCTTTTGGTGTAATGGTTCATTACATGTGGTATCAAAGTGCCCACCTATGTTCGAGTCTCGGCTCTCAAGTGGTAATGTCGGTATGTTAGTGTTCATCTGGGGCTCCTACATGAGCCTGGAGGCACACACCCATCCTGAGGATGGGATTGTCAGAAGTTTGGTGGGGTGTTAAGATCTTGGGGGGTAGATTCACTAACATTAAAGCATTTGATGTAACATTTCATTACATATGTCTAAAAATTAATGGTTATTGCCTCTTCACAAGGTCAATAATGGGGACCACAAAATGATCAAGAAATGAAGATCATCTTTTGTTTGAATAAATGGACACACCATTGTAACCATTTAACATTGTTCCATGTATATGCAGATATGCCCAGGTTGCTCCATGTAACTCGTTACACCCGCATGTATTGCCAAGTATCTCTAAAACACAAATAAGGGTGAAATGTAGGTATATCTATGTAGTTGTAGGTAGTTGCAGATAGTTCTAGGTATCTTCGGTTATTTTCTAGTAGGTACATGTATTATTTGTTATATAACTAAAACCTGGATGCACTCCGAAGGTCGGCCTAATATCCTTGTGACTGATAGAGAAAATGTCCATATTATGCCGACCGACGCGTCCTTAAAAGCTTATCCCCTTCATAAGAATTTATGAATTTGCTAAATATGATACCCTAGTGATTTATTTTTTAAAAAAAACATTTTAAATGCATCGTATCGGATTTTTTTTTTTTTAAAAGTATCAACAAATATCTGAAAAATAATATCGTGTTTGACAAATATCTTGTGGAACATATATATATATATATATATATATGAGAAAAGCAATGGGTTGCGTCAAAATAATATTATGTTTGACAAGTATTTTATCAGGTGTGGAAGAATTTGGAAGTATTTTTAAGTGGAGTTATATATAATTGTATTATAATTTTTATTTATAGTAAATAATGAATTTATTGTATGTAATTAAAATATTTGAATTTTATATTTAACTTATTTAATGTGTATAAATTTAAGAATATTATTTGAAATGTTATTGAGGAATATTTCATTTTAAAAAAATGTATTTTCTAAATTGATTTAGAGCATATTTTAATTTGTCAAAAAGTACGTGTAATTCATATTAATAACTTGTTATATCAAATTATTATTTTTTTGTTATATATAAATCATCCTTAATTAATTTAAATGTTGATATAAACTAGGATATATATAAATCTATATAAAATATATCGATAAATATCATTCTCGAGGCACTTATATTATATTGAATCGTGATATTAGTGGAGTTGGTTCCTTGAGAATGATATCTATCAATGTATTTTACATATAGATTTATCTAAAATATTTATGTTAGTAGCATTTGTCACTGCATAAGGTAAACATAAATATTTATTGTTCATAAAAACATATTTAATATAAAATGGGAAATAGAGAACAACACAAAATTTGATATATGTAAGCAGTATATCAATAAGTTAATGATATTCAAAATATATGCATTTGATATTAAAAAATGGAAATAGAGAGCAACACATATGATATATCTAAGCACTATAACAATAAGTTTATGATATCCAAATTATATAAATTTGATCCTCTAACAATTGAAGTTTTCTCTACTCCTTTTCCATTCTTCAATCTCTCAAACCAGTCATATGTAAAAGGTGGTGCGATCCTCGAGCCATGTAATGACTTGACACATGATATAAAAACAAATGTCAAACCTTATTTATCTGTAAGTCCTATATCAATTATGGATTTGTCAAGTGTTAAGCCCTATGATTTGTGGATGTTAACCCCCATGCCAATTTCAAAGGTAACTGACACATGCAACCCCTTTGTATAGTGTTGATTGGAATTTTAGTTGGATTTGCATCAAGGAAATGAATTCCTATGTAGTTATCAAATGGAACCATTACATATGTAGGTGGTTTAGGAGGTCCCAATCCTAATTTATAATAACATGTCCGCCCATTTTTATTCTTTAACGTACATAAAAGTTAATTACACTTGCCATGTAACTAATTTATTACAAATTTTATAATTTTTAAATTTATCAATTAATAAATTTATAATATGTCCGCCATTTTTATTTTTTAATAATAAAACGTACATAAAGTTAATTAAGCTCGCCCTTAAATTCATATATTTCATTAAAAAAATCTCATTCGAGACTTCCATTTTTATCTATCCATCGAGACTTCCATTTTTATCTATCCATCGAGACTTACGCAATGTATCTATCAATCAACTACTTGGTTGCATTTATCCTTCACCGTATTCTCTACTTACATCACCCTGCCTATTCTGTCAACTTTATCCACAGAGTGGTGTATGCAATCACATGAAATTTTAAATACTTTCGGTGTTGAGGAGGGAGGTCAAGGCGACTCTGGCTCTCGATACCCAACAAATTAACAAATTAACAACGCCCGTTACACGTATCCAAACAGTGATGTATGCATCCCCTATTTACACTTTCCCATCACTCCGCATTCACATGAAATTTTAGCTCTATAAATACATTGGTTCCTCTACACGACTTTTTTACATTTTCTCCTTTCGGTGTTGAGAACACATTCGTTTCATCAAACTCCTGTGATACCCAACAAATTAACAACGCCCGTAAAATCCATGTACTTAAAAATCCGACAAATATATATATATATATATATATATATATATATATATATAATTTCTTTTTTCTACAGTAAGTTCTGCTTAAAAAAAAGGAAATAACCGTAAAAAATATTATTTCTGTTTTCTACAGTAAGTTGTGCTTTAAAAAAAGGAAATAACCGTAGCAGAACAAACAAGTAAAGTTTTGAATGGAATCCGCTAGTAAATTGTATATCCCGATTTTGTCGTTCATCTGAGCCCAGCAAAGCACGGAGGCAAGTATGGGCCATGAGGACAGGTCACACCTGCGTTGGCTCTGCCATACGAAACAACCAACCGACTGGCCTGCAACTCCAAAAATATCTCCCAGAAAGTCTAAAACGGAATGAAATCAATGATACTGTCTCTCCTCTTTACCAGGTAGGATTCTCTTCATAATTATTTCACGCCACGGCTACCAGGTAGGGGCTCAGACTTTGGTACCCTAACAGTTGGCAGGCCAAAGCCCAGGCTCATCAAAATAAATAAACAGCTCATCAAAACATAGATGTATCATTGTAATCATTAATTAACATACAAATGTTCGAAGATAGTATTTAAGGGATTTCATAAGAGATTGCGACATCGACGTGCGGGAAACAGTAAAAAGTTGAGTTGGCTGAGAATGGTAGATTGCCCGTTATAGGACATCCAGCTCCGCGTGGCGCCTGGGCTTTGGCCTGCCAACTGTTAGGGTACCAAAGTCTGAGCCCCTACCTGGTAGCCGTGGCGTGAAATAATTATGAAGAGAATCCTACCTGGTAAAGAGGAGAGACAGTATCATTGATTTCATTCCGTTTTAGACTTTCTGGGAGATATTTTTGGAGTTGCAGGCCAGTCGGTTGGTTGTTTCGTATGGCAGAGCCAACGCAGGTGTGACCTGTCCTCATGGCCCATACTTGCCTCCGTGCTTTGCTGGGCTCAGATGAACGACAAAATCGGGATATACAATTTACTAGCGGATTCCATTCAAAACTTTACTTGTTTGTTCTGCTACGGTTATTTCCTTTTTTTAAAGCACAACTTACTGTAGAAAACAGAAATAATATTTTTTACGGTTATTTCCTTTTTTTAAAGCAGAACTTACTGTAGAAAAAAGAAATTATATATATATATATATATATATATATATATATATATATATATATATATATATATATTTGTCGGATTTTTAAGTACATGGATGATATCGCTTTAATCACGTAGCTATAAACACCTGAAGTTAGCTGCTTGTTTTCCACTGTTCAATTTTCTACTCTTCAATTTTCGAAAATAAATAATGGCAAGTAACAATGATGTTGCACTTGCAATTGAAGCGCTTCAGAGAGATTTTGTTCAACATGATGGCGACGAAATCCAGTTGCACGCTTTGTTTTTAATATATTACCAGATTGGGGTGTTAAAGGGAGTCATTTCGGGCCACGCAGAGGGAATCCATAATCTGTTAAACTTTTATGTAGTGAGTCATGCACCAATCATTGCTGCAATATTTACCGGGCAAAGAGTCAACATGGAAATGCACTTTGCGACGTGGTGGACTCTACCGATTCTACTGGCTATTTCCTCCGGCGGAATAATTTCGGCAATCGCTCTGAAGATCTTCCTCCACTTTACTGCGTCTGTTAAAGGGCAACGTCTGGCCCAACAGCTTGACACTGCTCTCGATGGCATTCAAAGTGCGCTGCTGATGAGGAGGAACCCCAATCTATTCTTCCGTTTGCAGAGCATGCGTATCGAAGTGAATCTCAGCCGGGGGCTGTCTCTGCGATTGTGGTGCGCTCAAATGACTGCGATTCTGGTGATGTTAACGGCCTTCTCGCTTGTTCTTTTTGTCTCCTGCAAACGTCTCGTCTGGTGAAAGGTCGTCTTACGTAAAAGTTTAATACTGTTAAAAAGATGCACATTGATGCTTTAAGGTGCTCACTTAAGTGTTTAGAATTGGGTCGTTTTATGGGAAACTTTTTGTCAACTGTGTAATTTTCTTTACCTACTGACTAGAGATAATAAATATGTATATCGATTACATGTAATTATTCTGTGGCTTTGTTTTTTTGGGGTGGATTCTGTCTCTGATCTTTGTTTGTGGATAAATTGTGTTTTAGTATGGAAAGAAATTTAAGATATGTTTTTTTATAGATATTTATGTTAGAGTTTTATAAGAGTATGTTCTTAATTCACTCGCAGTTAGAGCTTATATGTATTGTGGAGGTCCTTTATACTAATTAATATCATTTTTTAGTTATCGAAAGATGTATAAATAGTCGTCAATTGCATATATTGGATTCGGGATAAGAAATCACACAATTAAAATTTAGAGATACCAATATTACTACAATAAATTAATTTTTCTGTTAAAAAAAGTAAATTAATCATATAAAATAGTGATGAAAGCTAATCTTTTATAACATGAGTAAGTACATTACCATATGTATTTATTGACCATTCTCTTTAACTTATTCCTACTCAATGTCTAACTAACGAATCATACGCAGTTACTAACCAATCTAAACTAACCCTAGATTATATACAAGATGCCTAAATAACCGGTCACACACAGTGACTGACCAATCTAAACTAACCTTAAATTATTTGCAAAATATGTGGATCATGTCATTATTGCAAATAAACACTACATAAAATAATCTAATTCTAACAAGAACCATTCCACTTATTTCAACCTTTTGGGGTATATCTTTCTTAAGAGTGAAAATCCTCATTGATATTGCACTTGACATAAAATTCATAAGGAAATAAACATGTAGGTCACCATAATTATGGTGATCTTTAGTTGTGTTGATATCTTCTCTCCCATGCACAGAACCATATAAAAAATATGTCATTGGATTTTGAATATGCCCAATATCTAAACAAATGTGTATGAGTTCACAAAGGATTGATCTGGGCAAATAAGGAATGTGGCATCATGATATCTAAAAGTTGGATTGAACTTCTATATGAAAAGACTAATCATGTAAAGGGATATGTTTCTATGCAAAATTTTTGAAATGTTTATTGAATTGTATGCACATATTCTTCAAAGTTCCATGCCATGTGTCGTGATGGTGGTAAGCCATTTTGGTATTCATAAAAAACTTACTGTAATTCAAACATTTTTTTATTGGCCTACCATTCATCAAGATGTGTGGTTTCTACTATTATTTCAATTGGAGATGGAGTTACACTCCAATACCCATTCCTAGTAATCTTGAGAATTTGTGTCTATGGATATATTGTTTTTTTCTAAATAAGAGATATGCTTGATGAGTTACTAATGGTAACAGATTGGTCCAGGGGGATTCTCAAAATACGTTTTCATCATACTCATATAAGCTTTTGATCAAGAAACTATTGATAGAAATCAAAATATAGAAAACTTTCAGGAATATATAACTTAGTCAAAAGAAAATGTAACTTTTTCTTTCCCAGGCTAATGTAAGTTTTTATTTAACCCACACCGAAAAACTTTCAGGAATATATATATATATATATATATATATATATATATATATCAGCAAAATCCGATGAAATATCTAGATTCATTGATGTTATGAAAGAATTTGCATGTCAAAGTGAACCTTCTACTATAGTAATTTTTCCAAGTTGCATCTCTTTCTATAGATGCTCAACCTCCTATCTCTAATGTTGATTTAATTGCTTCAAAACTTCATCCGATTGCTCAAAATGTTTTAGTTCCTTCTCGGTATACTTCTATTGATTTTAATGTTCCTCCTATGGCTCAACATGATTATATTACTTTTTTTTAATATTATAAGATAGTTTATAAAAGTCTATGCATTCAAAGATGAAAACATAAAAAAACTAGGGTACAATAGCCAATACCCAAGAGAACCAAGGTCCAAGAACAAGTACGATATTATAATATAAAAAAGCCAAATAGTTGTGGCAACAAAAAAAGAGACAAAACAATAGGAAAACAAAGGCCACATAGCCTACTCAGAAGAATTAGTGTCTATTAATATTCTGTCAAGAGACACCTCATCATCCACAAAATCCTTCTACTCTATAGGTCCCTTCTATAACTTAGGTCCCTACTGAGGATCGCATACACACAACAAGAAAATTTCAGCCTTATCAAGCAACATACGAATGTTGGAATTCTTGACATAATTCACTAATTCCTCAACATTGGTCACATTTATAGAATCAGTAACCTTTTAAAGATGAGACAAGATATTGTTAATACAATCATCCACCCATTTACCATAGTCATCAACCATCATCTGATCACTATTACCTTGCACATCATCAAATATTACAGTAGCATTAATAGAAGTAGGGGTAGAAAACAAAGGAGCCCTCTGTCTAGAGCTATCCTAAGGGGAGATAGGACCACCATGCCTCAAAGCATCCATCACCTCCTTATGATCTAATAGCCAATTATTAGGATTAATCTTATCAGAATCAAGAGATCCAAACTAATTATATAAAATATGTTCATTTTCTTGTTCAAAAAAAGCATCCTTCATCAACTCCCATTCATGCTCAGATAATTGAACCTCAGTAGCAGAGTTTTGAATAACTCTCTAATTTGGCAGTTTGGACCATTTAGAAAAGCCACTAGTGTCCAATAAGAAGCTAGAAGATATCTTTAACATACCAATTTTTTTTTTTTAAAATCCAATTGTTCTTGAGGAATCTTGAGTTACAGTAAGGAAAACATTCTAGAGATAACTTCAATGTTGAAATTAGTAAGAAACCTTCCCTCAAACTGAAAAACATCCATGTTTCTTTATTTCCAAATAAACCAAAAGACTTCAGTAGAGAAAACCAACCAAAATTTATGGAATAAAAAATGAAGCTTCCTAGGAGAACACACATAACCAAAAGCAATATTGTACCAAGAGATCTCACAACCAAATAAACATGACCAAATTTTAAGATAGTGCTTCCAATTATTGGTAGCATAATTAAAATATTAAAACACATGCTCAATAGTTTCCAACTCCCCACAAAACAAACAATAAGGCTAGCGAATTCTAGATTTTGAGATAACAGACCCAAAAACCAACTTATTAAACAACCATCTAAAACAAGATTTTTTAGGTTCAAGACAAAAAGCTCAAATAACATTAAATCTGAACATCCAACCATACAAGGGGTCACAAACATGCCAAGAATGGTTAAGGGTGAGGAAAGGACATTTGGGAAAAGCAAGCTTCTCATACAACATCTTAATGGAAAAATCCTGTAGAGGTAGGCCATTTAACCATTTAATATTATCCCAAAACTCATTCTCCTCAAAAAAAATAGCAACAACATGAGTAGACTGAAGAGCCTTAAAAAGAAAGCTGAAAGTCCTTTTCTGAGAAGAAGGCATGAGGTACTTATTGGACATCTTAGCCAAGGATGCCTAACCATCATGAAAGAAAAGATCCTTGAAATTCCTAGGGCCCTTTCAGTAACTAACAAAGGTAAAACATCCCCCAATCAAACCCAAAGGTCATTTGTTGATAGCAAGATTCCACCAAATTGATTTATGCCCCTGACACTAAGTACCCAAGCCACTAAATAGATAAGGCACCTCCACAATGTGCTTAATCAATTCTCAGGCTTTCCATATAGAAGCAAAAATAGGAGAGCCAACCACCTTCACAAAAAAAGAACTAGCCAACAAATCAAACATCTGCAGCCCTTTACAATTTGATTTACCTTTAGGGAAACCCATGGCAATGTTATTTTTGATCAACACTTTCCATAGCTCATCTCCACTCGAATCTCGAACAATCCATTTAACAACCAAAGAAACACCTTGAAGATAGAGATATTTTAACCCCAGACCACCAAATTTCTGAGAGACACAACAAAACACTCAGGCCAATGCATGTCTTTTTCTATTACCCCTACCATCAGACCACAAAAAATCTCTTATAATGTTATGAAGCATGCTAATATGAGATTTACTAATCATCCAACAAGAGGCATAGTAAATATTGTAATAAGAAATAACTTTCTGGCACACTTGGATATTCCTAGGTAGATACAAGAGATGTCCATGCCATTTATCAATCTTCTTATTGATATTTTCATATAGTCAATCCCACATTTGCTTAAAAGAGGGAACAAGATCAAAGGGGATATCCAAATATCTAATCAAGTGGTTAGGGCATTTCCACACCTAACCAAAACCATCTAACCATTTCAGAGGATTCTCATTCCAACCAATCATAAAATACTTATGAAGAACAAATTCAGAACTAGAGGTAGAGCAATAAAAATCAAGCTTGGACTAACTTGTTTCAAATTATCCTTATTAAGAATAGCAAACAAGGTAATGTCATCATCAAACAATACATCAATAAGTTTATATTTATCTGTCAAGGAGAAGCCTTTGACTAGGGGAAAAGCATAAAACTTCTTAGAAGATAGTGAAAGGCCTCAACAATAATGACAAACAAATAAGGTGCCAAAGGGCACCCTTTTCTAATAGATCTTTGAAGCTCAAAATATTGGGTAAGTTCACCATTCACTTCAATAACAATAGAAGCATCTCTAAAAAGAACATTGACCATTATATAACATCTATCCTAAAACCCAAAAGCTTTCAACATCAACTCAATAAAAGGCCATTCAATCCTGTCATATGCTTTTTTGAAGTCAAGCAAGATCATTCCCACATTCTAAATAGAATAAATAGCCCACTACATACCTTCCTAACTTGAGATAAGATTATCTATAATATATTTACCTTCAAAAAACCCTGTCTGATTATTAGAAACAATAGAGGGAAGAAAAGAAGAGAATCTCTGAGCTAAACTTTTAGAAAAATATTATAGGAGACATTAAGGAGGGTGATGGGCCTCAAGTTTCTGACATGGGTGTGATCTCCATCCTTAGGGATGATCTTAATAACCCCTTTGTTAATATCAAGCTCTAAAGAGCCTAATTTAAGGGATTCATTATACATAGAGAGACAATCTTAGGCAATTCACTCGTTATTTGCCTTGTAAAATTCAACAAGAAACCCATCAATCCAAGGTGCTTTATCATCCTTAAGAGAATCAATAGTAGACTTAACCTCATCCAAGGAGATTTCACTATAAAAAAAAAGTAGCAAGCTCTTGAGAGAATTTTCTAGGGATACAATTGGCACACAGATCTCTGCTTTTAACAACATCAGGCTCCACACCACTAGAGAGGAAAAGGTTGGAGTAGAAGGGAATTTTTTTTTCCATCTCCTTGGGGTCACTAGACAGGAAACCAACACAGTTAACCATTGGAATCTTTTGCTTGGAGCTATTGGTCTCAAGGAACTTAAATTAAAACTTATATTCTTTATCACCAAGTTTAAGCCAATTTAACCTAGAATGAATTTGGGCTCCCCCAGAGATAAAGGCTTGATGCTGCCTAAGTTGAGGTTTAAACAATGAAAGATAATCCAAAAGATTATCATTACAAATGTCATTTTGAATAGCAAGCTCCACAATAATCAATTCTTCTTTGGCATCAAGAGCCACTTTTCTCCTCTTCTTGGATTTAAACTAACCAAAACTTCTACCAACTTATTGGAAAGGTCCATGCAAGAGTTCCACCCATCAATAAATGATGAGGAGTTTCAATTTGCTTTGCCAATATTCTAGGAAGCATAAAATTTATCTCTAAAATCAACATCATTTAGATTAAAAACATTGAATTTATACAACCCCTTCGAGTCCAAGGCCTTATCAATCCCAATATTATACATAGACACCTCAATATCAATTGGATGATGGTCAGAAATGGTAAAAAGGAGAACCTTGAAAGGGTTAGAGTTGGCCTCTTACTGTACTAAAAAAAACTATCGTCAAGTAAAATCTATTAGTCTAGAGTTACCCTCCTATTATTGTATTGGTTATTACACTAGGTCAACCAAGTAAATTTACTTTACATTTTATACTTTTGTAAGGGATCAAAAAAAAATATGCATCCTTTTAAGTTTAGACCAGAAAAAAGCTCATTTCCCTTCCAAAGCAATGAATCACCACCCTGCTTGTCCTTTTTTTCTTCAAACATGTTAAAATGTCCCCCAAAAATCCAAGGGATAACTTTTAAGTTCGAGGCCAACAAATTCCAAAGATTTGATCTATCTCTATAGTCATTTAGGGCATAGATATTACATAGTCCAAAAAATTGACCATCTTTTTCCATGATAATCCGAACAACTCTTTGACATGGAGATGAACCATGATCCAACACAAATTCATACCTTTTCAGACACATAAGGATGGAAGCACCCCCTCTCCCTGTAGGATGATTAGTGGAAAAATGGGGGCCCTTGGCCAAATGAAATTAAGTAAAGAGTCGAGCTTAAACTTCACAACTTTAATTATTTAGAGGAAAAGAAAATCAAGATCCCCTCTCGACTGTCTAAACTTTTTGACAATGGGATTTTGATCAAGGGACTCAAGACTCCTCACATTCCAACTGATACCATTCATAAAAAACAAAAGAGGTGGGGGGCTACTTAGATAAAATTAAGGGCTTATCCCATCCCTTATTCTAATAAAACCTCACTAAACATGAAGGGACTTTTTTCTCCTTAGTCTTATGCTTCAAATCATCTTCAAAACCAAGGAGACTAGTTTTAGGATTTATACTTGCATCCCCAACCACTAGGGTAGGGAAGTGACTAGTGTTTGGGCCATTTTTAAGTCTTTTAGAAACTCCTTTAATATTCCCTAGTGGAATGCTGTTCGCATCAATATTGACCAAGGGGGCAAGGTCCTTTTGATTTCCAAGGACCATATTCTCATAAACTGGCTCAAGGTAAACTATCATGAGGGAAGCTACATCATGGCACTCTTGCAAAATAGATATCACGAAGATGTCAAGGGTATAGGAAACACTTTTAGGGTGTTTGGATCTAATGATAATATATTCTTCTAACAACCTACTTTTATAAAAGGGAAGACTTCCTTCTGAAAACACTTCCATCACTTTGAACTAGGTAGTTAGAGGCCAAAAGATAAGTAGGAAGGGGGGTCCACCATACCCAAATTATCACTAGATGGCAAATCAGAGGCAAAGGAGAGATGAATATCTATAGATTAATGCTCCACTAAAGATAATTTCTTTAGGGGATCATCAGAGATGGACTCCCCATAAAATGCCTCTAAACTCGCACAACCTGAGCTCAAAGGGGATGCAGTTCCTTTATTAGAGTTGAGGTTAAAACATATATTATCCCTCATAACAACATTCTATAAAGAGTTGGGAGAATAATTTTTGTGAGAATTTACTTTAGGGAGAATAGGGTCTATTTGTACATTATTTTTATTCACCTTCACCTCCTTATTGAGAGATGGACAATTTTTATTGAGATGACCATATTTTTAAAAAAAAAGAATTAAGGCCACCCATTCCCTTAATAGAGCACAAGAAAGTAAATCCTTCAAGATAAAATACTAGATATTTAGGAAAACATCCATAGGTTTTAGAGAGATTAAGACCCAAACATTCATATGCGCTAGTGATCTCCTAGTGTCCTCCATTCTTAAGACCTATCCTAGGGGATTGAGGGCTTGAGGTAAAAAAATCCAAAGATGGATAGGTAAATTTTCAATATCAACCCACAATGGAGCCATTTTAAAGGTTAAATCATCACAATCAACTAAGGGGTTCCACATGATGGATTTAAACATCATCTGGCCAACATTCCAAAGGGGTTTACTAATGATTCTTCTTTGCATGTTTGAATTTTTAAAAAGAACCATAAAAATCCCTTGCTTAAACATTCTACAAAAAGTGCCATAAATAATCATTTTTACCCCATAAATAATTAATCCAATTGTCAAAAAAAATCTCGAGGGTAAAAAATGCTTATTTAGGCACACAGAAAATCCCAACATTATTGAGTCGAGTTTCTTTCGACTAAAAATCTAGTTCCATCAATTCATTAGGGAATAAAGAGAGGGTCTTTCCAAAGCAAGGGAACTTACCAATTTCTACTGAGTGTTGACCACTGGGGCCAAAACTTGTTGGTTCTCCACTATAGAGGATAAAATGGCTCCATCAGAATGTTTTGATGCTTCTTCTTGCTGTATAACTTTCAATAAATAATTTCTTTCCTAAATCTAGTTTATCCTCCTTTTTTTGACCCAAATCATCTACAAGGTTCTCCAAAGGGCAATCTTTATTGTTTGCATGGGCATCTAAGGGGCCATTAATGTTTCCATCCTTCAAAAAACATTTAACATGCACAACATTGTTTCTCTAGACCACCTCCATACACAATTACAATGAATGCATGAGATGCAAGTTTTACTAAGGACAATGACACATGGATCGAGGAAAGATAGACCAATGACCAAAATAAGAAATAAATTAAAAAAACAAATAAAATTAAACCCACCAAATATAATTCATGATAGCAAGGCTACCCAACAAGATTAAAAGCAAAGGACATTCGGAAGACCAATGTAGCAAAGGTGGCCAAGGCTATAAATTATCAAGAATGAGGGCTTGAAGCTCATCAATGGAAGAAGACTATTCATCTTCCACTTTTAGAGCTCCAAGACACCTCCATGATTCTATTACTTCTCAACTCTATGTGCTTCTATTGCTTCTAATATCCCTTCTCTTTTTCAACAACCTCATGTTTAAAATATTCCTTTTTATTTTCAAGATGTTGTTAATCCTTCATGTTTTTAAAATTCTTTTATTCCAACTTATGCTACTTATCCATCTAATTCTTCTACAACACCTGAAATGACTATTATGATGTATACTTTGTGTGACATGTAAAATCAAATTCAAAGCCTTACCCAGGGTCTCATAGGTCAAATAATAGGGTCACTCTTAAACCATTTTTCATATGAAGTGCTTATATATCTTTTTGCAACAAGTAAATTGTAGCTCCAAAATTTGAAATGTTTAATGGAAAAGGGGATCCGTCACATCACATTAGAGCCATTTGTGCTTCTTATTTCTAGTTTCGTTTCATAATGACAAACTATTGATTAAGTTATTTTCATGGATCTTAAAGGACTATGAACTTGATTGGATCATGTTTTCCAAGGGGATTCGTGCATACCTTTATGAAATTAGTTGATTATTTATTATCTCACTCTCAAATCAACATTTTCATGTGTATGTAATCCTAAAATAAATATCTAACATAAGGATCCTCTAAAATGGGAAAATGTATAATATCATTTTATATCCAACATATACATAATATATCAATTTTCAATGCTATCTAAAGATATAGATAAGGGTCATGTGCGAAGGAATTTTTAAGTGATCTAAAAGGATAATCTACATACATAATCTATAACGATATATAAGGTGAATGAACTTACTAGACCTTGCGTATCATTATAAGGTAAACACTTGAGTTATAAGTAACTAAAAACCATTAGGTGGTATGCATGAGCTATCTAATATAAGGGTTGTAAAACAAAGTAAAAATGCCACTAGGCAATAAATAATAACTATGAATAACAAGAATGTAAAAGATAATGATAAAGTAACAAACATATGCTAACCAACCAAAATACAAAATAAAGTGTATAAGGTTAGGGATACTTATCTTGGATTGACTTATCGATGCATCAATCTCCCATATGGATTGTAGGATTTTATGATAGATTATTGTAGGTAAAGTCAATCCATATGGGAGAATACCTAAGTGAACCACAATTTGGGAATCCAAAGGATATGGTGGAGCTTGATGGTACAACTCCATTTCTTGATCTTCAAGGAGTTTATGCTAACTTTCCTTCCATGGTGGAAGATCATTTGAACCCTAATTCATCATATTATTCCAAGGGTGGATTCACAAGCATGAGAAAATCATATTTAATGTTGTTTATTATTTTATAAATGCACATGATTCATCCTTTAAATAGAGGTATGGAACATAGACATAGTCATCTTGACTGACCTTTAGCTCAAAGTATATGTATAAATTGAATATTTACGTATAATTTTACATTTATAGCTTGAAAATTATATATTTTATTTTATAAATATAATTTTAAGATGTTTGAGAGTGGTTTCAAACCTCTAGGATTTATAGAATATTATAGTTTTTGGAGAATCCCTTCACATTGCAAAATTAGCCATATTTTTGCATTTTAGGGTTTTAAGTTTTAAAAGGTTTAGGAATAAATCATAAGAGGTATGAATTTGGTATGAAGGAATGATAGTGCACAAAAAATATCTCATAAAGTGCCATAATCTGACCCACCTTATGTATTCATAAACATACATTCAAGAAGATTAATTCTTCGATAAGACCTATTAAAAAATAGTGTTGGTAAGCAAAAATAAAGTGTATACAGTGTGAAATTTCATTATGCAAAATTAACTCAAATTAAATAAGGCTCAAATGAAATCATTGGTGACTATGTGCTTATTAAGACCAAGGTTATTGTTGGGGTTTTATATTTACACCCTAGTTGAGAAGGGGATTATTTAGGTCCTCTTACTCGAATCTAGTCCAACATGGGATTGATCTTAGGCTTTTGGTATCCTAATAATGGATCAAACCTCTAGAGAAGGCTGGATTCCTTTTGGATCTATCACCTATACTAAACCTAAACTAGCACTTTATTTGAAAAGAGAGAGATATTTTAATAATAACATATGAAATCATGTAAAAAGAGGTGATGCACCAATGATTCGATCACTCTAACTTATAAAAGACACACTATAGGATGTATTCAAGACCAAATAAAATTAGTCTTACATAAATATTCCACAATAAGGCATGAATCCATTATCAAACTAACATGAGAGGGCAAATACCCACTTTCAAGCTAGACAACGAACTGTAAATTGCACTTATAATGACATTTGAGAGATACTAAGAACTTCATGAAGGTGAGAAAACTTAGACATAGATAAAGAACATACATTCACTTAACCACTGTACATGAATTCATAAGACACACTTCAATCTAGGTTACAAAATGATGGAATTTAGTCTTTATTTCATCAAAAGGTGTTACAATACAAAATTTTGGTAGATTCTGGTCATACCAAAAAAGAGGGATATATTTCAATGCTTGAAAACCTATATTTATAGAAAAGAGAAAGAGAGAGAGCTATGCATTCAAAAAAAAAGCCAACCACTTTTGATGGATTAACAATCTCGAGGATGCTGAGTCATGGTCTTATCAAGAAAGAAAGTCCTGTGAAAGAATTGAATGCTCCATTGATCTTTATCCATCCATTAGGTGTCCATTTTAGGACTCTACATCATGCTCTTGAGGACTAAATATTTATACCTTGGAATTGACATAGCATGTTATTCTACTTTAGGCAGCTATAAATATTTGCTTGTCTAAGAAATGACCATGCTGAAGGACAAGAAGCTTCCCATTAATTACATATCTACCCCAAAGAAATATCTGAGCACAAGTTTCATTATAAATTGAAAACCAATCATATTTATTGGTTTTCCTATAGTTATCATGTCGATGAGATGGAGTTTACTTGATTTTTAATCTTACTTTGACAAAAGTCACCAACCCTTAGTCTGCTTTAGGTCTTATGAAGACCTATTTTACCACTACTAAGCTTCAATGGTCCCTTTTGATCCTAAAATATATGTTATGGTTTAATCCTAGGTAATCTTTGAACTTGGATCCTTTTTATTTAATTGTCTTGGTTAAATACTAGCTCATCGACTTTTGTCAAAAATGTCCTGGGCTTTCCCCTTATTTATTGGTTGCAAAAATTGACTTGGATCATTAACATATTGACCTAGATGACCATTTATTATCAATCTTTTGATAATTGAATGTGTTTGTGCCACTTATAATACATGCATTTTCTCCTTGGTTTTTCTTACTTCTTTGACTCACGCTCATCATTATATATTTCTCATGATTGAAATTGTGTTATTGATCTACCTAGGCCCATTAAATTTTTAGTCACCACTCATCATTGGATCTTCTATATGATTGAATACGAATCGTTGATCTAAAAATCTGAAATCAAATGGCTACTTCATGAGGCCTCACTTTGACATCTATGTGCCTATATTTAATGTCATTGTGAATGTATTTGATATCCATATGCCTATCATTAGGATATCTAAAATTCAATGACTATCTTCTATGCTTAAAACTTGACACTTGCACAAACATCTCATTGACTTCTTGACCTTAAGCTTGCCATTAGATCTTTGCTCAAATTGAACATAGACCTTTGATCTTGGACCCATTTGAATACAAATGGCTATTTTCCATGGCCTAAAATTGATGTTTGTGTAACTATCATTACTCTGTTGGAATAGAAATTCCCTGGGCCATTTCCTTTAGACTCTTGTCTATAGGCTTTTCATTGAAGAAATGACCCTTTGGGTTTTGTCTTAGGATACTTTTCTAAAAAATGATCCTTAAAAAAAATGCTTTGGACCTTTTGGTGAATAAATACCCTTCAAAAAAATGTTTTAGGACATCTTCCTTGAAAAAGTACCCTTCGAAACTTTTGCTTTGGACATTTTGGTGAAGAAATACCCTTCAAAAAATGGTTTGGGATACTTTGCTATAGAAATGACCATTCAGGATAATGTATAAGACACGTTGCTTGAAAAACTATCCTTCAAAACTTTTGAACTAGACCACTTTCTCAAAGAAATACCCTTTGGAAAAAGTGTTTTAGACACTTTGCTTGAAAAAATACCCTTCGATATTTTTGTATCAAATAAAATGTCTAAAAGAATTCAAGTATTTGGGACTTTTGTTTTGGACAAAATGTCTAAGAGAATTTACACTTAGCCTTTTTTGATGTAGACAATTTCCCTAAAATAATTAGGTCTGCAAAAATGTCCAAGAGAATTCATGCCTTTTGAAACTTTGTCTCAAATAATTTGTCTAAAAGAATCTTCAACACTTAGCCAAAAAAGGGTCCCAAAAGATTTGAAATTAGTAAAATAAAAACCCAAAATAAATTTATCAAGGACCTTAGCTAAAACAAAGGTTTTGTACTTAGCTTTTCCAAGGCTTGTATGTTCTTCTAAACTCATGCTTGAAATGTTGCTTGATCCTTCAACACCTGAAATAACTATGAAGACCTAAAGCTTGTGCAACTTGGTTCACGCTCTTGGATGCCTTAGATATCATGAAACCTATTTGGACCCTTCCATCTTGTAATTGTTATAAAAATATACCAAAATATTTGGGTTAAAAATAATCATTAGTAAAGAAGATTGTTCACCATTAAATTGAATGGAAAAGAAGAGTGTACATATAGCAAAAAGATGTTAGTGTTAGTGGAGTTTGACAAATGTATTAAATCCCACTTAATATCACCTATGCTAAACCTAACTAGGCTTAATTTTAGTGTAGCATGCTAATAACTATAGTTGCATATACAATTTCAAGCTAATGGAAGTACATCTAAAAGCAAACTGATGTAATACACTAACCCCCCTCGTCGCCCCCCCAAAGCATAACTTAGGTGGAAAACATTTTGGGTCCCAGCAACTAAACCTGATTAGGTACCCAAATACAAAATAATCTCTCAAAAAGTGGAGAAAGGAAGAAAACCCAGTGGGAAAAAACTCCCCTCCAAAAAGAGATAAAAGACTAGAAGAGAAGGTAGGACTAGAAAGCCCCACTAGAACCCACCACCCCCCTTAAGCATATATTAGGTAGGATGTAAAATTGGGTCCCAAAAATGATGCCTGATGAGGTACCTAAGTACATAGTGATGATCCCAATATCCTAAAAAATATGAAGGATGTGTGCCTCCATAATGAAGAGAGAGAATCTATGCATAGAATGTTGTATGGAAAATGCTATGGTAGGTCCCTCTACAACAAATGTTGTCTCTTTCTTTTGTAAGGAAAAAACCATGAGCTATCAAACTATTGAACTCCCACTCAAGTGGAATGTAGATATGAATCATGATATAGATCTCTAGAAAATGCTAAAATGTCTCTCTACCAATGCTCGAATGTATCAAATTTTGATAAGGTATTATTGTCAGGACCGAATTTTATAGTCCACCTAAGCTATGCTTAAGGGGGGTGTTCGAGTGGGGATTTCTAGTCGTACCTTCTCTTCTAGTCTTTTATCTCTTTTTGGATGGGAGTTTTTTCCCACTAGGTTTTCTTCTTTTCTCCACCAAATACCAAACTTTTGGTTAACCCATATTTAATTTGATACCATGTAAAAATATACTAGAATCTCTGGGTTAAAAACAAGCATCAACAAAGAAGATTGTTCACCATTAAATTGAATGGAAAAGAGGAGTGTACATGTAACCAAAAGATGTTAGTGTTAGTGGAGTTTGAAAAATCATTAACTCCCACTTAACATCACATGTGGTAAACCTAACTAGGCTTAATTTTAGTGTAGCATGCCAATAACTACACTTATATGTACAATTGTAAGCTAACATAAGTACATCTAAAAGCAAACTGATGTAATACACTAATAATTGTAGACCTATCATTGAAGATTAATCAAATCACACTTTGAGCTTGCTTAAAGTGTTTCAAAATATTTTCAAAAGCTATATGATCTCTACTTGAGGTTTGTATGCTCATTGTGACATTGGGTCACTCTTTAATTAGGATCTTGCTCCTTCCACTAGACTCTTGGAATAGGTACATTTTTGGCATGTAGACCAAATTTGGTCAACATCTTTGGTGACTTAGCTAGGTAGCATGCCTACTATGCTAAGAACTTGGACCATCTCTATCACTCTTAGATCATTTATATGATACATGGACCATTTACATTACTGCAAGACATCCTTTTGACTTGCAAAACAAAGAATTCCAACAAATAGAGAAAGAAACACACTAAAAGGGAAACTAACCTAATAAAGTAAAGGCAAAGAACCTACCAAAAAGCTATGAAAACAAAGAATTTATTTGGAATAGAACAAAAATAAATTAAAAGTGTTATAATAACACTTAGAAAAAATAAAAAACAACTATGTACAGGGGACTTAGCTTCCTTAATATCAGAGCTTTAAATGTATCCCATTGATTGGGATAGGAAGATCTTCACCATCCATCTTTGTAAGCTGGAAGGCATTGTGATATTTATAGTTGGAGATTGTATATGGACCACTCTAGAGAGAGTCAAATTTAATGTGTCTTCATGGCTTAGCTCTATCCTCATCCCACTTGAGAACCAAATCTACCTCTTGAAAACTTCTTGAAGAAGCTCCTTTATCAAAAGATTTCTTCACCATTGCTTGATGGGCTTCCATGGATTGATGTCTTGTATCTTCTATCTCCATGAGCTCAGCATATTTGATTTTCATTATCTTATTCTCCAAAATCTCAAGTTGATGCATTAGTTCCAAAGCAGGGAATTCAATAGAAATAGGCATTCTTACTTCTTTACCATATACTAACTTGTATGGATAATTGGAAATTGACCTCTTATAGGTTATCTTATCAGCCCATAGAGCTGACTTCAATTTGAGATGTTATGATCTCTGATTATCTTCAATAGTCCTCCTAATCATCTTTAACAAATTTTGTTAATGGACTTAACAAGGCCATTTCCTTGGGGATAATAGTTTAATGAGGTACTGAGGAAAACACTATGTTGAATTTCCCATTGGATGATTTTAGATCCTATGAAATCCATAGCATTATCATAAATTATGGTTGAAGGGACCCCAAATCTGGTAAGCAAACCTTCATAGAAGTCCAAAACACTGGTTTCATTGGCTTCTTTTAATGCTACTATCTCTCCATTTAGTAAAATAATTTATGGCAGTTAGGATCCATTTGTGTCTTGATCTTGAAGGAGGGTTAATGAGACCAATAAATTCCAATCCCCATTGGAAAAAAGGTTTATTCACTAAAATTGGTTTGAGAGGTAAGGCTGCAAGCTTAACTTTTCCAACAAACATAGCACATTATCTGCATTTCTTAGTCCATGCATGCCAATCACCAAATATACTTGGCTAGTAATACCCACCTCTCATGATCTTTTGGGATATGATTCTTACTAAATAATTACCTCCACCATGCTGATCATGGATTTGATCAAGAAGTCTCTATGTTTGACTTGGTTCGAAGCACCTTAACAACATGCCATTGATATCCTTTTTAAAGAACACATTATCAACAAGAAAAAAAGGAATTAACTGTAATCTAAAATATCTTCTCTTTAAAGGGGTGAGATGAGAAGGATAAACACCATCCTGTAAGTATCTTACCATATCTTGGAACCAAATGAAATATGAGGTGTGATCATTTGTGAATTTTTCATCATTTGACACCAAAACCAACTTGTTAGCCTCTTGAAAATATTGGGTTAGATGTTCAAAAAGTGATTTGCCTCTTACTAGCTTTGTGACCTTGATCTCAACATCATATTCCATGACCTTGGTTATCCAACTAGCTCTTTTATCATTTATATCCTTATTCAAGAGGAAATCTTTGACACTTGGATGTGCAACCATCAAATGTATCTTATTATGGAATAGAAAGTACCAAAACTTTTTAAGAGACCTTATAACTAAAAGGACATGCTTCTCAACAAAACAATACCTTGTTTCATACTCTTCTAAGCCTTGACTAAAGAAGTCTATTGGATGCTCTAAAGTCATTTCATTTTACTACATGAGAATACCTAAAATTGTGTCAACATTAGCATAAGTATACAAAAAGAAATCCTTGGTGAAATTAGGGTTCAAGAGTGTAAGAGCACTGGTTATAGCTTTCTTGATCTCTTCAAAGATTATTAATCCTTTGGACCAGCTAAAACTCTGACCTTTCTTTAGCATAACTGTTAGTGGATTAGATAAAGTAGTAAACTCTGAAATGTATGTTATTATGGAATTGATCTTGCCTAGAAAGCTTTGCAAGGCTTTCTTGTGTTTAGGTAATGAAAGTGCAAGGATTAAGTCTATCCTATCAGGATCTATGCTTGTACCATGATTGGAAATCACATGTCCAATAAGCTTACCTTCATGAACCAAAAAGGCACCCTTTTTGGGATTTAGAGATATCCCAAATTGTCTAAATTTTTCAAATACTTGCTCGAGGTGAATCATGTGCTTAGCTGCACTATCAAAGAATATTGTTATGTCATCCAAATAAACAAGTATAAACTTGTTAAAGAGACCTTGGAATGCCATATCCATGTCTTTCTAAAAAGTGGATCCATCATTAGATAAACCAAATAACATCTTTCTGTATGTAAATGTCCCCCACTTTGTGGTGAAGTTTGTTTTGAACTGGTCTTCTTCTTTGACCAAAATCTAATTGTAACCACTGTAGCCATCCAATAAGGAAAACCTTTATAAACCTGCAACCAGCTGTAGAATTTGTTCCATAAATGGAAACAAATGGTAATCTTTAAGAAAGGCCTTGTTCAGGTCACAAAAATTAACACATGGTCTAGTTTCACCATTCTTTTTCCATACTAGAACAAGGTTTGAAACCAAAGTTGAGTGCTCAATTGGAAATATTATAGCCAACTCAATGATCTTATGAAGCTTAGCTCTCATCAAAGGTTCAAGTTTTGGGTTAATAGGCCTTTTTATTTATCTAACTATCCTAGTTTCATCTTCTAACTCAATGGTATGTTGACCTAGACTTGGATCAAATCCTTTAAGGTCATTATACTACCATGCAAAGACATATGTAAAACTTTAACATAACTTAAATAAAGTTTCCTTCTCTGAAGATGTGAAAACTTTGCCCAACTTTAGGCTCTTACCAGTTGCAATCTCCACATTTGTATAGTGTTCTTCTTTAGTTGACAAAGAAAACTTTTATTTTATTAATTCATCATCTCTGCTAAATATGTTTTGAAGGGTGACTAACATTTTAGGCAACTTATTTATCTTCAATTGCACAATCTGATCACCATACTACTACAAGTGCTTGTCTTGGTTCTTCAAGGAGAAATCAACTTCCTCTTGTAAGAACCTGACAATCTGACTATCATCTTCAAATACTTTCTCATTATCATTGTTGTCTTGGAAAAAAGGCCTTATAATAACCTTGATGTGTGATTGGACCTTTTCATTCTTTATGTCATCTGGGATACTGAATTGTGACCCAATGGCAGCCAACCTATCTGCATATTTGTTCTTATTTCTTGATATGGAATAAATATTAAAATCTTTAAAGTCTTTGAGTAAGTTCCATATGATATGTTTATGGGATCTAATTAGTGTATTTTTTCATATGTTAAGTCCTCTCACTTGGTGAACTACTAGTTTACTATCACCAAAAACTTGTAAAGTACTGACTTTCATTTTTCTTGCCCATTGCAAGCCATGCACTAGTGCTTCATATTCAACAAAATTATTGGAACAACCATAATGAAACTTTAGAGAAGAAAAATGCCTTTTATTGGTTGGAAAAATTAACATCATTCCAGACCTAGTGCCATGTTTATTTCTGGATCCATCAAAATATAGTTTCCATAGTCCATCACTAGGCTTATCATATTTCATCAATGTTGGAATTAGTGCATCATTTTCATGAAGACAATAGACACCAAGTGATCATTATTCAATTAAATTTTAGGGATCATTTACATGCAAATTATAGTCCCACTCATCAAGGAAAATATTTGAAACTCCATTTAGAGATGACTCAGTTTCCACCTCACTATTTTTTAGTACCTTGTTTGAGATAACACAATTAGTATTCATCATACTTGGCATATACAGCTCTAAATGAAAATTTTCAATAGGTTCATAATGTATTTTTACCTCAGTACCATACCTAGTTCTAATAATTAAATATGTCCAATTAGCTGACAAATATCCTCCAATATTTGAAGTAAAGTCTCTTGATAGACACATGGTAAAATAGGGAGGCATGCCCACTACAAGTACATCTTGATGAATGGTAACATTATGGTAAGAATGTAATGTTAGTTTTAGATATTTTATTATGTATACTATATTTATTGGTGACCCATCTAATTACAATACTCCCTTGGCATTCAACTCATAGATAAGTCCCAACTGGTCTGCAATTTTCTTGGGCATGACAATACTACTAGCTCCACTATCTACCATACAATTATGGACTAAGCAGTCACTTACTATCAAAGAGAGATTAAAAGGAGGGTTTTTTAATTTGAAATTGGTTTTTCCCACCTTTTTCATGTTATTTACCTATTGATCAGGTTGTTTGGTAGGCTAATCTAAATTGGCCAAGCCAACTCCTTGTTTCTCAACTAGTTCTTTAGACGCCTTAAGAGCTGAACTCTCTTGAATTGTCATGTTTTTTCGCCTAGAATAGCAAGGGAAGCCCACATGCTGATGCTAACATTTGATTTATTCATTTGATCTATTATGTTGAATGAGGCTCCACTAACCTTTGGTTGTAACTTTTGGACCAATGGTTGTTCTTTAATTAGAGACATTTCAAAAACTTTTCCTACCTCTACATTCTAAATCTTTTATGCTATATGAATAATAGGTTGATCTTTGACACTCTTAGATAAAATGTTAGGAACACTAGAATTATTGCTCACATCTTGATATTCCTCAATTGCCCTTCTTTTATCTCTAGTCAAAGCTACAACTTGACTATTTGCATTACTAGTTTTACCAACTTGATTGAATGCAATATGATCATCCAATTTCCAATTCACATTAATGACATTAGGCTGCCCTAAAACTTGTTGAGCTTCTCCTTGGGATTCCATATTCATTTCTTTAGATTGACCACCTTGAAGAGATAATTCTTCCTATGTCATTTGTGGCATAGTAATATCTTGTAATATCAAGGCTTAATTTTGAGTATCATTTGGATTGAATGGTTGCCAACCTGAATCTTTCATCAAGTTGTTTTAAGGAACAATAGATTTTGAATTGGAAGGTACCTTAGGATCAAGGGCTGCATATGGCTTAGTTTGGATTATGGCTCCTTGATTTTGATAAGGTTTCCTATTGTCCTTAAAACATTGATAAGGGGGTCATTAGTTATTGAAAGACTGATAAGTATTCTAGTTTTAGTGTTGGTAAGGTCTACCTTGGTACTGTTGTCTCTTGAGTTGAACAATCTCATATCTAAAATCTCGTAACATGATTTTTAACTCACTAATATCATTAATTTGATTAGAAGGGGATACAACTTGGAATTTTGGAGATGTAATAGGAGATATTGATGGTATTCAAGGAACTTGAAGGGGAGGAACAAGTTGTAATTTTGGGAATATAGGAATCAAAGGCCTTGGAGCAAGTTTACCATCTTGTATCAAGCTATTCTCTGCTCTTATTGTATGTTCATAGGCATTTGGACAAGTATTACCACCCATGGACTGTATCATGACACTAATATTAGAATTAAGAGCCTTAAGATAGTACAAAAATGCATATTCTAGATATGATCTAACTAATGCAAGGATCCTAGTCCACGTATTTTAGAATCTAAGGTTAAAATTAGACATGAACTCATGGGGATACCTTTGTATGGTAGTCATTTGTTCAACCAATGATAGGTGATCAGACTTGTCTTCAAATTTCCTAACTAAGGTTGCACCTAACTCATCCCAAGTAGCAATGGATGTCAAAGGAAGATTTTTTCTTTGAAGGAGGTAACAAGCAGTCTAATAGCCACATTATATTGAGTAACATTATGAACATAACATAGATTGGAAAATCTTAGATATGCTCAATACTAGTAGTTTTATCCCATTCTCCTAAGAAGAAAGGGATACTTTTTAGGGTAGACACATGAATGTCATCATATTGGGCCAAATTTAGGGGACTACCCCTATTAAATAGAACAAACACTTGATTATTGATAACCATTTGGGCAAAAGGGATTTGGATTATGAGGATAATAAATTAGACTAAAATAATAGGATAACCAGAAGATAAATGTTTATTTTGAGGATAATGGATTGTCCTATTAAATCTTGATATTTTATAAGAAGTAGAAAGTAATTCAATGTGTTCAAAAAGAGTACCTTTACTTGATGATCTTTTTGTAACCTTTGGCATGAAAGCATTGTCTAAAGGATGCTATGAACTTTACAACTTGAAGTGTTTTCAACTTTTGATGATGGTAGATGTCTCCTCCTTTTTAAATTTTTTATTTTCAATCTTCAAACTTAAATTATACCAAAGAAACTTGGTCCCAATGGGCATGCCAAAACTATTGGGGTTCTAGATTTACACCATAGCTGAGAAGGGGATTGTTCAGGTCCTCTTACTAAAATCTAGGCTAACATGGTGTTGATCCTAGTTTTTGGGTATCCTAATAATGGATTAGACATTTAGATAAGGCTAATTTCCTTTTGGATCTATCACCTAAACTAAACCTCAACTAGCACTTGCTTGGAAAAGGGAGAGCGGTTTTAATAATAACTTATGAAAGTATGTAAAAAGAGGTGATGCACCAATGATTCGATCACTCAAACTTTCACAAGACACATTATAGGATGTATTCAAGACAAAATAAAATTAGTCCCACATAAATATTCCATAATAAGGCATGATTCACTTATCAAACTAGTATGAGAGGGTAGATATCCATTTTCAAGCTAGACAACAAACTATAAATTGCACTTATAGTGACCTGTGAGATCTACTAAGTACTTCATGAAGGTGAGGAAACTTAGACATAGATAAGGAAAATACATTCACTTAAACACATTACATAAATTCATAAGAAACACTTCAATCTAGCTTGGAAAATGACAGAATTTAGTCTTGATTGCATCAAAAGTGTTACAGTACAAAATTTTAGTAGAGTCTAGTTATACCTAAAAAGAGGGATACATTTCAAGGCTTGGAAGTATATATTTATAGAAAATATAAAGAGAAAGAGAGTTGTGCATTAAAAAAAAGGCTAATCACTTTAAATGGATTAACAATCTCGAGGATGCTGAGTCATGGTCTTATGAGGAAAGAAAGTCCTATAAAATAATTGAATGCTCCATTGATCTTTATCCATCCATCAAGTGTCCATCTCAGGACTCTACATCATGCTCTTGAGGACTAAATATTTATACCTTGGAACTAATAGAGCCATGCTATTCTGATTTAGGCAGATGTAAATATTATTTTGTCTAGGAAATGACCATTTCAAAAGACAAGAAGCTTCCCATTAATTACATATATGCCCTAAAGAAATATTTGAGCACAAGTTTAATTATAGATCAAGAACCAATCATATTTATTGGTATTCCTATAGTTACCATGTTGATGAGATGAAGTTTTCCTACTATTTAATCTTACTTTGACAAAATTTTCCAACCCTTAGTTTGCTTTAGGTCTTACAAAGACCTATTTTACCATTATCATGCTTCAATATCCCCCTTCGATCCTAAAATATATGTTCTATTTCAATCTTGGGCTGCCTTCAAACTCAACTCTTTTGTATTTACTTGTCTTAGGTGAAAATTGGCTCATCGACTTTTGTCAAAAATGTCTTGGTCTTGCTCCTTATTTATTGGCTATCAAAAACTGACCTGGATCATTGACATATTGACCCATCTCACTTTGTTAGATCCTACTTGTCTAGATGACTGCCAATCATCAATCTTATACCAATTGAATTCACTTATACCACTTATCATACATGCATTTTCCCCTTGGATTTTCTAACTTTTTTGATTCAAGCTTGTTTTTAGATCAATATCATAATTGATGCATGTTATTGATCTGCTTGGGCCCATTAATCTGTCAGTTGTTTCTTATCATTGGATCTTATGTATAATCAAATGAAGATAATTGATCTAACTATTCAGAATCAAATTACTACTTTATGAGGCCTCATTTTTATGATTGCATGCATGTATTTGACATTGACATGAATGTATTTGATGTTTACGTACATATCACTAGGATATATGAACTTCAACAAATATCTTCTATGCTTAAAACTTGACACTTGTGCAAATGTATCCTTAACTTCTTGACCTTACTCTTACCATTATATATTTTCTTAGATTGAATGTAGACCATTGATCTTGGACCCATTTGAATACAAATGACTATTTATCATGGCCTAAAATTGATGTTTATGCAATTGCCATTACTCTGTTGGAACACAAATTACCCAAGCCATTTCCTTCAGATTCTTGTCTTTGGGATTTTCATTGAAGAAATGACCCTTTGGGTTTTGCCTTAGGACACTTTAATAAAAAAAGATCCTTCATAAAAATGCTTTGGACCTTTTGGTGAAGAAATACCCTTCAAAAAAATGTTTAGGACATCTTGCTTGAAAAATTACCCTTCAAAACTTTTGCTTTAGAATTTTTGGTGAAGAAATACCCTTCAAAAAATGGTTTGGGATAATTTTCTATAGAAATCACCTTTGGGGATAATGTATAGGACCTGTTGCTTGAAAAATTATCCTTCAAAACTTTTGTACTGGACCACTTTCTCAAAGAAATACCCTTCAGAAAAAGTGTTTCAGACACTTTGCTTGAAAAAATACCCTTCAAGATTTGTGTATAAAAAAAAAATGTCTGAGAGAATTCAATTTTTTAGGACTTTTATTTTAGACAAAATATCCAAGAGAATTTATACTTAAATTTTTTTGATGTGGACAATTTCCTTGAAATAATTAGGTCTTACAAAACTTTGTCTTCATCTTTTGCTTTGGATAAAATGTTTGAGAGAATTCATGACTTCAAAAACTTTATCTTAAATAATTTTTCTGAAAGAATCTTCAACACTGATCTAAAATAGGGTCCTAAAGGATTTGAACTCAACAAAATAAAAGCCCAAAAGAAATCTGCCAAGTGAGGACTTTAGCTAAAACAAAGGTTTTATACTTAGCTTTTCTAAGGCCTATGTGTTCTTCTGAACGCATGCTTGAAATGCTACTTGATCCTTGAAGCCCTGAAATAAAAATGAAGACCTGAAGCTCATGCAACTTAGTTCATTATCTTGGATTCCTTGGATACCGTGAAACCTGTTGGGACCCTTCCATCTTGTAATTGTAGACCTATCCCTTGAAGATCAATCAGATCACACTTTGATCTTTATTAGAGTGTTTCAAAAGATTTGCAAAAGATATATTATCTCCACTTGAGGTATGTCTACTCATTGTAACATTGGGTCACTCTTCAATCATGATCCTGCTCCTTCCACTAGACTCTTGGACTAGGTACATTTTTGGCATGTAGACCAAATTTGGTCAACAGTTACCAAAGTAACATATCAACCATTTAACAATGAAATTTACAATATATTTGTTGATAGTTTGCTTCCACTCATTAAAGACAAATTCATCTTCAAAACTTATCATTAAATATAAACCTAATTAAATATGAAGTAAATATTATTCCTACTAGTGCTTCACAATTTCCAAAAAGTCAAATTTTAAGGCTAGAAGCAATGATAATGGATTTTAACATAAGAATGATGCCAAGAGTGGTCAATGCAATTGAAAAACCTTGTAAAAATCTCATTTTACCTTAAAAAAGGATAGTAGGAAATTCCATAGGGTTCGTAACAATCCAGAACAAGTCTTGAAGATATTGGTTGAGAGTAACAAGATGATTTTGCCTCTAATAATTGCGTTTTGAAATTTAAGGATAACACATACCCGTTTTGGACAGCCAATGGTTTTTAACCATAGTAATGTATGGGTGGTTTCACAGACCATAGTTTTGCACCCATTGTATTGTAATACCACTTGGACAATTACCTATTGATGCCTCACACATGCATTAGGGTAAAGTAGAAGTTGTAAGTATGTTAACGTATTGTAAACGGTTGAGTTAATGCAATAAGAGAGAAGGTGGTTGTGCTAGATTTTTTCCCAAAAAGTTATCCTGGGTAAAAATACCCTGTATTGTGTGTGTGTGTTGTTTCTCCTTTCTATTATAGCTTAAAGTTCTATTAGCATTGTTTATCTTGAACAAGTTTATCGGTCTATTTCTCTTCGGCTTTTGTGGCCAAAGAATCATTAAACATGTCAATCTTTTTGACAAATTTGGGACTCAGAAACCAAAGGAAATTTGAAGTTGGTGTCCACTCCTCACCAAAGGAAATCTCATTAACTTAAAGTAATCCAGTTGATCCCCTAAGCCAAAATGAGAAGCAACGAGAGAAGATTGAGGGAGACTGCTTGAAAAACTACATAAAGGAGCTGAATCGGACCAGCAAGAGAGCCAATGATTTTTTCACAATAAAGAAATGTGCATAAGTAGAGGAGTAGAATCCAATACCTTAATGAGGTCCATTTCTTGAGGCCAGTGAGACTAGGGGTGAAGATTTGGACTTGCTTGGCGTTGAATTCTGGTGGGAAGTTCCACCTACATGAGTGTTGTCTCATCTTCCTTTACATTGATTGGTTGCTGCTGAGTGCACTTCATTTTGGTGTGATATTGTTGTGGAACTCTTTTTGTATCTAATTTAGGAGAATTCTTAGGTCTCCATTTTTGCCTTTGATGCACTTGAATCTCTTTGTTGTGGAGGATGTTCATATTCTTTGCATTATGCTTTCCTTTATTTATAAGTCGTTTTCTGTTACCTAACTTGCTAATAGTTTTAAGGCTGAGGTGGGTTTTTCTACGGAGATTCTGAGTAGATTGCATCAGGTCATAGACTTTGACATATTTGAGAGACTGTTCGGTGAGAATTTATTGTTGTTGAGAGAATTGCACAGTCTAGACATTGCTTAGCATTTGTGTCCAAGGGAGTTTTAGGAACACAAATCTGTAATGTCTTGATATTCAAACAATCAACTTGGTTAGATGCTGGTGCCCTTTTTACCAACCCCACAAAGGATGAACATGCCATCTTCCCCCTGCTCCCACCCCTCCCAATTATCACGACTCTAATCAGATTTTGATTTGAATTTATGAAAGAAACCTGTGTCGGGAGACAATCTAACAGACTGCAGATGTAAACATTCTTATAGTCAGCGACAGTAAAAAGCAATGTTAAGAGTTGTCTGTTGTTCAGCTGAAGACACTGTTTGGAAGGAGATAGTTGTGTGACATGGAAAGGAGGAGACATATGGTTGCTCAACTACCATGTAGTGGGGTGGCATGGAAAAGAACATTAGAGAGGAGTCGAAAATATAGAAAAATATCGCATAGTAAAATCACATTAAGAATTGATTGATGACGACAAAAAGAAAGTCAAGCAGCAGGTTTAAAATAACGACAATAGTTAACAGGGTACAATGACAAGTGTTATTTTTTGAAAGTGTCTATAACAGAGTGTCATTTAGAGTCTATAGTTTCAAGCTAACATTTGATGTTTATAGAGTCTAGTTTTTTAGTCAAATAAGTGGTCAAGCTCACAATTTTTAGTTATATTTGAGTTTTTGTTCTGTTAGAGATCTTAATAAAGCAATTGTGGTTTGTAAGTGTCAATTATCTCTCTTGTAAGGATGCATCATCATGAAAACCCGGCATTCAATCAAATTTGTAAGTCCATTATGAGAGGGGGGATATTTGCCCACAAATGCAAGACCTGCAATTTGACATAGTCGTTTGAGCTCACTAGAGGCCAGAGGAAATGCAGGAAGGAGGCCAATCAAGATCTCGAGTTCATCACTAACTTTGTGGTTGTCATTTGTTGTAGTAAAAAAAACAAAGCACCAAAAAAACAATACCATTGAAGAGATGGATTCATCAGTGGCAGTGATGATGTACTCCAACTACAAACACTTCAAGCAAGACCCTAAACCAAACAGACTAAAGCCATGGAAGGTGTTCAGTGCAGTGTTCACCATACTTCGTTCATGATTAGGCAGAAATGATCAAAGTGCAGCAATTGTTTACACCATGTTCAATGAGGTGGTCAGCACCCACTAAAGCCATAGTGAGCACTCAGTCCCGCTAATTGATTTGTACCTGCTCAAAGTGAGGCCCAGCCAACCAGAGAAGTGGAACCGAATAGAAGTGGTGGCCCACACCACACTTTCAGTCAATAGAGGGTATGTGCCTACTCATATGTTGTGAAGGTCATTAATGCTTAGTCCAATCGATCTCATTGTGAACCGTGTATGTCCATTCACAGTTCTAGAGGTTGGAGAGCATGTTTATCCTTATCCACTTGTGTTTGAATGAACTTGGATAAGTGTGTATTCCTGTCCCTGATCAAAGTGGCAGTGAGGTAATACCCACTATAGTTGTAATCTATATGAAATCTGTAAATGTCCTAGTTCATACTAACCAAATTGGATTGGCAATATGTTTCCATCCATTGTTCATTTTGAACGGGCGTATGTCCAAGTTCTCATGCAGTACCATTTGTATGTGTGTGTACAATGAGTTGTAGTAACAACTCATACAGATATTAAAAAAATGTGAGTGAGAATAGGGATTAGGATTATATGAGAGTTGGGAGGAGTGATAAATATTGACTCCACATTCGTAGGAGGAAACTATTCTATAAATATCACTCCCTGATTATTAAATAAAATTAATCTAATTGCTATTTTCAATAAATCTTTCCACACTAAAAGCAAATTATGCAATACAATTGAGTGATTTGTTATTAGTTTTTTCTAAGTCTACTAGGAGTGAAATATGATGTTGAAGTAGGGCTGGAGTGATGAAAAGTTGATTTATGTTGGGGGCAGAAAGTAGTGGCCTAATTGCCCAATTGGTATACAACACTATTGTTCCGTCGGGATTGATTTGCATGATTATTTGATCAAGCTTCTTAAGATGATTCACTATTTGATAAATTATTCACACCAACTTCCAATTCTATGGCATATCAAGTGTGCCTAAGTAGTTGTGTTGTTGTTGAAAAGCTTTGAAAATAGTATTAACAATGATTCTCTAGTCACCACCTACAATGGGATTATGAACCAAAAACAATCTCGCAATCTAAAATCCATACTAACAAGAAGTGTCCCAAGGTTCAACAAAAAATTTTAATAAAATTTGAAATTTGCTGATTTTTTTCGGGCATCAAAAAAAGGCCAAAGTTCACCTATTTTTCTGGTCTATTTTTTTCTCACCATAAAGAATATTTTATGTAGAGAACAACCCCACTCCATGATGAGATTTTATTTGGAAAGAAAAAAAGATGAGCGGGGAATGAAAAATTATCCATGCAAAAACATTGGTGGGAAACTTGAATAAATTGATGACTCAGGCCTGTTGGGTTTGCCCCACTCGGTACCTAGTAAAAGTGATGGAGTCGACGAGTAGCAAGTCCAATGCCCTTGTGTTGCCCCTCCACCACTCTCTCTCCCACCTGCCATTTCTATTCCTCTTCTACCACCTATCCAATTATCAATTTTGACTTGAGTAGATCCATGTCACCCAACAAAAATTTGCAAGCCCATTTGTCGGTCCATTCAATTCCATCCAAGACCAGCCATAGAAAGCCCATTCTGGCCATTCCGGCCAGGAAGATGTGCTTGTGCTTTCCTAGAAATCATACAAGTACGTTCTGTTGCAGCCTCCATAGAAAATTCCCTTCTACGAATTATCAGCTGCATATATAGAGATCGGCGATGAAGAATTCGTTAGTAAGAATCGGTAGCACAAGAGGAGAATGGGTGAAGAAGGCCCTCACTGCACTCATCCGCCTGTCTAGCCATCAAGTACGAAAGAGTGCCCCCTAAACATTAAAGCATATTGTCGTCTTTATCATTATCTATGTCTCCCTTTAACCAGGAGTCTTAACATGCTTGCACCCCTCTTTAGTAAAAGTAAAACATAGATATAGGATACACACAATGAAAAAGCTTTTAATATCTTAATGCATAAATTAGACTTCTATTTTAATTATGTTTTATATTTTCTTTTTTTCTTTTTTAATTAATATGTTTATATTTATTAATACTTTATAGTTATTTATTATTTTATAGTTAATATTTTTATATTTATTCTTATTTTATATTTGTTAAATTTTGATCTACTGGTCGAATTTAAAGGCAAATTTTTTTTTGAACTTATCCATTGGCAAACTTGAACCAATTTTTATCCTCATCAAACGCGAACTCAAACTCAACCCTGAACCCTATGACTTAGCTGACAAGCACAAAGTTCTGCCTAGTTGTTTGTTTGAGCCCCTATGTATTGTGCATAAGCTTGACTGTATTGTCTTGTTTCATCTATGATATAGAAGGGTGGCAAACCCAAAATGAAAGTTGGTCTATTTGGGGATGTTGGGCACCTAAATGCCCCTAAGCATTTCGGGTGTTTTATGGCAATAATGTGCAAGCATAGATATTGCGTTTGTGCCTTTCTGTGGGATTCAGTAAAAAAAATAACTCAACACCAATAAAACTATGTGCTAGGATGTTCTAGAATGGCTTAGACATGATAATCATGATTACTGGAAAGATAAATTGAAAAGTATACAGACCAGGTTATCAATACATTTTCTTCCCATTTTGAGCTCAAGTAACACATGCAAATCAACTTTTTATTTTTGTTGAAAATTCATCCGACCCATTTAATGGTGGTATTGAAAAACAGTGCATTAAGAACAAGTAGGCAAATAGAGAGACAACAATTGTGAGTGAGATTAAGATATATTCATAGAAGAGAATTTTACAAGGGCACTAAACACCAAAGATGTACTAACATCTTTCATCCCAATATCTTTTGGAAATAAAAAGGAGAGCAAACAAGTGAATGAAATAGGTATTAAAATGACATAAGCAAAAAAATTATAGCATATTACATGCATGAACTTGATACAGTTTATAATTATATAGAGCAAAGCATAGAAGTTAAGATTGTCTAACATCAAGAAACAATGAAGTGACAACTAAGTGAACCATGATCAACATCAAGTACGAACATCCAAATAGGAAGGCCCATCCTATAAACCGGCCCACATTTACGTCCTCTTGGCTGTATTGGATTTCTTCAAAAACCTTATGCTCTATTAGGTTTACCACCAGCCAAGATGAAACTTACCTTGGAGGCAAATAAGGTCATCATATCATAATAAACAATTAATTGATGCAAGGTCTTCCAACGCCCGACCAAGATATATGGAATTTACAATCTATTAGGTTTACACCCAACCAAGATGAAACTTTCCTCGAAGGCACAGAATGTTTTCATATCATAATAAACGATTAATTGATGCATGGCCTTCTAAGGCCCAGCCGATATAAATGGAATATGTGGTTTGTTGGGGTGCTTTCCTTTGTGCGTGCTCATCCACTCTTCACCATATATCATCCTTGTTGGGAGTTTACACTTCCCTGACCTTGGGGGAGGTGATGAGGAAGCAGAAAGTGGTTTGACTGAAATGCAAGTTGGAGGTGCGCTCAACTCCCAATCCTGGTGGGGCAATGTGGATGGAGAAGGCTTTGTAGCAGAGAAAATTGAGCCTCCATGTCAAGAATGTTTTGCTCAAGATGTTAAATTTTAATTTCTAGTGGTGGAAAACTTGTCCAAGGGATGCTTGCCTTTGTCTACCATTAGGGGTTCCTAGTATGGGGTTTCTTCCTCAAGCGGTGCAGATTGAAAAAAGGCAATTTCTAGCGGTGGAGAACGTGTATCAAAGGGACGCTTGCCTTTGTCTACAACTGGGGGTTCCCAGTATGGGGTTTCTTCCTCAAGACTTGCAGGTTCAAGAAAGGCAACACCTATATCTAGTTGTTCAAATGGTAATATGGTCAGTTTGAAATTGAACCATATTGTCTTCAATTATGCAATTCCTAGAAGATGATTTGGTACGAGTACCACCTTGACAAGAAACTAGAAAGAACAAAAGGCCAAAAAGATGGCAGCCAACTTCGATAGAGAGTCACTCCTAATTGAAGATGTTTGCAATTTAGCCCTGTATTGTTTCACTCTACCCAAGAATGTGCCAGATAAATCCTTTTGCCCAATCGTTGACATGAAAATGTTAGGAGATGAAGTTAATATTTAGATTTTGGTGGCAGTTTGGATAGATGCAAATCTACTACAGGGTACATGTTCACTCTTGCAGGTGGTGCAATCAGCTAGATATCAAAACTGCAGCCAATAGTGGCATTATCAACTACTGAGGTAGAATATATGGTAGCAATGCAAGCTTGTAAGAAACCAATATGGCTGGACACATTATTGGGAGAGCTGCAAGTCAAGTAGAACAGTATTGTTTTGCATTGCGACAATCAAAGTGCCTTGCACTTAGAAAGGAACCCATAATTTCATGCCAAGACAAAACACATACGCATGCAATATTATTTTGTGCATGATGTAGTGGAAGAAGGACAAGTATTATCAAATAAAATACATACTAATAAAAACTCTGCAGACATGTTGACAAAGTCGATTGGATGAGAGAAGTTCATTTGGTGTAGAACTTCTTTGGTACTGCATATAACTTGATGATAAGAAACATAGGCAGTGGTCTCTTCGGTACAAAGGTTAGCAACAGAAGACAAAATTAACTTCAAGTGGGAGAATGTTAGGAGATGAAGCTAATATTTAGATCTTTATCGTCCATACAATCATACAACGTGGTACAAAACCGTACGATGCTTTTAGATTGTACGATGCAGTGCAACTCTTCTATAATTCATATGACATGGTTTATGGATCCTTTTTTAGCCTCTATAAAATAACCATGACCCTTTGAGATTAGACAAATAATCGTAATTCTGATTTTGCTGTTAATGAAGTACAACAGAGAGATCTTTTCCCCCGTGGTTTTTCCCTGGTATATTACTAGGGTTTCCATGAAAATCTAGTGTGTATTTACTTTTTTTTCTTGTGGTGTGTATTTACTTTTTTTTCTTGTCTTGTCTCATTGCTGGATTATTTTATGCACTGTTATTTTTCTTTCAAAAGCAATGTTCATAGCTCTCCCCCAGTAATAGGGTCATAGAATTCCCCCAATAAGAGGGCCTATAAACATAGCCTCTAATGGTGCATAAAACTTCAAACACCACGTGTAAATAACAACAAAGATGTGAATGTCGCAAATAATGATTGCTAAATGTAAGTAAAAGGTGATGTGCATCGGAAGGGGGGGATGGATAATAAATAAGGGAATGAGAATGTGTGAAGCTAGGAGTTTGATAGTGACAGAAATAGTGGAAAGATGTGAATAAACAACCGGTAGAAATATGGAATGCATTTAACCACGTAGAAAGAATGAGGGGGATGGGACTAATGATAGATGATATGACATAGGCAATGGTTGCAGAGTAATATGAAAAGGTGGCCATGAATGAAAAATCATAATATGATCACAATTGGAGATTCTCACGCCAAGGCAAATATCATTTGACAATTGGCTTTGACAAAGTAGTCAAATGATTGATACACAAGATAGATTGGAATACTCGCATATTTTGATACCAATCTACGTCACCCAACGGAATGGGCGACAAGGTAGTTTACAAAAGGATCGGGTAACATCCCCCTTCCAAATTTTGCTATGGGAAAGAATTGGATAAAGAGGCATGAGGCCAAAAGAAAGAGATTGGTAAGAAACGTTGTGACGAACATTTGCTTATAGACAGTGTCAAGAGATGTTCATAAGTCCATAAGCTCGAATATGATAGGATAAGGCATTAAATCCGTAGACCCTAAGAATAAAATTGAGGGAAGGATTTATTTGCATTATCGCCTTACGACATGTCTTTCAAGAGTTGCTAAACCCATAAGCACGACAAGGTTTCACCATTGAAGACTGCTTCTTCCTCTGTTCGCTCATGCACTCCCATTTCCAAAATGCTTATAACAACAAATTTGATATCTCTTGTTTGCTCTTGCTGATATCCCTCTTTGACAACAACAATGGTGGACATTTTATTATGGGTTTTAGATGGAGGGACTCGTTCATTACAATGACTCCATGCCTATGTATTAGCTTATTAAGAGGCAAGGTCCTTGCAATTGTTCGCTTGACAAGTGTGCGATGTGAATAAGAATGAGATGTATATGGAAATTGAAATGCAGGGCCATTGCTTGATCTATCACTTGCCACATATGAAGTGATCCATCCATTGCACATTGATGCTCTATGTGCATGCTGATTCATTGCCAAATGTCACCAGATGCTTCCTTGCTGAATTTCCAATTCTTGCTGCTCAATTGCAATTGCTTTGCCTCCATGTCTAATTTCATCATTTCCACATCTAAGATGCACTTTGATTGGGTATGCCTCAGAGATGTCTTGATTTGTGCCACATTTTGATGGATCTTGAATTGCTCATAGATGCTTCTTTTGACTCCTCCAAGCTCCTTTCCTTCTGCTCCAAGCAACCTATTCACAACTCTTCTATTTATTGTTAAAGCTCGTCTTGAATGAAATCTTTTTGCCAAACCTACAATGCGCATAGCTCCATATTGTCCGTCTACAATTTGTCCTGTATGTGGTCATGTGCTCTATAGCTAATCCTTTCGTGGTGGTTTGTAGCTCTATAACGTATGTGAAGTTGTTGAGAGTGAATGTAACTCACAGGGAACATGAGTTTAGTAAATTGACGTTCTGGACATAGTTACCAAATCCGGTCAGATCTGTCAAAAATCCGGCTGGATCAAAATTATTTTGCTAGCCCAGATAAGTTCAATCGGGTCGGCCCTGTTTATTTTCAAAAAATTATTTTTTTATTTTTTTTAAGGTTTTCTGTGGGAAAAAAAGCCCAACAACCATGTATATTATATAGTATTAACATTTATACAACTTTATTAATGTTTTTCATTGTATTTGTCAATTTTGCTTTTTTTATAAAACTATCATCACATATATATGTATATACTCCGGATCAGATTTTCCCAAACTTTTTCAAGGATTCCAGATTTTTGGATTTTTTTGCCCTCCTAAACGTTTCCAGATTTCCAAACTTGGTAACTATGGTTCTGGACCTCTTATCAGGCATGTGAGGTTAGAAACTAGTCACAAAGCACAACAAGATGTATAATCCTGCTTGTGTGGTTGTAAAAAAGCCTTGTTTTACATTTCACGCTGTGAATTTCGGATAGGTTTCAATTACACCAGGATGGATAATCATGTTTAATCCCTTGCATTTATTAGATCTAATTCAAAAGTAAGGTATTCAATGTATGTCAAGATTGCTTTCTGCCATTGTGTGTGCATGTCCATGCATTAGTGGATAGTTTTTGCATGAATGTCCTGCTGGGATTTGTTTCATTCTGTCATAAGTGTTTCACTCATTGTTTGGCCCAATAGATAAGGCATTGATCTAAGCAGATGGATCAATCTTCTATAATATCATCTCCCTTTCTATTTTGTGGGACTTCTGACTTACAAGGTGAAATACCTTACATGGATTCTCTGTATTTCCCTAGAGCCCTGCATTTCGTTTATAAATCTATCATGGGTTCCTCTCATTAGTATAAAGAACAATATATAGGTCAAGAACCAATGTTACTGGTTCGTTTTTGGTTCTAGTGCGGGTTCGAAGAACCCGGTTCGCCAGTATGGCGATTTATTTTTCCTTGGGTTTGTTATTGGGTTCGTCCATACAAAAAATATATAAAAATATAAAAATTCTAGCTTGATACATAGGAAATATAGAAATCCTAGCCTGATAATGAGAAAATTAGAAAAACAAGAGCCAAGCGTTTTTCCTTTTGTCACTTTGTTCTTCTCATTTGTGTTGAAGTATGCTTTTGCTTTTGGCTTTTAGGGTTGAGGAAGGTGTTTTTAATTATTTAAATGCGTTGGGTTTGGTGAAAAAGGAAAATAAAAATAAAAATAAACGTTTTTTCCCAGCTTTTGGGCGCAGGGGACTGCATGTTCTCTGCCCCAATGCCCAAGGTTCGCCCCTGGGCACCCGGGTGCGTTTGGGGTTCTTCCCAGCGTTGGGTTTGGTGAAAAAGGAAAATAAAAATAAAAATAAACGTTTTTTCCCAGCTTTTAGGCGCAGGTGACTACACGTTCTCTACCCCAACGCCCAAGGTTCGCCCCTGGGCACCTGGGTGCGTTACTCGGGTGCCCAGGGGCCAACCCTGGGCGTTGGGGCAGAGAACCGGACAACGCACCAGCACCAGGTTCGACCCTCGGAAGAACCCCCAATGCACCCAGGTGCCCAGGGGCGAACCCTGGGCGTTGGGGCGGAGAACCGGCCCCGCACCAGCACCGGGTTCGACCCTAGGTGCCCAACGCAGGCCCAAGGCCACGAACCAGTAACGTTGTCAAGAACTCATCAAGAATGTTGTGCATTTGTCTAAATAATTTGTGCTGATGTGTAGATCTGAATTACTTGTCATGATGTACCATCAAAGAATCCATTAAAGTTTCAAATCTGGGTTAGTTCATAATGTGGGTGCACTGTATTTGCCTTAATTCCATGTATACATCATTGTTGTTGATGTTCCACATTATATGTTGAGTTCGCCATTGGTGCAGTCGTGATGCAACTATTAATCCAATTAACTACCTCGGCTGAGAAGCCAAATTCCCTAAGAATTTTGTCTATGAGATCCCAACCCAACTACACTTGTCAAAAGTTTTACAACATATCAAAATTGGTTAGGACTCCTAGTCCCAATTGAGTTTTGAGAGAGTAAATTATTTCCTAAATCGCAAGAATATTGCCTATGATTTGTCTCCCAGGAACAAAAGATAATTGGGCGTCCGATAATCTTTGAAAGAAGAATCCTATTAGCAATGGGGCAGTATCAGTCCATTTTTTCAGCTTGAGCGACCTAGGGATGAGAGTAAGCTTAGTGGCATTTGTACAACGCAACATTTTTTTGTTCCTCCTTTAGTCCAGAATGTTTGATAGAAGAGTGCTTGGAATCCATCTCGCCCTAAATTTTTGACTTTGGGAAAAGAGAAGACAATTTCTTTAATTTCAGCTTCAATTGCAGCTCTCATGAGGCAAGCATTATCATTTTCAGACATGATAGAGGGGATGTTTCTTAAAATCTCTCTTAGCACAGGATTTCTGGTCAGAGTGAGGCTCCTCAGTCAAAATGTGCTCAAATAATTGTGAAGCATACTTGAGAATGCCATGCCATCCTCTTTCTGAATTCTACAAACAAAGATAACCTTTTGTCTGTTTTGGACAGTTTTGTGAAAGTAGCGTGTGTTAGCATCTTCAAGTGTCACCCATTGAGGTCTGGACCATTTTTGCCAATATTGGTCTTCTTTGGCCTGGGCGAAAGCTAACTTATGAATATGAGATCTTTCTTGAAAATCTCCTTCCTCGGTCAATCCCCCATCTCTTATAGATCTTTGAAAAGCTACAAGTTGTTGCAATGTCTATGAAACCTCAGCAGAAATTTAACCAAAATGTTTTTTGAGCCAGATTTTGAAGTTAGTTTTGAGATAATTCAGTTTACACATGAATCTGAACATGATATGTCCTTTATTGGTGATAGCTTACTTCCACCATTGTTCAATCCGAGTCTGAAAATCAAGTTTCACGAGCCACATGCTTTCAAAGTGTAATTGAGAATTAATTTTTTGACAGGTTGGGCTAAGATTTCCAGAATGATAGGCCGATGATTCGAAAGAGTGGTGTCATGGACACAGGCATGAAATATTCCGGTTGAGTTGCACCATCGGTCCAAGAGGAAAATCATATCAATCTTTTCTGCAATATACGCTTGACCTTTTATTTTGTTGCTCCGAGTGTGCAATCCATGTGCAAAAGCGACGTCCATAAGGGTCGTTCATGCTTCAAATTGAATCAGAGCTTCAGTTGTTCGTTTGTTAAAACCTCTGCCCCATTTTATTCTTCTGGCACTTTGATTGTGTTGAAATCCCCCATCAAAATCAAATAGAGATGCTGTTGAGAGTGAATCCAGGCAGCGAGTTGATCTATAAGAGTTATTCTGGTATTCCCATCAGGGGGAACATATTTTCATATATTCCAGAGAGAAGTTGTCAATCCCAAAGGGAAATTTTTGATGTTTTTGCTACACATGCCTCATGCGGTCCAAGTGGATATTACTACAATAAGATTGACTGTAGATAAAGTGTTTACTTCCCCAAACCCTTGGAAAAATGAGTTTTTGTGAGAAGCAGCACCTTGAACTTCTTGTAAGTGAATAATATCAATCTGAGCAGATTGAACCATATCTCTTAAGAACTGGTATTTATTGGGAACACCAAACCCCTTAATATTCCAAAAGGTAATTCGCTTTGACCTAAAGAGCTGGTATGGATCTTAGGCTCCCAAATAATTTCTTTCTTACCCTATATTCTCAGATGTGTCTCACCTAATGATGGAATCATCAGAATCTTTTGGTAATTTCCTCTTTTTCCAATTACTGGTAAACTGGGAGAGGGTCCATTGCTAACTTCTGCATACTTCACGCTATTTAAAGAATTCATAGGTCTCTTCTTCTAGACACTTTTTTAAGACTTTTTCTATTGCTTCTATGAATTTCAACTATCTTCTTTACCTTCTCTCTTTGTAAAAGCTTATTGCACATTCTGCAATATTGTAGTTGCTTGGGGTCAACAGTCAATAACACGTAGGGATTTCTTCCGTTATACCGGTTTCCCCACTTGACAAATCTTATTTCTCAACATTTTCATGATACGGCTTTGTGGTGACTTTATTTTATTGCAATAATCTTGGATTAATCTATTTGACTATGGCTTTTGATCTTTCTCTTATGAGCAGTCTCTTGTTCTACAGGCTGAGAGGCATGGGTATGTGGACTATGCTGTCCCTAATTCTGGGCTATAAATTGATTCTGAATATGTGTTGTGATGATCAGGTGCTTGATCTGGCTATTCTTGAAAAGGGCAGACCTGTGCTATGTGACCATGCTCATGAGAAAGTCTGCAGCAAAATGGGAAGTTTTCATAGTCAATGGGTTGTTCACATTCAACCCCCCATATCAAGAATTATTCTGTCAAAGAGATTCTTAAGATCAATATTGACACAGATACTAGCATAATTGAGAACTTGTGGGTTTCTAGTGAATTCAAAGCCAGTGATATACTCTCATATGGCTCCCCATATTCTCATTTTTGTAATCTCATGCCAGTATTTAATTGGAAGAAGTTTATACCTGACCCACAGAGGAAAAGTGCTTGGTAGATACTCTGTAGGCTTGAAAGCAGAGAAGAGTCCTGACTTGTTCACGAACCAGAGACCGCTTTGAAAAAGATTGATCACATTCATGTTTGGTGGAGAAAGTAGCCAGTAAGTATACTTTAGACCTCATCCAAAAGCCAATAGAGCCAGATGGTTCAGATTTCCTGCACTCATGCACGTAATGTTTCAGGTCCAGGAAAAGCACCCGTGAATTTGCAAATAAGAGCCCTTTCTTTTTGGAGCCACAGTCTATTTTTCATCTCTTCCCCGGAGAAATTAAGCTTTGGGGGTGTCAGTTCTTAGGTATGAAACATTCTCCTTCTTGAAGGGTAAAGAGGGTCTTCGAAAAGTCCATTGGGCATGATGGTGAATGAAGTTCATTGGATTTTCCTTGCAGACCTGAGTAGATTAATTGATGCAGCAGTTTAATAATTAGGACTTACATCAGGAATTCCCCGTGGGAAGGCCATAGCCTCCTCAAAATGAGGAAACGCATGATTCACTCAGCCTACGGGGGACTAAAAGGCCAACAGAGATGCAATGGGGGAGGGAGATTCAGATTTTTGTAACCATGAAGATGGCTTAACATGTACATAGGCTTAGGAAGCAAACACTAAACTTTGTCAGAATATTTTGGTTTACTTGGATTGAAGCTTCACTCTGCTCATTTGTGTTTGATCTTTTTCACATGCAGGTGATGGTCACGCATTCCTCCAGGCTCCAAGTATGTGAAACATTCATCAATTTAATTATAATTCTTAATTGAAAACGCTCAAACAGATCTATAATACTTCTGCGGATGTATAAGTTTTCCTAGACTCAAGTAGCATATAATACTAAACACGAAATTAAAGAGATATGGATAAAAACAAATAAAGTAAACCAGCATTTAAAATTTTCACAACTGCTATTATATTGTGATTATTGCGAAAAACATACTTTCCACCACATGTAACCATAGCCCACTGCTCCTAGCATGGCAGCTGGCATTGCAAAAGATGCTAGATTGCCTGCAAAATCATACAGAAAAAAGCTACTAAGCAATCTTTACCAGTGAATAAACAATATTTAAGCATTTGTTAGGAAAGTGAGCCATGACTAAACAAAAAATTTCTGCTGATTTCTTAATTCATAATGATCCCTTATTATTTAAATCAATAAAAAGCTCTGTAAAATAGGGGTCCATCTCATACACAATCGAGAATCACCAAAATGTTTATGACCAAATTAGATCTCCAACACAACTATATGCCATAATAAATATCAGCATTCATAAGAATAGCTATTTACTACATGAATTGTGACTTTTTAACTATAAATTCTCCTTCAACAATGCAGCCAAGACAACAGGCTGAATCTCTTTTAACATATGGCCATAAAGAGTGCAATATACTAGAAAAGATGCATGTTAGAGCATCTCAAAGAATGTACAAGGGTAAGCGAACCCCAAAATGAATAATTCATTGGTATAGGGGCTAACCAAGGAAGTGGTTGGGAATGGCTGGATCCTCCCAAGCATCTGAAATATACAATTCTTACAAGAAAATGGGATAACTCGCCCCATTGGTTTTTGTAAGGCATCGTACCAAACCATCCGGTCAACATTGAAAAAAACAAATCTAACAAGAGGTCTAACAAGTTGCACTTGCACGAAAACAACTCCTCACGGATATGACCACAGTCGCCCATTGATAACCAAAAGTGCCAACTTCATTCCCGGTTTCTAATTGAATTATACAAATTCATCGTCTATCGATATATAACTCATGTTAGTGTGGGTTTCCAATATGAATTGGTCCATACGCAAGGATTTATTGTGCCCAAGAAATTGAGTTTCCTTGCCCAATATTAGGAAGTTGTCATCTTCCTGCTTCTCCCAAAGAGGGCTAATCAAAATTCCTAGAAATCAAAAAGCAAAAGGCACTTAAGGTTAAGCCAAACAACTATACCATCCTGCAATGTGGTTTCTAGTTGAATTATACATATTTATCATCTATCAATATATAACTTATATCAGTGTGGGCTTCCAATATGAATTGGTTCATATGCAAGGATTGGAGCTTTCAAATTAATATCGTGCATAAGAACATGAGTTTCCTTGGCCAATATTAGGAAATTGCCATCTTATTGCTTCCCCAAAGAGGGCTAATCAAAATTCCTGGAAATCAACACAAAATAGGTACTTAATGGTAAGCCGAACAATTATACCATTCCCAATGTGGCTATAGATGACCCGAACTTGCATTACATACTCCCAATGGAGGGTACCAACAATGTAAAGGTCCATCCTATCAACCACTAGCTGACAATGTAACTTTCCAATGATGCCGTTACATATCATCTTGAACTTAGACGGAAATAATTCTCCTCCATTCTCTAGATTATACAAACCATTCCCATTGTTTGCTAATCAAGATGGGTTGAATGCTTCCTATCCTCATGTAAGAATATGATTTGTTATAGCTACATAATCTCAACTTCTATACCCTTGGTGTCATGCCAACTTTTCAACAAGCAATAAAGAAAACCATGGAAACATCCATAATCTTAAGTAAGCATGGAAGAATGGAAGGATCACAATTTGCAATTATAATACAGTACTTCAAGCACTAATAAAATGTTATTCCAAATCTAAGGTCTCGCAATATTTATTGTGAATTAAAAACCTTCTTTGACATATAGTTTCTTCCATTTCATCATCTAGCTAGCTTAGTTGTTCGTTGTGTCAATACCAATGCTATCTTGATGTTTCAAGCCACTTGTATGATTCTTTCACTCATACCATATAAAATTCACAGCATTTGCTCCATCATTCCCTTGGTGTTTTAAAAGGACTAAAGCTTTGAGACTTAGATTTGACATCCCTTTTATAGTTTTATTTAAAATGTCTCCTTATAGATTAGCTCCAGAACAATTCATGTTTATAGTCGATAGAATTTATAAACCCCGAAGACACTAGGGTATAATGGTTTGGAGAATAAGGCACGTTACGTTGAATTACAACTCTGATCCCTTGGCATTGGTACTTATCATGCACAAGGCATTTCATTTGGTAAGCACATAACTCCCAACCATATATGTCAATTAATTGTTCGAATGCGCTCATTCATCCACAAGGTTCCCATGAGGTCACTAATGTGTTAAACCTCACTCCAGTATCAATGTTTAATACCCTCACTAGTGCTAATGAAAGAATCGGCAAATTCACTGTAAATATTTTTATTTTCTTCTATATGCCAAAAACACTACCCTAAACTACACAACACAAACATGTCTAATAATGATACACACTGGGAGAATAAGAAAAATGTATCCATAATTAACACCACCAAAATTAATATGGACATGATACACACGAGTAGATCAGTTATTAGGTTATGATCCTGGCTTCGCTAGGATTATCGATTACAAGGGCACCCAAGTTGGACAACTTGGTATGGGCTGCTCCTAAGCCCTTAACAACCCCACATAAGAAATGACTTAAATCTTCTCTCCCCTGAAGATGGATCCAATAGTGAGATTTGAAATATCTGATAATAAATATTTTATGTAGCTAAATCCAGAAAATTCTTACTCATAAGAAATGACTGTTCATACGCCAAAAACGAAATACGTGTGCTAAAATTGTGACATTAGCTTTCTAGCTTAAAATAACATATAAAGATGTTGTATGTCACCTAGACTGTCTTTTCCCCTATCCATTGATTGCCATGGCCAAAACATGTTTCAAAGTTTGAATGGACAAACGGGCCCCAATGTTAGTTGCAGGTTCGAGTTTGGTCGGGGGCAGACATCAAGGCTAAATCCAAATGCCCAAACAAACAAACAACAATCAAATGTTCGGGCTTCGCCAAACTTGGATGAGGAGCCTAACCCTAAATGCTCAAGATAGGAAGTGCCTAAGCACGAAGCAGTCCTTTCATGGATTTGGTGTTTGCCTTGCACAAATGGAAGGATTAAACCCAATCCCCCAAACAGACACCACCTTGCATTTCATGGCCAGGCCTATAGCAAAAGGAGCTAACCTAGATACTATACACGAGCTATTTGCATATTAAAATATTATGAGGCCAACTTCTCATCAAAGTGGGACAATTCAAAATTAATTTTTATAAGCAACACACCTTGGCACTTCACCAAGGAACCAACTTTTCATTCCTTTATAGTCAAAACAATTTTAGGCAAGACCAACACCTTTTAAAAATCACTTGGAAATATTGTCCATTATTTGGACACTACAATGGAATAAATGTATTTACTAGGCACCTATTAGGCGGTTATATATTGCATTTGGAATATAATCCCAAGCCTAAGCTTCATAGATTTGAATCCATTCCACAATGCCTAGCTGGGCAGCACCATAAAGGGATTGTTAGCACAGGTCTAAAGACCTGATTAAAAACAAATGTGGAGGGCGAAGAACTAAGAACCATGTTGAAGTGTTAGATAGGAATTAAAGTGCATGTTGCCATGCGAAGTTGATGGGCTGCTCCAGATGCAGCAGATTTTTGCAGCTTGTGCCATGGTGGTCAAAGGTGCTGCCACCATTGGAGGAACAAATGTAACCAAGCCCAACAACTCTGAACTTGATGATATTAATTTCCGCAATTGGAATTTAACTGATTCAATCCTGATATGATGACACCCTTAGACAAAGACCTATAATGCATCGCCTCCCATACTAGGCAGCTTCCTCAAGGATCGCACAACTATTCTGTTGTCACCATGTAAATGCATACGTCTGGTGTTCAGATTCTATTATGCATTATTTCTTAGGATATTACCACGGCTGTCATATTTACAGCTCCACATGGTGATACAGATCAATTGTCATCTCCAAACATTCATTTCTCACACGAACACCTAGAACTGATGTTCACACAAGAAACCACAGTTCTGACACAGAGGATAATTTCCAAGTTTCCATACCATATCTAATCCAATGTCCATCCTAGTCTACATGTGTTTAATATTATTGATAAGATATTCAAGCCTTCTTTAGGAAGTAATTTAATCTTAAATGCAGCTACCCATAGCCATTTTAACTCAGCAATGTGAATGGGCACAAAGAAGCAATTGTATTTCCATCTTCCTAGTTTTTGACAATCAATACAAATATATTATCCTGGTGTATTCCTGATTTAATAACAGGGGATCCTTTATTTACGCAGGATGTAATACATGTAGAGTTACTGCATATTTAAGAATAAGCATGCAAAGAAGAAATAATCAACTTACCTACCAAACACTCAGAATTGAAACACTACTAAACAAAGTTACATAAACAAAAAATCATCAATTCTTTCTTTCATTTAAATGCAACTATCGGCAAGCCTAACATCCTTTCAAAAGTTCAAACCATTTTCTAATCTTTCATCACAGATGCATCATTTCACCTAAAAGCAACAGCATTCTAAATGGACAGCTGTTAAGGTTAAGAGCGTGTGCACCAATCACTGGTGTTTAATTATCCTTGGTCTCTCGTCCATACCAAACAAAAAGAGTTGGTGCTATGATCCTCCCAACCGCCCTCGCAGCGCACTGGTGCTTCGGGTCCACAAGATGCAAGCGGAAATTTTCAGAATCATACACCATTCTGCCCTCTCAACTAGATTTACACATAGATCATTCACTCTAACAGTTTCTCATACTCCCACCGAGACCTTATGGAAGTGGGGGAGTATGCACGCCATATCACCCCCAAACAAGCAACAGAAAATGCATATAAATGGGGGGTGATTACAGCAGGCAAAGAAGAAATATACAAATCTTCCTAAATTCAATCCAATAAACTGGATCAACTTACCTACCAAAAACTCGGACTTGAAACATTATTAAACAAAGTTACATAAACAAAACTTCATCAATTCTTTTTTTCTTTTAATGCAACTATCGGCAAAACTAACATCACTTCACACCATTTTCTCATCTTTCATGACAGATGCATCATTCACCTAAAAGCAACAGCATTCTAAATGGACAGGTGTTAAGGTTAAAATGTGTGCACCAATCACCGTTGTTTAATTATCCTTAGTCTCCCATCCATACCAAACAAGAAGAGTTGGTGCTTAGGGTCCATAAGAGGCAAGAAGAAATTTTCAGAACATACATCATTCTGCCCTCTCAACTAGATTTACACATACGCCATTCATTCGAACAGTTTCTCATACTCCCACCGAGACCATATGGAATTGGGCAAGTACGCAAGCCATTTCACACCGAAACTAGCAACAGAAAATGCAAATAAATTGGGGTTGATTACAGCAGGTTCCACCATGAATAACATTGCGCCTGCACCCCGAATTACAAAAAAAGAGAGTCAAGATTTTAAGAAGATTTCCCAAAATTGAATAAATATTCCAAATAGTCTTTACAAATGAAATTGTGTTGAGTCAATACATGTTAAGCTACTCCATATTTAAAAATAAGCATGCTAAGAATAAATATACAAATCTTCCTAAATTCAATCCAATAACTGGATCAGCTTACCTACCGAACACTCAGAATTGAAACACTACTAAACAAAGACACATAAACAAAACTTCATCAATTCTTTCTTTCTTTTAGATGCAACTGTTGGCAAGCCTAAGATCCCTTCATACCATTTTAAAATCATTCATCACAGATAAATCATTTCACCTAAAAGCAAAAGAAATCTAAATGGACAGTTGTTAACGTCAAGAATGTGCGCACCAATCACTGGTGGGTCGATTATCCTCGGTCTCCCATCCATACCAAACAAGAAGAGTGGGTGCTATGATCCTCCCAATTGCCCTCACAGCGGGTGATTCGGGTCCACAAGAGGCCAGAGGAAATTTTCAGAATCATAAATCATTCTGCCCTCTCAACTAGATTTACACATATGCCACTCATTTGAACAGTTTTTCATACTCCCACCAAGACCATGTGGAAGTGGGGGAGTATGCAAGCCATATCAAACCCAAACAAGCAACAGAAAATGCAAATAAATGGGGAGTTATTACAGATTTTAAGAAGATTTCCCAAAATGAAATAAATGTTCCAAATAGTCTTTACAATTGAATTCGTGTTGTGAAAAGCCTCCGCCAATGGATGACAACTCCTGTTGCAGCTCCCCTCCCATTTTTTTACATTGCCCATAATATGGCTGCAACATAGCCTCTATCACCTTCTCAGTTCATCCTTGTCATATTTATGAGGAATGGCTTACAATTACCTGCTTTTGTCCTCCTTCCAACCAAACTTCCCAAATCCTGCAGCTGCTCTCAATGAGCATAGGCTTCCATCTTTGTATGAATTCCTAACTTGTCCTTTTCTTCTTAATTTCCACCAAGAAATTATTCGTTCTCTTTTAAGGTTTTCTTGCCATGTTTGGATTTTTCAGTTATGGGACTTAATTCTTCTTTATTAAAAGCTTGTGATATCCCTTTTTTATAATTCTTAACTAGGATTAAGCCCAAGGGTTAGCTAAGGTCTTTTGTTTGACATCGCAATTGAGACTTATCACACCCCCATGGATTAATCTGATATTCCGTGTTGACCGACTATAGAGCTCTCACCACTGGAATACCAAAATTGGTCAAGACATTCATGTCATTGATGTTGGAGCTGCCTCCTGCTGAGTCAACTCTATTGCCCTCTTATGGAACGGTAGCACTGCCTCAAAAACTCTCCTCATTGTCAATATAAACTCTAACAACTGCACATAAACCAAATACATCACGATAGGGTTTACCATTTTCAAAATAGAAACATGATGATCAAAAAACTCTTTTAATCCTTTATTAGTTAGTTCTATTTTATCATCATAATTAAATTAATTCTCTAGATATTAAATACATCATCGTCATTCTTGAACAATCATATTCATCTCTTCCAATGCATGAGTCCAATAGAGATTTAGGGCATAATACGCCCTGTTCACTCAAAACATTCACTCCCAACAATATATTTATCAATTGCATTAGTAATTATTAGGCCAAGCAGGGTAGTACATTTCACTTGACCATCTCTATCTCTTTCCTTACTTCTCAGGCAACTGTTGTCTCCAATCCACACCTGAAGAAATCCGAACTTACATCCTCATCACTCACTTTTGTCCCTCAAAGTAAGTGTACAAATCTGCCACATTGAAGATGGGCAAGATATCAATGCCCTCTAAAAAATCACAAGCATTCGTTGTAAATTTTCTCAAAATTTTACATGCCCTGTTCTTTCCTCAAATGAGCCAAAAACGAAGTCATCCACTTGGAATTGTTCTCCTCTTTGTATATGCACGTTGCTCGCTATGTTATCAGTTCTTCAAATTTAGCGGAAGAACCAGGGTTGGATTCATACCGGAAACCTAGTACTACTCTGATTTGCTTATGGGTTCGTCCTAGGCCACCCAAGTTCGCTTGGGTTCTTCTAACAGCGATGTTATCCGTTCTTTAGATTTAGCTAAAGAACCAAGGCTAGATTCGTACTGGAAACTTAGTCCTAGTATGGTTCGTGTCCAGGTTCACCCAGGGTTCGTCCCAAGCCACTTGGGCGAACCCAAGTGGCCCAAGACGAACCTTGGGAGAACACGGGCAGAACCCACAAGAAAAAATAGTGAAAAACAATTTAAAAACATGTTTTTAATTTTTATCATTATTTTACAAAAAGTAACATTTGAATAATAAAAAACATATTTTTAAACCCTAAAATTCAAATGAAAGACAAAAGGATAAGCTAAAAGCACACAAATGATAAAAACAAAACACAAAAGCAAAAACATTTGCCTCTCATTTCCTCATTGCATACTTACCTTCCATTGTTGGTCTAGGGTTGAAGCTTCATCAAGCAACATTCTATAATTAATCATTATCATGATATTTGGCATTCAGTTAGTATTTTGTGAATATTTTCATATTTTGTTTTAATATCAATATGCATATTGTGTGGTTAATGACAATGTCACTAATTTCCTATTCAATGGGCTAGAATTTCTATATTTTTTTATTTTTTATATATTTTTGTGCGAACGAGCATGATGTACCCAAGGCTCAAAAAAAATTGTCATACCGGCGAACCTAGTTCTTCAAATCCGAACCCAAAACAAACCGGTAACATAGGGCCTACTTGTAATCCATGAGACTCTTCTCCAACATCTCTTTCACTTCCTTATGCACCTCATGCATATGCATTGCATAGCCTTCCACTTCAATACTTCTACTCATATCCATTGTATTTCTCAATTAACTAATGCCTTTTGGGCTGCAACCAAATACAATCCCAAATGTACTCTTGGCTGCACTTTTATTGACTATGGGCTTGTTCCCCACCAAGTATTTCAACAAATTTCCAAGGCTTTTATTCACTACATCTATTTGCCCATCCGTTTGAGAATGATATGCTGAACCTACAATGCAGGGAAACGTCCCAACCCCGCCCTCACCCTCACCCTCATTTTTTATTTAGAATGCTTCTAGTAGGAAACAATCTAAAAATGTCCAGGCACGTACCAAAAACATCTAAAAACTTTATGAACATTTCCATCACATACCCTTGTATTTCCAGGCCATTCCAAGGGCATTTCCAATGGAAAAGTCATTGACTAAATCAAAAAATAACCTAATCTTCTAGAATACAAAATGTTAAACCTATATAAACAAACTCAATGCAATGGCAAAACGCACTCTCATCGTTGTTTTTTACAAGAGCAAGCAACAATTTAGGAGCCAACCATTGCAACAAGGAGGAGTATGGAGGCAGCCATTGCAACCAGGAGGAGTTTGGAGGCAGCCATTGCTGTTTTTAAAAGAACAAGGAAGAATTTAATATCAAGTTGAAGAGGAATTTAGAAGCAAGGAGCAGCTTCAAGGAGAGTGGAGTAAATGTGAGTGGCATTTTTTATTTTAAGAACTCTAGATGATTTATTCTAGACTATAATCATTTGAATGTACATATTATCTTTTAAGTTTGAACCTAGGCTATAACACATGATTCATGAACATGTGAAATTTAAAGCATATTGAATGTTTTGAACTTTCATGAATACTATATTTTTCAAGTGTTTTATCTTTTATGGACTAAAAATGAGTATTATGATTGTTTTTATATGTATTTATATTTTTAATAGTATATTGTACAAATGTTTCCATGACGTTTCCAAACCAAGGGTTTTTGAAAATTTGTGTTTCTAGGTTTCGGACCTGTTTCCGTTTCCATTTATGTTTGTGTTTCTTTGCAACATAGGGCTGAACTGAAACACAACCTAGTGCCCAACTTTCTCCACAAATTTCTTTAAAAGTGACCAACAAACTTTGTATCTCAATCTAAACCTATGCTGTTTGGAATTCCATGCGACCTTACAACCTCCTTGAAAAACAAATTTGCATGTGGCATCACTGGTCTTCTTACAAGCAATGTGCCATTTTTGAAAATCTATCAAAAACAAGAAAGATAGAATTATTTATCTTTTAGTAGCAATCCAAGAACCAAGTCCATGCTTATGCCATCCCATAGTCTTTCTAGTATTGTCAAACACTAATACAAACCTACATTTTAACTTTTTGGCAAACTCCAAAACCTTGCCCAATCTAAACCTATGCTCTTTGGAATTCCATGCAACCTTACAACCTCCTTGAAAAACAAATTTGCATGTGGCATCACTGGTCTTCTTACAAGCAATGTGCCATTTTTGAAAATCTATCAAAAACAAGAAAGATAGAATTATTTATCTTTTAGTAGCAATCCAAGAACAAAGTCCATGCTAATGCCATCCCATAGTCTTTCTAGTATTGTCAAACACCGATACAAACCTACATTTTAACTTTTTGGCAAACTCCAAAACCTTGCCCATTTTTTTTCAAATCCACACTCATCTTATCTTAGGCCAATAGCACCTTGCACTCAGTTGCACCAATGTTTTATCTACACCAAAATGACCAGCTAGTCCTACACTATGTTTTTCCGTTATCAAATTCTCCCTAATTAATCCTTGAGGTATACACACTTGTTATCCCTAGAACAACAATCCATCCTGCAAAAAGAATCCCAGCCATGCAGCTTGGGCTCTTGCATCCTACTCATGCATCTCTAAAATCCAAATCTTCTTCATACAAATCCCTCATTGAATCAAACCCAACTACCTCCAATCTCATCTAATTTAACAAAAGACATCTTCTACTCAATGCATATGTAAACCTATTTGACTTGCCACTTCTATGCTTAAATTTGAATAAATTCAACCCATTTCATATGCTTTTGGTTCAACTTACTTTGGTTATTTATGAATTGCAGTACTTGATGATCTGTGTACAAAACGAACTCCTTGGGCAGCATGTAATGCCTCCACTTCTTTGTGGCCTATACAATAGCATAGAATTATTGATCATAAACAAAGTACCTTTGCTTAACATAATTCAACTTCTCACTAAAGTACACAATGAGTTTTGCCCTCTTGACTCAAAACTACTCCAACCATTGTCCCACTAGCATAACAATCAACTTGGAAAACTTTATTGAAATCTGATAATACTAACGGTTGGTGCATTACAATATTTTTCAAAAACAAAAGATATTCTCTAGTACAACTATCCATTTGAACTCTTTTTTATCACCTTTCATTGCTTCTGTAATGGGTGCCCATATTTTGTAAACTTTCTAATGAATTTCTGATAAAAACTAGCTGAAAACTTCTTGCTTCGAATATACTTGGCAATGGCCACTAAACAATGGCTTTACCTTTTTTGGGTTCATTCTTAAGCCATAATGTAAGATCATGAAACCCAAATAAACCAACTCTTCCTTCATAAAATTGCAATTCTTCAAGTTGACTAGCAACTACTCTTCCTTCAACCTTTGCAATCAAATGTAACAAATGTTTTTTTTTTCATTTTACTAAAATAAAGATGCCATCCATGTATACAATAAAAAACTTACCAAGATACGGTTTCAACACGTAATTTGTAAGTCTCATGAATGTGCTTGGTGCATTTGTCAATCCAAATGATATAACAAGCCACTCATACAAACCATCATTTGTATTCAGCGTTGTCTTCCATTCATCACCTTCTTGAATCTTGAATTAGTAATTCCCACTCTTCAAATCAATCTTTGTGAAGTCCCTTGCTCCATTCAAACAATCTATCAATTGATTGTAATCTTCTTGATAGCTCTTCAAACCACACACACATGCCATTCCCCACCTTTCTTAGGTGCTAACACTACTGGAACTGCGCAACGGCTCAAACTTTCTCTTATCAAACCCCTCTCTAATAAGTGTCAAACTTGTCTTTTTTACCTCCTCATTCTCCATAAGTATCAACTTGTACGTTGTGTTGTTTGGCCAACTAGATCCTAGAATCAAATCCATGTGATGGGTGGCAATCCATTCGGTAAATCCTTTGAAATAATCTCAGCATATTCAATCAACAAATTTTGCACTTCATGTGGAATTTTAATCACCTTATCCACTGTCCCAACTTGCTTGGGTTTGGGAATGAAAACAAAGCATGCCTTCTACTTCTTTGCCTCCTTCAAAATTTATTTTCTAGTAACTATCAACATTTAAGGGCTGTTGTCCACTCCTTTTTTTCCCTTCACTAGGCACAAAGTAAACTTCCTTCCATCCTTCACAAAAGTGTAGGTATTATCTATACTATCATACATGGCTTTTCTAACAAACTGTCATGGTCTACTCAACAACACATGACATATATCCATGGGCATAATGTCAAACAAAACTTTAGCCTTATAAAACCCAATCTGAAAATTAACCATAGATTTTTCATTCACTAATATATGATATCCCTTTTGCAATCAAGCCGCCTTATATGCATTGGGGTGTATCACTCTTTCCAGCCCAAGCTTCTCTAACATCTCCTTAGATACCACATTGTCCATGCTACAACTATCAACAATAACCTTACAACACTTACCTCCGGATTAGCATATGGTTTGAAAAATATTATTTCTTTGCACCGGTTCAGTCTCTTTTGTGGCTGGTTTTAACAACACTCTCTTCATCATGAAAACTAATGCATGTTCCAGTTCTTCCATGAGATTAGGTGATACAACACTTTCTTCATTCGTTTGTGCAATGTGATTCGTTTCTTCTGCTATTGTTTTATTGTAATTGTGGGAACTCAAAATCTCTATGCCCTAAATCTCCACAATTAAAGCATGCACCCAAGAATCCTCTACCATAGTATCCTCTTCATCTTGAAGGATGTCCTCTTCCTCTTAAAAAACTTCCTCTACCTCTTGTTGTACTTTTTTGTCTTCTTGACAACTTCTCTTCAGCATTCAATTCACATTGATAGTCTTCTTTCATCAAACACAACCTTATCATTCCAAACTCATCTTGTATGGAAATACAAAAACCATTCACATATCTTGATATCTTTTCTTCATCATCTTCAACATAACCACCTCAAATGGTGAGTTTGTAAAACTCCTCCGTGTACTACTTTACATTCATCTCTCTTTGTCTCAAGTTTTGCAATTTCTTAATCAAACTCAACTAATGATTAAAAGGTTAAAAACTTACCTTTCAACTTTGCAACCATCCTATCCCATGTCTTGATTTTGTCTTTCTCTCTTCTCACCCTTTCTAGCTACACATGATTTGACCACAAGGGATGCATGTCCCTTCAACTCAATGCAAGCAAACTTCACTTTCTTGGGGTCATTCATTTGCTCATAGTTAAAATACTTTTCCAACTCTGTGATCCAATCAATGAGATCCTCTGGAGACAAACTCCCTAAGTAGCTAGGATGGTCCAACTTAGACTTGCCTCCCATCTTGGAAATAGCCTTCAAAAAACTAGCTTCCAATTCATCAACTAGATCTTCACGCTGATCTTCTAGGACTCCTTTATCATCAGTCAAATCTGCAACAGTAGTTCTTATACGTTGTGAACTCTCCATAGCATCCAATCTAGCTTGGATAACTCTCTAACATCTTTGTCAAGTCTACAACTTTTGGTGCTCTTCATCCTCTTCCAAAATATACTCCTTTGTGTGTCGTTTTTATTCCTCACAATTCTCAACAATGCAGGACTCTTTCACAACCTGCAAATGACTCAACTAGAGGGCTTTATACACTCAACCCAGCAAGACACAACCTGCTCTGATACCAAATGATGCAGATAGGAATGAGGAGGGCAAGTTAATGGATGCCTTGTTGCCCAAACCTAGACTAAATCACTCTCCAATGGACATAATACTCAAACTTGGAATCAAACACACAGTCTTTATTACATTGATTGATAGTTCAGTGTTAACAATATTTGATACACACACACTTTACTAGCTTATAGAAATACAACATGAAAAAGATATATCCCAAATTCAATCCCTTACTGGACTTGATACACTCTTTGTTCTACTTCGGACACATGCTCTCCTTGCAAGCTTCTTCTCTCGCCCTCACTTGCTCTTTCTTCAACTGATGTAGCTCCATCCACTGACTCTCCTCAACCCTCTTGCCAGCTGACTTGAATCTTCTCTAACTACCTCTGAATTCTTGAGAGACTCTTCAAACTCCCAAGAATTTTGAAACAATTCGGCAACTGACAATCCATCATTCTATGTAGTTACTTTCTTTTTGCATCCATTGCAGACGAAACTGCTGGTCATTTTAGACTGTCAATTAATGCAAATTGGTAGTTTCAAAATCGCAGCCTACATTAGGCGGTGATTTTGTCCTCTACCCAGAAGGGGTCAATTTGACCTCAAGGAGATGACAGAATCCTGTCCTACTTGATGTCCCTAGGGTGATGACATTTTGGAGTTGTCTCTTACATCTGTTTTGACCATCTTTTACACACGCAACCATGTCAACATCACCACCAAGGGGAAAACACACACAAACATCGATTCACCCGGATGCTCCTGCATCAAGTAGACTAGGCATGCAGCCTACATACCACTTTCCAAAGACTGAGATTATTCAACATGCACAATGCCCTACAAAAAAAGATTAATCTAGGAATGGTTCAAGAAACAACGACGATTACAATGGATGCAGATTTAGAGATCAAGTTGTCAACAGCTGCAATCAATATATTTATGGAGCAAGAGGAATTTTTAACATGGGCCTATAAATATCTCATGGGAGCAACCCCAAAATTCTGTCGCTTTGAGTTGACTATAGGAGAAATTCTTGTAAGAAGATCGTAAAGAATGAAACCCCCGTATGTCTGTTTGGTTACATAAAAGAAATTGAAATAATTTTAGATGGGTTTTTCTACTATGATTATCCTGGACTTTGTTGTCCATACATATTGCTTGATGCCATTTGGCTTATGGAATGTACTAGCTACATTTCAAGTGAGGAATTTTGTTTGCTTTTTTCAAAATGCCAACAAAGGACTTGAATTGGAACATTGGTGCATCCATGGAAAGGAGGGACAACCATTTTAGGGCATTTTCACAATGCATGACCATGCTGGGAAGCATGTCCGTTCGCAAATCTGGAGAAGTGTATATTGATGGTTGCATGCGGCAAATCACTAGCGCCCAGTGTGAGAACCTCGAATGAAGAAATCATGACAAAATTAAAATTATTAAAAAGTTCCAGCCCTTTAATATGTATTACAAGTACATTCCTTTCTGGGACATATTGGTTACCAATGAAGGTTCAATAAGAACATCACAAAATTGAATTCTCATTTGTTATACTCTTTGCAAAGAAAGGGGCCGCTATTTGAATAAGGAACTAAGTAGAGAGTAGAGCACTTGAGAAGTTGAAGATTATGGTGGTTGGTGCGCCTATTATAGCACAAAATCCTAATTGGGAAATGGATTTTCGTATTAATGTAGATGCTTCTGACTTTTCAATTGCTTGTAATTTAGTCCTGGAAAGGGCTCAAATGTTAGATCACTCCTTACGCCTTGTAAGCAGATTGTTGAATAAAGCAGAACAGAATTATACAATGTAACAGAAGCATTGGGAATGGTTTACTCCATGCCGACATTATATATTGCCCAACCCCTTTGCATTCAATGTGGATCGTCAAGCATTGCTACTTCAGAAATTTACTTTCTCAATTGTTGTATGAAAAGGCAAGAGCCATGTGATTTCAGATTACTTATCTCGAATCAGGACAGATAAACCTGCAGGAGGAGTCAATGACAGCTATCTTGATTTCAGGTTGTTTTGTATTGCGTTGTTCTCAAAGTGGTATGTAGATGTTGTGGGGTACATGTCTACAAGGACATTTGCTTCAGAGGCACATGACGGTCAAGTCAATTGCTACTTCTTAGGACTTTCTGGAAAGGGTTGACTCTTGTAATGCTTGTCAAATGACAAGTCAACTGATGAAGGTAAAGTTTCAGCCATTACAACCTTTCCCACCCCAACAACCGTTTGAGAGTTGGGAATGGGTTTTGTTGGTACCCTACGACATTTGTCATGCACAAGAAGATATAGGTATTTGCTAGTTGTAACAGAGTATTTGACAAAGTGGGTTGAAGCAAGTCTCTATTGGATAGTAAAGCAAAAAACACAATAAACTTTATTTATGAACACGTTGTCACACAATTTTGGCGCCCCTTGAACTTAACAAATGATACAAGAACACATTTCTTGAACAAGGTCATAAAAGAAATGCTGGAAATCCTGAAGATAACGCATAACGAATCTGCAGCATAATATCCACATGCCAGGCTAGATCAAGGCAACAAATAAAACGAGTATGGCCATAATACATAAAACATCCATCAAGGAAGGGAAGATGTAGGTATCACTAGGAGGAACTGAGTATTTGACAAAGTGGGTTGAAACAACAGCTATAACGGACAATACATCAAAACCCACATCAAATTTTATTTATGGACAAGTTGTAACCCTTGAACATGACAAGTGATGGTGAACCACACTTACTGAACAACGTCATAAAAGAAATGTTGCAAATCCTGATGATAAAGGATAACAAATCTATGCATATTATTTATGTACCGATGGTCATGCCAAGGCAACGATAAAAACAATTATGGCTATAATACATATAACATGTGATATTGAAAAAAGGATAAAGCAGAGAGCTCTCCTGCAGCATTACAGGCATATAGAACAACCTTTATAAGTGAAAAGGTTATACTTTGTTCCAGTTCAAGTTAGGGCAAGATGCAATCTGAACTTAAGTGAGTAATTGGAGTGAACAGCTTCATCCATTCCATGAGGCACAGCACAGCGTGCTACATAGCAAAAACGAAGAGGATCTTGTATGTGTTCATCTAATCTTTGCCATTACCTGAAGCTTTTCCTGAGTATAAATCAGGTTCTACCAGGATGTGGTATTATAGTGGCTCACTGGATTGCTGCAATAATGAATTGCCAATTGAGGTGTTTGAGGAGGATATAAAGGGCCTCTTTTATAGAGGTGGAGGTTTGTTGTCAATGGAGGAAGAGCAAGGTAAGTGGAAGCCAATTGTCAATGGAGGAAGAGCAGGGCAGCAGCATCAGTATCACTTGGGGATTCAGTAACCCGACAACATTCATGCATTGTGTTGAAGGTAGCTCCAATACTCAAAAGTCCAAACTCCCAATTGTAAGGGAAAATGATGAAAATGTCCAGGTTTCATCAGTTATTCAAGAACTCAAGGGTTTCCAGTGACAAATATGCATTTTATAAAATGAGATAATGTCATTCCAAAAGCCTGAATCACGGAAAAATGAAGGCAAAATGGCTTAAGTTAAAATAACAACAAAGTTTCTGTACTTGGGAATCTAAGGATCCCTGATGCATTGCACATTGGGACCTCAAAATTCTAAGTAAACTGAAAAGCTTAATGATGGGCACCTCCACATAGAAATTTAAAACAATGCGCTCAAAAGTTTAGAACAAGAAGCACCAGACCAACAAAAAGATGAATACTATTATGCACTTTGAATTCCTTATTTATCAAGTAATGCCAGCAAAATCTGGGAGGGTCTCACCACCAAATCAAAGCAAGCATATTCTAGTCATCCAAACTTCAAATGTTTTATAATGTTTAATCCATTCAAGATCTAGAGATCTGCAGTGAGAAGAAGATTTGTCAAGTGTAAGGACGCACATCCAATTGTCAGAATGCACAATGAGTAACTGGAATGTCAAGGCAACGCGGAAAAATCTCTATTCCAAGTACAGGGCGCATGGCCTGACCTCTATTCCGACTCCGACCAGGATCATACAGGGCGTTCAATTGAAAGTATTCCCCGGGATCAATCCATCGACTATGCGTGATTGAACGGTGGTCTGGGAGAGGTCATTTATGCTCCCCTATCTATCTATGGCTTTCGATGACAGATCATGGGGCCCAGAAAGAGTTCTAGAAAAAAATTGATTAGCTTTCCTTTTTCATTTTTGTATTTAAGATTGATAAATGCATTTGGAAGGTTCTTCGGATCCTTAAAAGAAGTTTTCTGCATTTTTGATAGTTAAAAACTTAAAAATGTTATTCTGTGAAAATAGAAGCTTGGGTCATGTTTTACAGCAGCAACTTCATTTAATTGTTACATGACTGACATTTCAGATTACGTGTGTTACTTTTTACATAACAATTAGTTCACATTCTGATGAACTTATTCACAACACATGAGCCACATGAGCTGTACCTACAGGATTCTAGAAACATAATTATTAGAGGAAATTATTACTTCTAAAATCTTTTATATTTAGGAGTCTTGACTTCCCCATTGAGATCAGATCACATAACTACTTTCCATCTCTTTCTCCTGCACTCCACACGTTTAATAATTTGCATGAGACTGAATATACATTTTTTATAGCATGTAGTTTACAGATTGTAGAAGAAGAATGAATATTTGTCACCTGCAGTTAGGTGGGCAGGACACTATGACTCAGACATACAAGAGAATTTTACAGCATGTAAAAACTATATAATCAAATACCAAAATCACCAAGTCCTACACACTAACATGCAAATAATTTAGAGATACATCCTACAATAAGTTACCCAAATGAGGGAAACTAGTCTTCTGCAATAAAGCAACAAAAGCAGATACAAGAAGGCTATGAGTTTCTTCCAAGGAGGAAAACAACTTTAGAACATACCAATTTGTCCAGAGTTTGGATTGACTATTATTGGCCCTGATGGTAAATTCCTTAACTCCTTTTGTAATAGTTTCACCTACAATGTAAAAAACAGTGTTACATATTAATGAAAGTGCAAAAACATAAGTATGATTGATGTTAAAGATTTTTGTGACTAGTAGAATTTTATCCAAGAACAAAAATGTTTAGATCATTATTTACATCCGGGAAAGGTAAAATAGGAAATGGTCAGATTCCAATAAGGACATCCTCTTCACTTAATAGTCATTTCCTGAGGGGTAACTGCAGAATCACTCCTGTTGTGGTGGTTGATGATAATACTTTTTGTTATTCTTCTCGCGCACCAAGGATTTATCTAGGTGTGGGGAACAATGGTTTCAATCCTTGGTCTTCATCTGTTCCTTGTTTCCCCTTTTAGGAATCCTTCCCTCGCATACTAAAATTAATTAGCCTTATCAGCAGTTTACATAGATGTTCTGGCCTCTAGACTGCTAGATTTTAATTATATCTCAAACTTGAACCACATGAGATTAATATTAATTCCATAAAATTGTTCACCAAATTTTGCATAGAAGAATAATCAATCAACATTGCAAGGTAATCACGGGATGCAACAGAGACCTATAAGTAGATTCTGCAGTTATAGGCATGAGTGTTGGAAAAAACAAATAGCGCTAAAAGCCTGGTCCAGTATCACAATACACACGGTATGTGATTGCAAAGAAGAATATATAACAGACATTGATGTTACAAATGACCAATAATACTATATCGCATGCATTCAAGATATTGATCATGTATTATAATACAAGATTTATACAAGACCGCTGCATGGAAGTTGTGTGCCCATGAGGGCATAGGTTCACTATAAAATATGGAGGCCAATAGCAAAGCGAAAGGCTATGGGTTTGAAATTCACAAAGAGAAAAAAAAAAAAAAAAAAAATCCTATAGGCAAATTAGCCTATGGGAGTTTGTAGCGTGATCGAGTTACAAAGAAAAGGAAGAAGTACAATGCCTTAATTTACATATAATATTAAACTGAGAACCATATGGACATGAGAAAACTAATTGCATGAACTACTTTTCACACAAGAGAGCATTAAGTCTGGTTGGTGCAATGATAATCTATTACCCGCTGCAAAAACAATGTCACCATCACTAAAACTATCAATGCAATACAATCTTGTGGAAAAATGCAGAGCCCAATTGTTGCAGGGCTCAACTCTGATTATATGCTCCCTAGAAAAAGCAACAACCCTCCATTCATGCCTTAGCTTTATCAATAAAACACTAAAATTGTCTCTAAACTTGGTCAAACCTAAACATTAACCTAATTTTCCAACTGACTCTTGCGTACCTATTCCCATGATCTTAATTATTCATATTTGTATTAGAATTATGGAATAATTGGCATATGACACTCATAACCATAGGTTAGATACGGACCAATAGATAACACGTGGGTTATGGGTTTCCCTATATCCCTATACCATGTGAGCCATTTATTTATATTGTGCTCTCTTATCGAGGGATTTTCTGGAGTGTCCCTTTCGTTAAGTATCATTGTATGGTAATACATAGCTTAAGGGTCTTTCCAATGTTATTATTGAATATTGGGCACATTAATACACCCCATACCACTTTTGTATGTGTAATTTTGTTATTATCAACAGGTTTACATTTGTGGTATATTGTTACACCATATGCATCATCAGGGCAGCAATTTGGGCAAGTTGGAGAATTATTTTGAAGAATCTCTTTAGAAAATAAGCCCTGTTTCGTGACTGCATTATCTCCTAATCAAAGCATCAGATTGAAGTTAACCCAGTGCCATCTGAAGTTGTGCCATGTCAGAAAAGTGGTCATAAAAGGAGTTCTAAGTGGTGTTAATGGAGATATGAGCTCTGGAAGTTGGCATTCCCACATGTCCATTTACTCTATTTAAACCAGAACCTTGTCTTCTTAACATTTTTGAAAAGTGTTCACAATAGCAATTCTAAGCAGCATTGCAAGAGATATGACCTCTGGAAGTTGACCTTCCAACTCTATCCTTCTCTTCTGAACCAGAGTCTTGCCTTGTGAGGCAATTTCCCTGTGACTTAAATGTCAGATTTTGGGTTGCACTGGTGACATTTAAAAGAATGTTTTGTGCAATTTCCAGAAAGTGGTCATGACATGAATTATAAGCAGTATTAAACAAAATATGAATTGCAGAAGGTTTTCTTCCAAAACTGTTTTCTTCTATCAGGAAATCACGAGTGTTATTTCTTATATTTCTCAATAATTTTGAAGCAAAGACTTTTTGTTGGAAATTATATCTACCCGGTATTGTCCTTGCTTGAGAGGCTTTGAATTGGTAGCTAAGATTTGAAGTTGGAGAGAAATTCACTTGAAAAGAAGCTGAAGAAACATTTTTAGCTAGATGGTTAGGAGAAACAAAACTTGAGAATCTTCCTAAGCAAAATGAAGTTAGAAATGAGCCTTGTGAAAAGAAAAAAATAATGAAACCCTATCATTGAATGAAAAAGCCTTTAAGAAAAATGAGGTTGATAGAAGATGTTCAAATCTTTTGTTCCCAACAAAAGTAGCTCCAGCATTACAGACTCAAGGAAACATTCAAAAGAAGAGTGGTCTTGCATCTATAGCTCCTTTTAGCAGGGCATACCTTGATCCACACCAATTTGGCAAATCTGTTGCAGGTTTTAACAAAAAAAATCATGGAAACACAAATATATGGTGAAAAGGCTATGGTCTATGCAAATTTAAAACACATAATGGAGGAATCTGTTTTGCATTCTGATTTTTATACTGAATATATGGACAGGTTAGCTATTGTCCTTGGATTACTTTGGTTGAAAACTTTGGGAGCTGTCAATCTTGAAGTGAAAATAAGTTCATGAAGCTTTGGTAAAAGAAAACGAGGGAAACCTTGCAATGTATGAAACAGGAAGGGAAACCAATTAAGGTCAAGAAAGACATCGTTCTACATTAACAGAATACAAATCTCCCACAATATCAAGAATCTGAAGACAGACATGAAGAGGATTTAGATACAAATGAGGGATGCTCCAACCCTCCACCTATCCTAGACCCTGAGGAAGACTTTGGTGCATGTGAAGGCAACTCAAACCCTTCATGTACTCAAGAACCAAAGGAGCATGTGTAAGATAAGGTTGAAGACTAAACACAAATTAAAAAACAAGAGGTTGTGTACAAAAAATACAAGGCATATTGGCATCCATACCACCATGAGATGCAACAAGCATGGAAGCAAGCCGTTGAGCAACATTAAGGGTATGGATATTCATAGCAGCAAAGAAGCAATAACCATGGGTATAAATGGAATGAGAGGAGCAGCATCTAAGGAGCATGGTACCATAGAGCGCCATCACCATTTAAAATCACATATTGATGGATGGATTATTGGACATGGGACCAAATGTATGCAAATCTAGAAAAAACATGCTATTTTCTGTATTCACATGCTTTTAAGGCAATTTTTTTTTTTTTTGGGGGGGGGGGCAGGAGGGGGAATGGGGAGAGGAGCTAGGTGGAGAGGGGAGGGAGGCTGGGGGAAGCTGTGGGTGTATGTAACATACTTATGCCCATGATAATTTGTTGTAAGTGATAGATATGAAGTAGCTGACGTGTGGGGGATGGGGAGAAGAGCTGGAAGGAGAGGGGAGGGAGGCTGGGGGGAGCTGTGGGTGTATGTAATGTACCTATGCCCATGATAAAGTGAGAGATATGAAGTAGCTGACATGTGGGGGGGGGGATTGGGGAGAGGAGCTAGGCGGAGAGGGGAGGGAGACTGGGGGAAGCTGTGGGTGTATGTAATGTACCTATGCCCATGATAATTTGTTGTAAGTGAGAGATATGAAGTAGCTGACATGTGGCACACATATCCCTATGTTAGTTTGGGGTCAAAAATGTAACATGTGAGTTATGAGTTTACCTTAACCCTAGTCATATTTGTTTTTTTAATTAAAAACCAAGAGTATATTAAAAGTTAAAACAAATAAAAAGTGGGTTATAATCACACATCCCTGCTATTTAGAAAGTCAGGTGCAATATGATACTTTAACTTTGTCCCTTCATGACTGGTTTACAAAATTGAATTCCAGACTTTGAGGACTTAAAAAAGATATAAATACATTCAGCTTTAGCTCGAAATTTACCCACAAAACTAGGAAAAATATAACATATAAAATTCTGCAAAAAAACCCTAAGCTGCCTACAATTTTATATATCCGATACCATTTATGTATAACCACTACTACTATCTATCATAACATGTACAATGGGTGAAAAATGCCCATGTACTTGTGCTACTAGCATTAACCAAAACAAAATAAAAATACTCCTAAAAACCCCCAAAGATGATCTCTCCAGTAGACCATGGGGCGAAGTCCATTTGCTTCTGTGTGGCAGAACATGGCAATCGAGGCAGCTCGTGTGTGAGTTTCTTGACGAGCATGTTGCTTGTGTATTGGAACAGTTTGCCCATCCCCTAAGTGGCTTGTTGTTCCCGAGTTGACGGCAGGGCCAACATGGCATTTGACTAATGAGATTTGTACCACGTTCTTGCATTATCTCCAAGGCCCTTTTCTTTGCTTTATCTTGCAGGAGTTCCTCAATAACCATCATTCTCCTCTCAATTGTGGCCAATCAAGTAGTATGTTGTTCATAAAAAAGCAAGCATTTAGAAAAACTTCTCCTATCTAACGGCTTAGGGTTGGGATGCTAACCACTATTTCCATGAAAGTTGAGTCAAGAGAGGTGTCACTAGCTGTTGGGACTATGGTTTTTGCGAGAGTTTTCACTTTCTCTTCATGAACCAGAGGTTGGTCCCTGAAGGTTTTGTGCTATAAGGAACCCTAGTGTCCAATGAACATTTTCAGCATCAGGTGAGAAGACTGGGGAATCCATTTGTGGGGTTGAGAAACTGCAGGACTGATATAAGGCATAATATGGGTATGTCAGGGTGAAGGAGGACTTCAAACTAGAGGAGTGAGGTTACCAAACTCAGTCGAAGATTGCACTTGAATGTGTGGGCAAGGTGAAAGGGGAGGGAGTTCACATGGCAGCTTGAATGCACATTCATAGTGGAAAAAACTTCTGGACAACGTATGTACCTGATGAGGGCTAACTGAAACTTGAAGACATTCATCTCCCTTACCTGGTTCTGAACGAGGAACTCTTCATCGTCAATTGGAATGAGGTCTTTGTCCGAGTTGTTCTAAGCATGTGGTCTAAGGCCACTAGGCTAAGGATTGTGTTTATAGAGCTGCATCTTCAGACCTTTTTTCCTACGCAAATAAATTTTGATCTTCTGAGGTGATGATAAACACTTACAGTTGCAGAGAACCCTATTCATATCCATAGACATCAATCGAGGGATTTTGAGAGGTGCCATGGGAGATTGATTTGACGTAATGAGCTCTCAATTGTAGATCGTGAGCAAGAATCTCTCAACTCGATTGCAGTAAGCAGATTTGTGCAAAATCATTAACACTTAAATTGAAGGGTATTAACACTAGCTTAAGCGGTCACTATGGATATATTGTGCAAGACATAAGGATTGTTAGACATCGGTGATTCATAGACGCAATATGAATTGGGGTAGCAACCAGCGACTATAATTTAGAGTGTTTTCTGCTATACACATGAAAGATGAGTATCTCATCATCCTATTGACCGATCTTAACCCTTGTTGGGTCAACAAGTTAGGCACTGATCCGGATTTTTTATTGGTATCGAGTGGACAACGCACTAATTTGCAGAAATTTAATGCATTATAAGGGTAATGAACCAAAACAAAGAAATGGGCATGACAAATAGCAATATATTGCAATGTGAATGAAGATTTATTGAGGCCAAGAGTAGTATACAAGAGGGATAGCAATCTCTTAGAAGAGATGTGAAGCTACGATGGGTAGCTATCTTTGAGATGAAATGTGAGGCTACAAGATTCTCATTTTTACATTTGATTACCAATTACTTTATATCTATTTTTAGCTAGAAATGAACAGCCTAAAAATAGAATCTAAAGAGATGTGAAGCTACAATGGGTAGACGGCTATCTTTGAGATGAAATGTGAGGCTACAAGATTCTCATTTTTACATTTGGATACCAATTACTTTATATCTATTTTTAGCTAGAAATGAACAGCCTAAAGATAGAAACTGAAGTGATTACACTTGGAATCTGAAAGGTCATGTGACAAGTGTTTCCGCAAGAAGTTGAGAGGTTTCATCATGAACCAAACTCATAAAGATACACATAATATTTTTAGCAATTTTATAATTTTTGGATGCTACATTTTTGAGATCTTTTGGAACAAATTTTGGACCCTAAACTTTATTCTGATGCCCTATATAAATTTAAGGCATCTAAAGCTAATTTTCTTGATGAGTTTTCCAACGCATAATAAGGTTTAATGATCCGGGCAATAATTCAGGTGACGGGTCTACCCCAATTGATGACGAAACTTCCGGGAGCCATAGCTTTTCTACCACTTAATCTCCCTCGAGATTGGTGACCTTCCATATCCACCTCATACCTTCAAAACATGTATAAATGAAGACGTAACCCGAAATGAAAATCAGACATCTCTTCTCAGAGATAGGCATATGTTTGGGTCTGCAAATTTGATGAATAATTCATCTCTTCTCAGAGATAGAATTATTTGAATTGTGTTGTTCTTGTTTCTTGAATTATCTTTCAACCAAAGCTTTTGAGTTTTGGATCATTCAAATTCCAATCAACAAGGCTAGGAGATGTGACCCCAACTAGGTGATGTACTAGTGATATGCTAGTTTTTTCAATATTTTGCCCAAAAGCCCGTCCCCAACTGCCACATGGATCATTTGAACTTCCTTGAGAAGCAATTTCAGATAAAAATACGAATCTCTTAGTGCACAAGTGATCACCTTCCACTTGAGCGGGGTGGCCCATCCAAAACTCATGTTTACTAATTCTACAGATTTTGAAGCAAGGTTGTCATGAACCCAACATATACTTGTGGTGGACTACAAAAACTATACCAGGTACCCATGACCAAAATTCTTGGGCCTCTTCTCTGCCATAATGGGTGTCTAAATTCCTTGACTGTCTATGACAAGGCCTTGACCAATGTATCTCATCTTTTTTAACATCGAACCAATCCATGTGGTGTGATTTTAAAAACTGCCAAATGAATCTAATGGATGATCACAATCCCAAAAAATCAAAAGGACTTACCATGTACTCCTTTGGTTTTTATTTGAGCATCTCTTGTTGCAATTTTCCTGGTATGGAACTCCTCGCACTCTTATCTGCAAGTCAATCAACATTTACTCCTTTGCAGCCAATTCTTCATTAAGCTTCTACATGGTATGGCTGCATCTTTCCTCTGCCTGAATCCATCCCTAAACAATAGGGTCTTTGAAGTGGACAAAATTCTCTTGCATATCCACAATCTAATCCATGACAAGACTAGGTAGTGTTGCAGCCATTGGTTCTTATCCCTTAGTTGTTGATATTCCTCCAAGAGCAACTTGTGCTCATTTTGGGAGGTAGAAGGAACCTCTAAATCTTGGTGTTGGTCAAAGAGAACAACTTTCTTTGCAACAATTAAAGATATTTGAGCAAGAGGGATTACATTTGGAATTTTGTAAGACTGCTTTCCCATAGTGATGGTCACAATATTGGCCCTGGATCGGTAAAGAACATATCAATTCCACATGAGAGGTTGGCCAAACAGAACATCACACACTTCAATAGGCACCGTGTCGCAAAGAACATCCCGAAACAGTCTAAACATATACAGAAGCAAGCACTGTCATATGGTATGTGTGCCTTTACTATAATTCACCCAAATGATTTTGTATGGTTTCGAGTGAGGTGTCGTTGGCAGATTTAATTGTTTGACGACATCTTCCACAATCAAGTTCATTTGACTTCCACTGTCCATACTAATATGCAGAGATGTTCCTTTTACTCAAAGTTGAGTGTGTAAGAGACATTCAATGTCCTCTAGCTCGGCAGGTGACACTTATTTCATGCTGATAATAGAGTATGGATCAGCCATTATGAATTACTTTCCTTTGTCCTCTATAGGTGGCTGCATCAATGTCAATGTTGATGATAGTCTTGGATCCCAATTGGCTCAAACATTCAGTGTTGGGGCTTGTAACTCAGCTAATAGTTCTTGTCTGGCACTACATTCTTCATCTTAGTGTCAATTGTTATTGTCGGTATCACACAACTCCCTATGTTCTTTTGTACGCTTTTATCTGAAAAATCCTTCTTCCATTCTAACTTCGACCAAGGGTGTGAGCTTGACTGTTTACTGCCAAGGGAGGTTTCTTTTTTCCCCTTCCGTTTGTACTTCTCTTCAATCTTGATTGTGTGAGAAATTACAATAGGCCTCTCCCATTGTTCAGATGTCTGCAAACTACCAAGTCTTCTTGGTTGTAAAAACCGCAACTTGCTGCAATAATTAAGAATTCGGTGTCTCTCACTATTATGTGTGCCAACTTTTGCCAACAACACATGAAATGTGTTGGTATATTCCTACACAGTCTGGTCCTCACCCTAGCACAATTGATGCAATTTTTTAAAATGGTCGTCAAAATTCTTCATGGGGTGGTATTCATCTTTGATTGCCTCTACAAAATCATAATGTTCATCATAACCCAGAGTTTATAGGTGTGATTAAATTATTAGATAAAAAAAATGGAGCAAGCCACCTAAGCAAATCTAAGGTCACCTCCATTTACATAGGATCGCTGGTGAGAAATTTTTTTATAAAGTTTCTTTTTAAAAAAATCAGATACGAAGACTATCTTAAAATCTAAGTTTAGTGTGTTGATTAATTCCTTATAGCATATGTGTGTATTTAAAAGAGGCACTTGAGACCAATTGTAAGTATTATAATGCAATAAGAGTTTTATCCTTTGGTTGCAATCTGGCTTGATGCTAACAGTTTTGTCTGGGGCAGCTTGATGCTAATAGATTGTCGGGGGCATTTTATAAGAGTGCAATCGTTATCTTATCATTGTCCAAAAATTTATTTACAAAACAATATAATTCCAATTGTTCTGGTCCTAATGACTCATTTTATGGTTGTTTTGCCCCTGATGTGTTGGATCTAGTTGTTCTTGTCATTGTAGAATGGGGAACACACTAGCAGATCCCATAGAGGAAAGGAATGTTCTCGTAATTTGTTGGTTGTTCCCACCTGATTCCTCCCATTTCCAGCAGTATTTTGTCTGGCAATGGCTTTTCCAAGTCTATATTGATACAAACTATTGAATAGTAAGAATTCCAGGTTTCTTTATGAATTCAAAGGCTTCCCAATGGCACTTCCTATTTTACTTCAGGAAGATTCTTGCCAGTAATCACTTGGTAGCAAGGCAAAGCTTACCCATATAGGCACCGTACTAGGTAGGTCTTCAATGGGTTGAAGGCAGGGACCATGATTTCATGAACAGGCCTGATTTTTTCATAAACCAAGGGCCTCCCTAGAAAGCTTGATATTTTTCTTGCTTTAAAGAGATAATAGCTACAAAATAGCATTTTGGCATCATCAAGATGTCCATATATCTAGTAGGTCTCCAGTTCTCCTAAACCCAAAGCTTGAGAGTTTTGGATCCTAGAAAAGCTCCCATGAAATAGCAGACTAGGACCTTCTCCTTAAGCAGCCAGATTATGTTTTCCATCTCATCCATGGAGAATTTTGCTCGAGGGGGGCTTTCCATCCTATGGTAGAAGCCAATTTCTTTTTTTTTGTGCAGAAGCTAGGCCATAAGATGGAATTGTGGGCACCATGTTGTATGAACTGGAGTAATCCTCCTTGCAGATCTAATTGGTCTTATTGAAGACAACAGATCTTAAGTTTGTGCCCTTGTCATACTAATTTGGACTCTTTATATAGGTTTGATGTCATATCATTATCATCTTCTGAGGTATCCATTTTTAGTATGCTCTCATATATAGGGATATTCTAGTGGGTATCCTTACAGGTAATTGTATGCTGAAACATTTGCCGAAAAGAATTTCTAGAGTTATTTAACATTTGGCCTCATCTAAACCCTCCATATATAGGGATATTCTAGTGGGTATCCTTACAGGTAATTGTATGCTGAAACATTTGCCGAAAAGAATTTCTAGAGTTATTTAACATTTGGCCTCATCTAAACCCTCCATATAGATTTTGCGAGTGTGTTTTAGTTGTTATTGACATATTTATATTCCTAGAATTTCATTACATTATACAGACCATGCTTGACAACCCAAAACAAATGAAACTCTATGCAACAATTGCACCCCAACTAAAAAACATAATCCAGTCCAATGGAGCCAGTGCCATGTGTTCAAGATCCATATCAATTGGGTATGTTGGAACGAATAATTGTGGCTTGAGAAAAGGTGAATAATAAGACTTCAACAACTCAACATTAAAAACAAGATGCATAATGAGGTAAGGTAGTAAGTCAAAGACAAAAGCAGGGTCAATTTTATGATGACAATTAGTCATGGTGTTACTTATACTTGGTGAATAAGTGAGCATAATCTGAACATATTAATGTATCTACTAAATCCTTTGATGGACGAACTGTTTGACTTTGTCTTGTTCATGTTGAACATGCGGTGTTCACTGTTGAGGAAGGAGTTGCGAATGCAATGTCAATCATTACAATGAGCTGAAATCCAAGCAAAACCTCTTTATAGGATTGTGCTTTAATAGAAATATGCAAAGCTCTATTATATAAATGTTGGATAAATGGCAAATTATTATCCCAAGTGCAAGGATGGACACAGTTAACATACACAACATATTGACTAATGTCCAATTGACCACTTTAATATCCATCAATTTAGGGATGGATGACAATAGACCTCTCGAACTCAATATAGCAAAGACTAGATGGACTCTATATTGGGATCTCTCTATAAAATAATGGATGTCTGCAAGACAAAACTAGTTCAAACACATTATAAGGAAAGTTTGACAATGTAGGGTGCAATGATAGTTCCTTTCACATGGGGCCATGATAGCCATTTTCATAAAAGTAGAAACAATGATATAACCGCAACAATGTTTTATCACCAGTAAAACTTGTCACGATATCCATGTTTGTGGACTCAAGTGGTTGTGGGGCAACCAGACAAAGACTATATGAGCCTTCTTTATGCTTTGGCAACTTCAAATTTTGATGCATGCCAAACCAAATTAAAAAAACAATAAAGTAAGCTAAAATACACAACTAAAAACTTAGAGAGGCAGAACAACAAAAGTAAGGTAGCAAGGTAGAAAACAAAGAGAAACGAAATGTGCCAACTACAGTGTGAGGAAGTAGAAAGCAGTGTGTTGGTGGAACAAGAATACAAGCAAGGGTCCAACATATCATAATAAAGGGGGGTAAAGAAACATGGAAATAAAACACAGTAAAAAAGAAGTAGCTATCACCCTATTCAATGTGTGATAAAAATCTTTGTTGATATCATGTCTACAAGATTGAAGTATGTCCTTTCCCAAAGTAGTAGGTTGGAGCAAATTGGATTTAATAACGTCTTTAGAATTAATTTCCTATGGAGGAAACCCCTCCCATGGAATGGGCCAAGTCAATAAACTAAGGTAATATTTTATTTCAAAAGAAATTTTGCAAAGCTTATACTAAACTGAATAGTACTTCATTATAATGACGTGTTTCCCAAGATTTCATTACCATTCAGGTGATCAAGGTATTGTGTGTTGATGACAGTCTTACATCACACTCAACGGAGCTAGGTTTGAAGTGTTCATGTTTTTAGGCATAATAACAATGTTGACCTATGGTCCTCACCATGTACGTGTTCATTGCATATGCTCTAGGACCCCCCTTGCCCATAAGGTGACCAAAGCAAATTAATGAATATTCTTAACTTAAAAAAAGAGATAAAATTACATGTTAAAGATGCCTACTTCCTCACTCTAGAAAAAAAAAGTATAACACTTCATTTTAACATGATCAATACATGTTAAAGATGACTTCTTCCTCGCTCTAGTTGATGAGGAACCATACGTCCAACAAGTTACGAGTTGCATTAAGCTCTTCAACACAACTTCTAGGAAATTTTTCAGAAGGAAAAAAAACCACTCCTACCACGAAAGCCAAATGTCTCATCTTCAATATAAAGACATATATGGCCTTGAACTTTTATTTGGTGACTGTTCATTGCTATATGTGGCAACATGCTTATCTACAGCTAAAAATAAATAAATGATTAGTCCTGTGGGCCCATGTATTGGGCAGCTGAATACTATATATGTCCTTAAAAGCTTACATTAACCTATAGGTATTAATCTTCATGCGAGGCATATCAAGTATTTGTCCCCACTAAGAGATCTAAAGGCCTCTGAATTGTTGACATAAAAAGCATGATATAGCATCTTTTGCAAAATGTATCAAAAATGCCTTAAAGGATAATACCAAGAAGATACTCAAAAGCAAATACATATTATAGTTAATTTTGTGTAATGCTTAATCTAAAAGTAACCAACAAAATGATTTGAAAACCAAGTTCAATCTTGATATCTCAAGTAAAATCATTGCAAAATCATGACATGATAACCTGCATGCAAGGAAAGTCATGGTAGCAAGAAGGCAATGTGGGGTCACAAGATTAGTTAAGCTTTACAATCACTTGCAATGCAATTAATTTGAGGGAAGTTGATGGATTAGTGGGGGTCATAGGTTAATTTAGTGGACTGAGTTGGTGATCAATAATTTCTTGTTTTCCTACTATTCCTACTTGAAAAGAGCTTGAAATGAAAGATTGAAGGTAGACTGATGCAGAGATTGATGTGAATTTGTAGTTGAAAATTAAACAGTAAAAACAAAATGCTAACACCGTAGACATAAGGAATTTCACCCTGGAAACTCAAGCTTGGTAGCGTCAATCAATCACTACCCCTCCTTGGGAAATTACAAAAGGCATAATTTGAGTGTGCTTATAGTGACTCACTTCTCTCAATTCTATGTTACGTTATAGACTTCCTCAAATTACATATAACTGAATTCACTTGCTACTCACTTCCTACACTCGTGCCTTTAGAATTGGGCTATGCCTATCATTTAAACAAGTGTTGGAGGTGTCCTTTGGTGCACTTAAATATGCCCGTCCATCGGGAATTTGAAGAGAGTTTCTTGGTCATTTCTAACATATTCATGCTTTCAGGCAGGGCTGTCGACTTGCAATGCAGAACCACAGGTGACACAAGCGCAACTATCGGTGACACAAGTGCGTTGGTTGGTACACTTATGTAACAAGCCTTGTTGTTGGACAGCCCATGAAACAAACGTAGCCACTGGTTTGCAAAGTCAAGGCTCCTACTCGACTACTTCACAAGTCGAAGGGGCAGGCACACATTATGTGTTCCGTCACTACCACATAAGTTTTCTTTAGCCTTCAATGTTAGGAGGGATTTTAGGGGGGTGTTGTGTTTTCTACTAGGATTACCCAACTTGGCCCCCTCAACCACAAACAACCCCCAATGAGCATTATCAAATCTTGCATCGGCCCTTTCAAAGTGATAGACGATGGCACAACTGCTTCTTATGTCCTAGGCATGGTCAGAGATGTATGATGAGACTAGCATCCAGTCTTTCCAACTTTCATCAATCCATGCTCTTTGGGGGTTATTGCTTTCCACGCATAGTTATTTGTATTGGTGCCTTAACCAGATGGGTTATGGGTTTATTGCTTTGGGTATGAAGAGTAGTTATGAGGGATGAATCTCCCTTAGGGCTTTCAAGGCCTCTTTGAAGCTTGAACTGCCCCCTTCTAACTCAAACGATTGGTTGGTTACTGGTCCAATAGGGAAGCTATAATCAATTGGACCTAGGTAGCTCCCTAATTTGGTTTGTCAAAGTTTTGAGGGAGCACTGAAGAAGTAGTTGAAGGGTATTAGGTGGATGGAGACATAATAAACGATTAAGTGTTGAGGGTGTGAGGTTTTTCATTTGAGAGGTAAGACACTATATCATCTGAATCGACCTAAAGTGGTATCCCAATATACAATAACCCCTTTAGTACAAATCATGTCTTCTCTTTTCTCCATTATGACTACATGTTGAAAGGTGAGAATTTGGTGAGTGGAGTAAAATGCCTTTGTTGAATGTAAGCAACACACAGGGGAGTTTACCCATAATGTTCAACCCTTCTCTAATCCCCATACTCAACAAGGAAAATCATGGTTTGACAAGTGTCTTAGATGGCGTGTGCAATGGTAAAAACGCCTGCGATGAGCAAGTGAACGGCGGACACCAAATGTAATATGCTCGATAAAGGGAGTTTGTTAAGATGAGATAAGGGGTAAGTGGAATCATGAAGGGCACATTGTGGAAGATATCAATCCTAAAAGATAATAGAAGTGAGAGAATGGGGGCAAAAGTGTGTATGGGTAGCTTTAATTATACAAGGATAAAAGTTATGGGGTTGAAAACATTAGATGATTAAGGATAGGAAATTGGGGGAGGCAAGGAGGGGCATGTATGAATATTGATAAAAAAATGAATGAAAACTATAAATCTATGAATAGATAGGAGGAGATTTAATGGTGGTGTGTTACATTAAAAAAACAATACAAGGTTGAGGGGTGTAGGGATTAGGTGGGAAAGTGAGAAGCGTAAAATGTGGATTAGTTTGTGTGGGGGGAGGAGGGCGGGGGGGCAGGGGGATGGAAACTATTATAATCAACATTTTCTAGATCTTTGTCTTTTGACTTTTTTAAAGCAAAAAAAAGTGACCAAAGGATTGACCTCGGTATGTCATTGTCTCCTTTTGCTAGTCTAGCCATGGGAATCAAGGGCTTGGATGACAGGTTTCTCTAAGGCAACCATCATACAAAATTGACCACGGAGTGAGGTTTCACCTTTGAGAGTGGTTAGGCCACTAAGCAAGTCTTGGCCAATCGTTGTTTTGGCTAGGAGGTACACCACATGGTTATAGTTTCTCTTTTGATGTTAGAAATGGATATTTGTGATATAACATGTTCCATTTTCCAATTCCTGTAGTGTGAGTGATTGGTGATTAACTTTGGTTCAGTTCTTGTTTGTCAATCCTTGGTAATGAGATTAATAACAATCTAGTAGTCATATTCTATATCAAGGTGGATAATGTGGTTGTCAGCTGCCAATTGAAGGCCTCTATGCAAGGCCAACATCTTTGTAGTATTGTTAGTCGACATACCTATGCTTGTTGGAAGCTGATCATCACTCCGCCTTTGGAATTTTTAATTATTCTTCCTATTCCAGCCTCTATCAGGATCCTTTTGGAAGCCCCATCCACTCATGCTTACCACTCACCTTGAAGTTGCTTTGTTTGTAATGGGAAGGAATATTCCATAGGTGGGAAAACCTAAGGTCTTTCATACTTACTAATGGAACCTATTTGAGAAGTGTGTTGTGTAGACTAGTTCAGATATCTTAATTATATAAATCTAAAAAATGCCGAGTTGTATCAATCTTGACGCACCTATCATGGATTTGTCATACAGGTTCGCCTATTGAAGGGTTTCACACTAATTAATGACTTCATCACCTTCTCCACAAATTTTTTGTTTGCTGTTGATATATGACCTCAATCTAGCTGCACCAGTGCACCAAGATCAAAAAATATTTTCAGGTTAAAAAAACACGGCCTCCAAACTCCACCTTATGCCCAAGATATAGCAATTTTTCGATAGCCTTCTCCAAGCAAGAAGAAAAACTGCTGTGATGGTCAAATGGACGTCAAATTTAAGGTTAGATATTTTTATCAATAGACTCACAGTCATTATGCCCCACCCCCCCAACTGCCATTGTGGGTTACGCCTCGCAATGTAGTCATAATAGTGTTGTGAACCTTTACCTATATTGCTCTACTGAGCATGAGAGAGTCCCTCTGAGTATCCTCAAAAATTCTATTATTTCTCTCTACTAATTCCATAGCATAAATCCTGGGGTGAGCTTGTGCATACATTGTATTGTGTCCATTTTTGTGTCCGAGTTTGACCATTTGAATGGAGTTTGGGCAACTGAGAAAAGAGTTGGTGAAGCTATCAAAGAGGCAAGCCAAATACTTCTAGTAATTTCAGCAATAGTTTGTGGGTCTTTCTAACAATTCATATATTTTTACAATGAGAATTTTACCATGAGGCTAGCCATAAGAAGGCCTCGGTTTTAAGCCTTGTTTTGAAACTCCATAAGTGCTTCCATTTTTTGTCGGTTTGCTAATATAGTTGGCAAAGGGATGATAAGTATGTTGTTGCCACCGTACATTCTCCCTTTGTATTTCCAAGCCACCCTTACCTACCCCGCTTGAATGTATAAAAAATTGGCCAGTTGGCTAACTCTAATAGCTAACTTCCCACTTGGTCCTAGTAATAAGCCTCTATTTGTTCCATTGCCTCTAGATTTCACATGATTTTTTTCCATCAAAAGTGAACATGTAGCCTGCTATAAGCTTGTACCCATTAGTTTTGCCTGAACACCTAGTGAGTGTAGCATTCCATTATAACTATCTTCCCAAAATTGTATACTACTCCCGCAGTGTCATTGTAAGGGGGCTTGTTGAAGTATTTGCTCTATTGAAAGAAGTAACAAGGGACATTTGGATTTTCTGGAACCTCCAACCATTTTCGTGGTCAATTCCTCAATGAATAATAGGATATCCTTGATATTGACAACCCTGCATTTCAGTTTTATGATTTCATCCCATGCAATCAAAGGATGTTTGAATGTTTCTTCCACCCCTCCAAAAGAAACTCCTTTTCCATGCAATCAAAGGATGTTTGAATATTTCTTTCACCCCTCTCAAGAGGAAACTCCTTTGAATTTTAATTAGCATCTTCATATGTCTGGGGATGGGAAGCGATGACAGCAGATAAATAGCCAGCTTATAAGACCACCTGAATTAATTGAATTTTCCTCATTGATAAAGGTCAGCGGTTTGTCCATTTTGAGATAAGCCAATCAATGTCATCAGAAGCTTGCCTCCAGTGTTGAGCTGAGATGTTTGCAAATTAACATTAGATTTATTCGTGTCTGTTTTCTTTCCCGAGGCTAGCTAGCAATTGGTCAATAGAGATTTCAGATGTTGAATCTCCAGAAAGATGAGTGCAGAGAGTAACAATGTGTGTTATCTGCAAGCTGGAAGTTAGAGTATTGCTGACCTCTTTTTGTAGTTGGATAACTATGAAAAGATATGGGTCAAGCGGGTCACCTTGCCTTAGCCCTCTAGTTGAGCGAACGGTTCCCCAATTTCACCATTGAGGGAAATGGTAAAGGTAGTGGTTGTGATGCAACAGTTGATCCCAAGTACATACTGAATTTAAAGTCTTTCAGTGTTTGGGCTATAAGATCCCAAGTACATCTGTCAAAATCTTTTGACATATCCAGTTTGATCAAAATTCCTAGCCTTTTCTGTTGTCAGAGGGAGGAGAGGATTTCTTGACTACCATAATATTCTACGTTATTTGTCAGCCTAGAAAAAAGGCCAATTGATTTCCAGAAATCAATTTGGGTAGTAGCAGCGGTTTCATAAGGGCCAGAATTTTTGATAAAAAAGTGCTGAAAAGCCATTCGGCTGGTGAGTTTTGTCCCTTTGGAATGAAAATGCACTCTTCGAGTTCTTCCTTTGTAACAGTTCTAAGTCACTGGGTGCTCTCTGCTTCCCCCACTAACCTTGGGACATGTTAATTAATGCCCTTTGTGATCCTTTTTTCGTCTGTGGTGTTTGGGTCGTCCTTTAGATGACAGGGCATGATTTCAGGAGCTGTTTAAAATTTTGAATATACCTATTTTTGTCTGTTTTTATTTTCTAGACTGGATGTATATGCTGATTGTTCAGAACTGTTTTGTGGGAATACCCCATGTTTGCATTCCCCTATTTGATCCACATTTGGCATGCTCACTGCCTCCAGTAGTATATTCCCTTTGCGGGATAGTGGCAAGCTCTTGGAGTATGTGCTACTCTTGGGCTGACATCATTTCAGTGAACCTTGAATCTCTGATTTGCTTTGGCAAGGTGGCTAATTTGTCTGGTGTCTTTTCTGATTGAGTAAAAAATATTTTCAAATATTTGGCAATTCCAAGTCCTCATTCTATGTTTAAAATAATGCAGCTTGGCCATGAACTTGTGCATCTCATGCCTGGTAATATTATTAGCTTTGTGCCACCATCTTTCCGCACTAGGGGCAATGTCTGCATGTGTCAACCACTTAGTCTCAAATCTTAACTGGGGTTTTCAGGATATAGCAATATATGCTGCAATATTCAACCAGACAAGCCAGTGGTTGGAGAGAGATGTGTTGTGGGCATTTGCTGTTATCTGTTTTTGAACAGTCAACCATTTATCAGAGATGATTACTCTATACAAATAATCTACAATGTATTTCTTTCCTCTCCTTTATTGCTCCATGTAAACAGGTATTGGGTAAATTCTAGGTTGTTCATGGAGCCATTTGTTACCAGCGCAATGACGAAGTCGTTGATACATTGGTTGAATCCTTGGAGCTCTTTTTTCCTATTTTGAAGGCTTGATTGTGTTGAAATCCCCCATCAAAAAGGGTTGTTGTGCAGCATTGTACAATACCCAAGTAGAGCACTGATCTATCAATGTTATTCTATTGTTGCCGTAAGGGGGAATATATAAATTGACAGTGCAACAAGATTCCGGAAATTCATGTCATTAGAAATTTAAAACCATTCTCTGGAAAAATAGTGATGAAATTGGTGATCAGCCCATTAGACCATGGTTCCAGTGGGTTGGCAAAATATACTTTGTTTGCTGCTCCATATTCTTATGTATCTAACGTTTCTCAAAGATCTTGATCTGGCAGTTTCATGTAGTAAAAGTATCTTTAATTTTTTGTTTTACCTTTTCTTTGAGTAAGTGGCCTTTGTTGAGCACGCTCAAGCCTCAAATATTCCAAGAGAGGATCGACATTACATAGATTAGGTAGTGTAAGAAGTGCCTGTGATTTGATCCATGTCATTTTCCTTGACTTTTGGATCCCATATCTGCATGTTTCTCTAGTTGCTTGCTGTGATTAATGTCAAGATCTGAATCCAATGGATCAACTGGTTGCTTCCACTTTTTAATTGCAATATTATGGGCATGCATTCTGATGATGGTTTGGATTTTCCCTTGCTGTTGTTTTCCTCAGGGTGCAGATTTGGAGGTGTTTGCAATGGAGGTGAACTGCAGGTGTTTCTTGGCCTTGCTTTTTGGCTTTCCTGGTTTTTGGGCTAGTTCCAAGTGTGGGACATGTTCCTTAAGATCCTAATGTAGGGGTTGTGTTTGTGGCCTGCTGGCTTCCTTGTATTTCTTCAATAAACAAAGGTTATGGTTCTTTAGCTCTCCTTGAACGACAATGTTTTTGGCATCACTTTCAAGATATCTCTTCCAAGATGTCACTCATGGATACACTTATCAGAACCACAATTCTCTATGGATCTGTAGTTTGGGGGCCCTCCCTACATGAGGATGATTGGGCTGTTGTTGAGAGGGTCCAGACACTTGTCCTTTGCCGCATGATCAGATGTAAGCAAACAGTTCTCCAACACATTATTCTTGCAGAGTTTGGAACCTGACCCTTCTGACTGAAGACTATATTTGATCTGATCCCTTTCATACATCGCATACGGAGGTTTGTTGTTCTGCGAGTGGATGTGACAGATACCCATACTTAGCATACTGTTCTTCAGAGACTCTTGCTCTCTTAGCTCCTTTGACCCGTGGACGTTGTTGGTATATAGGAGTTTCTGATCTATTGGAGTCTGTGGGAATCAAGATGGACCAACTTCCTCCATTTATATACTCCTTGGATGCACCAGCGCATCTTCTACCCACTAGACAAGAGTTGAACCGGATTATTAGGGATGATATTTACAAACAATTTATCCATACTACTTGGGTAAACCCTTCTGAGGGGTTACACTCTAAGATGGCATTTTATGCAGAGCACTTCTTGGCGCTAAGTGACGGACTTATCATTAGTCCACAGTATACATTCCGCCACTGGATGCACTCTCTTCGCATCCCATTGGGGCAGTTTCGAGCGGGGTCTCACAGGCTTAGGATTGAGACAAATCACCAAATAGATCGAGCTAACAGGGTTTGTCAGTTATGCAGCATCCGGGAGATGGAGTCCAAGGAGCCCTTCATCTTTCGTTGTCCCATCTACTATGAGTTCAGAGGGAGGTTTTACTACCTATTTAGGAGGGCACAGAGTCTTTCTGACTTCTTCAGTTATGAAGACCAATGATGTTTGACTTTATATATACAGGACGCTCTTAAGCTTAATGATCATTTTATTCAGAGACCCACTAGCCCAGTCTCCACTCAGTGGATTACTTCCTTTTTCATGGTGCTACCTTCGAGGAGAGGCACTAAGCAACAGATTTACATCAGTACTGCCCCACATCCCAAATCAATGAGGCCCAGAGAGACTATTCACAGTTCCCCGAGTTTTCATCAGCATATTCACCTCAGACACGGCATCAGTAGACAAACTAGATCCACCAGACCTTCACATAGGACTTTTCCTTCTAGACAGAGGATTGGAGGACAGACTAGGCATCATACCTCCCCTTCTTTGAATCAAACTTCTATTCAGAGCTTCTTCTCGTCGTCCTTGGATGCTAGGAGAGTTGGATCGAACTCTTGATGGGTTCCCTCTTGGTTCTTTTTTAGGGATCATCCTCGTGCTCCCGATGTTTATAGATTCTTGGAGATTGCTCATTTCTTTTGCTCCCTTATTTGGACCTGAGCGTGGTTGGGTCCTTTGGTGGTTTGGTTCGGGGCATGGTCACTCTTGGCCATGTTTTATACTATTTCTTTCAGCATTGTTTTTCTTGTTTTCAAAGACCATAGTTTACTTTGAATCTTAGTGACACATTTATGTAATCTGCAGTCCCTTTGACCTACTTTTGTGATCATTAGTTGGACATTCATATATTTATCTTATCTTATCTATCCCCTGTTATGCTAGTGCAGCCTCAAAGAGGTTTGATAGTCTTACCTGACTTTTTTGCTATGTTTGTGCCTTCTTTTTCGTCCATATGCACATTGGAATTTGTCCTCCCTTTGAGTTGCCTTGTTGGTAGGTTTGTCCTTGTTTAAAGCTTGGACTGGTTGGCTCATGTTATACTCAGATTCTGTTTTCCCACCTCTTGCCTCTCTAGAGGCATATTTTGCTCCTGATGATTGGTAGTTGGTTGTTCCTGCCTTTGCTGAGTGGGGCATACTCTGGCTCGATGACAATGGTTATGACAGATCCTGCAGCAAAAATAAAAGTTCTCATGGTCTATGAGCTGCTCCCATTCTATCCCTCCCATTTCCAGGAGAATTTAATCAAATATTTTTCCAGATCAATGTTTACACAGATTCTGACATAGTTGAGGACTCTAGGTTGTTGGTGAATTCGGATGATGTAATATACTCCCTAATAGCACTGCCCATTTTGTTAAGGAGAAATTCTTGCTGTATTTACCAGGCATCAGGGGCAGTCTAACCCACACCAGTACCTTACTCGGGATATCCTCTATGGGTTTGAATGCAGGGGACCATAGCTTCATGAAGAGACCAGAATTATTTATGAGCTAGGGGGGCACCTGGAAAGCTTGGTCTTTGTCCTGCTTAGAGGAAAAGATGGCCATGAAGTAGCCCTTGGGTATCATCTAGATGTCAATTGATCTCGCTGGTCTCATGTTTTCCTGGACCTAGAACCTGAGTACTTTGCATCTGGAGAAAGAACCCATGAATTAGCATATAAGGGTATTTTCCATCTCATCCACCAAGATTTGCAGCCTGGGTGGATCCACCAAGTGGAGGTAGCAGCCATTTTATTTTTTTGATGGAAGCTTAGTTTAATGGTTATATAGGCATTGGGCTGTATGTACTGGAGGAAGTCCTCCTTACAATTCTGATTTGTTTTGTTTGAGACAGCAGGTCTGAGTTTTGAGTTTGGATTTTGAGGATTTGAGGGCTGGGATGGCCTCCTCAAGGACGCTTGATTGTTGTCACTCAGCCCTTCCAGATTCCTTGGTGATTTGTTATAGAAGTATGGGCCCTGGTGAGGATTTTGGTGCTTGTGAGGATTTTGTAGCATCAGAGCTAACGCAAAGACTATGAGCAGATTCTTTCTGATTCTTATTAATTAAAAATAGTTGGTCATGTCTTCTAAACGTTGAATTCTGTAAGGAAATTTTGGGCACAGTTACAATTTACAGGTTGAATTTTACTATTTATTCAATGCCCCATTGATTAGCAAGGTTCTCACTTTAGGGATAGGTGGATGATCAGAAGTAACTGTAAATCTCTCTGGCATGTAGCTTAATTGTTCCAATTAATTTACCGTGGAAGGCATATAAGGATTTATTTTCCAGTTATATAATTTATAAAACCAATTTACCTGATTTGAAAGAGCAGTTATATGATCAGAGGCACCATTTGATGATTCTTTTCCTTCGTCCAATCGGCTTAACAGCGACTGCAACCCAAAAAAAGCAGGCAAACTAGTTTTAGAAAAAGAAACAGCAGTGAATTCCTAATGTCTCCTCTAATTCTCCAAAAACTTGGCCAACTCTGTATTAAAATATTGAAACAATCACATAAAAAGAATTGTCTAACATTAGTCACAAACAACCACTGAATTGTTTACTGTATTATGGAGTAAAACATGCATGTATAAACCTCTGTAATCCAGACATATATCTTAAAAGCACTAGTGTAAATACCCCATAGATTGTGAGGCACATTTTACTCAATTCAATAAAAAACACCTTAAAACTTAAAAACAAATTATGGAGGTTAACATGTACTTTTAAACTGCACTTTACTTTGCCATTTTCATGTGCAGTTCACCTTTTATAATCCTATGGAACAGAGAATAAATACATAGGGAGCATCCCAAATTTCAAATCCTATATCCAAAATAATAGCTTGCCATACCCCACCCAAGTCATTTATCACTCATTCAAATAAAGGAATTAGCAGGAAATTTGGAGAGCACATGAAACACATCAGCAGGATTAAAAAAGGAGAGCAAGATTTCAAGAGAATTACAGTGTTGGGAAACATAGATTTGGAATAAAGATTATGACAAAACACCGGATGACTCAGATGAACTACATCATTTTCACTGTCACAAAAACAGGAAACCACAGACGTGCCCTGTAACCCTGTACCATGATGGTACCAGGAAAGTTACTTCAAGAAGTGGCTACAACAAGCTGAAACAAAATAAAATTGTAAAGTATAATACAAGGTGAATTCTTACTTGTTTCAGGAAGCAAGGGGAGTGTTTACAAATCAGATATTCTTTTAAAGGAAATTTTTATTTTTATCACACTTTCCTTAAAAAGAAAGTTATGGAAGATTTGCTGCTTCAATATACAAAGAATCATTATTAATATACACTAAGGAAGATAAGTTTATATTTTTTCATATCTTGAGACAAGCTTCTGGAGTCAGATCTGTAATTGTCATTTGCAGATTTTTTTACTTTGCTTGTTCTTGTGTTTTTTTGTCACACATAGTGATTCTAATATTTTTCTCCTGAGACTGCAACAACCTGGCTGACAATCTTTTTGACATGCCCAATATCTGAAACCAAAAAACAGTTTGCAAAATAAGATCTTGTGCATATGGCCTGTCTATATTCTCTACAATAAGAAAATTCTGGAAGAAACCCCTAGCTTGTTGACTGAATTCTAAATTTTACAGTAATCTTTGATCATAGGTTCCAAAAATTTGATTTCATTCACTTCTTTAAGGACAGTGGCAGAATGATGGAAGAAACAACTATTTCTGCCACAGAACACTCAATTGCTACTTCCATTACATATATTCTGCTCAATAAGCGCTGTTCAGTTCTTCGTTGCTTAACCTATCCACTATGTGAAGTTCCTCTACTAGTCCTTCAGTCGTAATTCTCTCTTAATATTTTCTCTTTTTAAAAATATCTCCACAAACTTCTCCCTTCCAACTTTTAGGGTGAGCTCTTACCTTCTTTCCCTTCTGAGCAAGAACATCTGTTGATCTAGAGTTCTGATCGGAGTGAGTTCCACCATGCCTCCATCTAATCTTATAATCTGTATAAAGAAGCCCCATAAGTTCGAACTGAGAGAATATTTCAGAGTTTTAAATCTTCAACAGATATCAAGGGATTGGCCAATGATTTGAGTCAACCACTCCATGATCAATGATTCTGACTCCGTCCAAACCTTAAGTAATATATTGCCTGCAAAGGCAACAAAAAAATTCCTCGACAATCCACAATTGTAAGTCATTTACAAAAGCCTTGGAAGTTTAGGCTTCAAGCAGATAGAAGATGGTGGTGCAGTTCACGGAAAAGGTTACCAATGAAGGGATGTCTTTGACCATGCAGCAAGAGACAGCAGAAACAACAGACATTCTCTAATTTTATTGAAATAAGCAAGCCTTAATGGCATCGACATTCAATGACTCTCTACACCTACTCTATCTCTCTCTATCTCTTTGACTCTAACTCTAAGCCTTTGTGGGCTTTACATTCACTTTCTATTATTGCTGCATACTTTGCAACCTTCCCTCTGAGACCGCTCTCTTTGATCTCTCTGTGGCCCCTCTCCTTTAATCTCTTGTTGACTGTGGCCAAGCTTTCTCGTTGCTTTGTGGCCTTTTTCCTCAAATGTCAACCCTCTTCAACTTTCAATCCTGATCTCTGCTATTGGCCTTCTCTAATCAACTCTAATCCTTTCGTCAGTCAATCCTCTTAATGCCAATTCCAACTGCCAACTCTTCCAATACCTACACTTCCAGTTCTGTCAACTCCAATCCACCCCTTGGTTTTCCTTGTCGATTGCCTTCTTTGATCTCTACTTTTCCCTTTATATCCTTCCAGGAAAATCGCATTTAATGCATGCATGATATCCTTGACCTGTTTCTTTTCCTTGATTTTCGGCATGCTTGTGTTTTCTTTGACTGCTTGTGCCTTTCGGTGAACAGCGAACACGTGCATGAGTTATTTACTCTATGATCACAACCAACTTAAAGCTCTTGTAGAGAGCTTTCCAATGATATATTACACACCCAAGTTGGTATTGCCATGCAAAAGTTGTGACCATGCAAATATTTTTGTGTTCTTACTCGTTGACTTTTAAGTTTTAATTGTGACTATAGAGTGCTCGTGATCATGCCACGTGACATGATCCCAATGCTGGACAAGCATGCTAGACTGAAACACAATTTGTCCTCTTTTCTGCTATCTCCTTCATTGCTAGACCTGTACATAAATCAAACATAGCAAGAAAATCAACAGTTCTCACAGGCAATCCTTCAAGCTCCGTTTCATGCCTCAAAGTCATGCTGTCAAACTCTTCTATGCTGCTCTCATTCTCATCATAACTTTCACTCTCATGATGGATTTCCAAAGGCCCATTCTGAACAACCTCCATGGCTGTTCTCACATCAATCTTCACCTGATTTTCTTTTTCCTTACATGTGTGGTCTTCAACCGTTTGCTGCTCATGTGCATTGACGTGCACTTCCTCTACCTTCATTGTTTTCTTCATGGAATCCTGAGCTGCTTCTTTGTTGTCCTCGACATTTTTGAAATCTTTGCATAGTCACAACTTTTGCATGGCGATACCAAATTGGGCATGTAATATATCATTGGAAAGATCTTGAATAGAGCTTTAAGTTGGTTGTGATCACAGGCCAGATAATTCGTGCATGTGTTCGTTGTTCACCAAAAGACACGGGCAGTCAAAGAAATCACAAGAATGCCGAAAAGCAAGGAAAAGAAAGCAGGACAAGGATGCATGTGTAAAAAGGATTTTCTTGGCAGGATATAAAGGGAAAAGGAAAGATCAAAGAAGGCAATTGACAAGGAAAACCAAGGGGTGGATTGCAATCAACAGAATTGGCATTGGAAAAATCGACAACTGGAATCGGCATTAAGAGGACCGACTGAAGAAAGAATTGGAGTCTATTATAGAGTACTAGTAGCACGAAGAGAAGGGCAATAGCTGAGATCAAGATTGGAGGTTGAAGACGGTCAATGTTTGAAAAAAAGGGCCATAGAGCAAAGAGAGGGGACATAATTAGAGAGGAGCCACGGAGAGATAAACGATAGAGGTCTCAGCAGGGTTGCAAAGTCGGCAACAACAACAAAAAGTGAATGTAAAGCCCGTAAAGGTTTAGAGTTAAGAGTCAGAGAGATGGAATGAGATAGAATAGGTGTAGAGAGTCATGGAATGTAGATGCCGTTAAGGCTTTCTTATCAATAAAATCTGAGAATGTTTGTTGTTTCCGTTGTGTGACTCTTGCCGCATGTTCAAGGAAATCCCTTCATTGGGAACTCCTACCGTGAAGTGCACCAGATGGTAACCTCTTTTCTCTTTATAATTCAAGGTAGACTTAAATTCCATGCCTAGAACTAAATCATCTTCTAGATGTAGATTTCTAAAGCTTTCTACATTTCCTTCTTTTGGATTGAGCTTGAAGGACCATAGGAATTTGATATCCATCATAAGCCCTTAGAGTTAAAGGAAGAAATTTGACATCTCAACCCGTACTTTCCATTTCTTGAAATGACAATTTCAGAGAATACAAAAAAATGGATAGGCCTCTGAATTAGCCTATAACGCTGACTGTTTGGAAATCTTTATACTCTCAGATCTTCTTCAGAGATCTTTCATCCCATGCACTTTTGAATTTTGTTTCCTAATGCAGAACCACATCTGGTTGCAAATGAAGAATCTGTCATTTCAGCAATCCTTCTTTTGCTTGAAATATTTACGGTCCAAACAATCCAAGATACAATAAGCATTTGTAGGGTTTGGGGACTTAACCACCCACCACAACCTCATCAGTACAACCCCAACTTTCTTAAATGGTTAGAGCACCACCATCCTCCTTGAGTTTATGTTACCTTAAACTTTCTCTCTTTCCGGACCAACATCAGAAAGTTATTTCTTGTGATATTAATGTCTGTCTGGTCACTCTTCCTTCTGATAACACTTTGTGTAACTAGGATGAAAATGAAAACCATGAGAAGCATGCATTGGAACCAAACATGTATATTTTATGCTATTGATACTTTAGGCATTCTACAGAAGATTGCAGGTCCATCAGGAAATTCTCCTTCTCAACAATAACCCAGTATGGATGATCACTTAACCAAATGGTAAACTAAATGCAGCAATCAAAATTGGGCATAGCATATAAATAAAAGTTATTTATTTAAGGTCTTTCTACCTGCATAGAATTTTTAATCTGTTTTGCATGCATATAAGATTTCAGTACAAACTACAGCTAAATGAACTCGGTACCTGAATTTCTGAAAAGATATCAGACAAGCGAGTATTCTTCAGAAGAACAGACCCTGTCAGACCTGAATTGCAGGAAAAAAAACAGCAAATAAATACCAAGAACATTCTAGTATTTGCATGCAAGATTGGATTCATAACCATGCCAAAATAACAATCACTAAAATCAATGTTCAAAATTAAGGACATCTGATTGTTCGAATAGATAATCAATATATGGACTATAGAAATAATAATGTAATTGGTGTTGGTCTATTAATCCAACACTCACATAGTAATCTATAGAAACAATAATGTAAGTGCTGTTGGTCTATTAATACAACACTCAAGTAGTCTAGAATAAATATTCTTAAGATGCTTGGTCTATTAATACAACACTCACGTAGTCTAGAATAAATATTCTTATGATGCTTAACTATCTTAAGCATCCTAGCATAGAATATAAGATAGATAGTTGGAATAAAAGATTTGATAAGATAGACGTCCTAAAATATAGGAGCTAATGTCAGTCATTAAGTTGTATATATATTGAAGCTAATGCAACATTCAAGCATGTAAACCTTTTTTTGGTTCTAAACTGATTAATTTGCTATTAAAGTGTCTCAATATAAATGGCATTATTAGATAGTGAGCCCAAACATACATATTTTTATACAAATGTGCACACCACTTTTGATGTTAATGGGCCATAACATCATTTCAAGTAGTGGGTCGTTTTTAGGTAGTGGGTCCACCAAACAACCATCTTTCCTATACAACACTCAAACTTTTGATTATTTTAAAAAATGACAATCAGCATAACCCCTACTTGCCCAATGGTTTCCATGGTCAACAAATCTCATCCTTCCTTGATTCTATATTTGTTGGAATGGGTGACTGGTATCCAGCGTCAATGACATATGTCGTTTTTTATGACATGTGCACATGCACTGGACATTAACAATGAACACTTTTTGTTGCATAATGTATTTGTGTGGTTGGATTTGGTCGTTGTTTAAGTTGCTTCTCTTCTCTCTACAACCTATGATTTCTTTCTAGTTTAACTTGTTCTCTTCTCCCTACAACCTATGATTTCCTTCTAATACGTACTTTTGTATGCATCGTGATTCTTCACTCCTATAACAAATTATCGATGAGGGGAAATTTTCCTCTAAGGGCCCCACTGAACCAATCATATGGTTTATCAAGATAGTAGAAAAAAAGAGGAGAAATGAACAATTGCCAATGCATCCAACCCCAATTTACTCTAAACACTAAAATGTTTTGCCACATGTGAGAACTCAAAGACTTATTATGATAAAGGGTAAAAAGGCTGCAAAGAGTCAATATTGCCGCTAACACTCGTAGTGAGTGCTAATACAAGTGGCCTCTATTGGGTGCTAGTGTTCTAGCCTAGATCTCAAATCACTCAATTATTCAATCTTTTGATTTTGCTAGCATGTATACTAAGCTTGGGATCAACTAATTTTATAGGCATTACTAGTCTTTCTCGTTGCATGTTGCAATAGCCTTAGGCAACTAGAGAGATGAACAGAACTTTCAAGGCATACTTAAAGTCCTTATGTGTGAGCATGCATACCTGCATTAGCTGATCATTTGTGTTTGCTTGTAAGGCTTTCTCTAGAGTTGGTTGTTGCTTTATCCAATATGATAACCTTGACCTCTACAAAAACTGCCACCTTAGGTGCTTCCACCACTTGTCTTTATATGCAAGTTATACCAAGCATCAAGTCTCTATCTGCTTGTATATATTGATTGTGTCTAGTTCTGTTAAAATGCATAGATTGCAATGCAGAGCTTGTGACATCGTCGCCCAAGACATTAGTGGAATCCAATAGATGTGTTTGTGAAATATGCAATCAAGGCTTCCAATGTTTGTGAAATATGCAACCAAGGCTTCCAAAGGGATCAAATCTGCAAATGCACAAATGCAAGCACAAGATTCCATGGAAGTTGTTGAAGAGGCCAACCCCAAAAAGTTTGCAAGCATGTGCATGTTTGTCTTGACCCAACGTACATGCACAACAATCCCTGCCATGCTCTTGGAAACTTGGTTGGCATCAAGAAACTCAAGCAGAGTGGCAAATGTGTTAGATCAACGAAAAGTATTTTAAAAAAGGCTTATAGCACAAATGCCTTACGAATATTTAAACCATAGAAAATGATGTCGTGACTCGTGAAGGATTTAGTGTGGACCCTACATATAAAGCAAATCAATGGCCTTTGGCAAATCTATACGAAACTGTTTTGTCACGCATATAAAAAGGTTCAAGCCCTTAGCTTGCAAGGGTAAATGAATTAAGTTGTCACTTATATCAAGCTGTCAATCCAGTAGCGTCAAGTGTTATACCTTTCATTTTGCAAAAGCTTTAGTAAAGCTTTAATTTTGATATATGGGATAGGACCCACGATGAAGTTGTTAAAAAGGAAGCTTAATTAATTGATAAATAGGGTTAATTTAGTTAAAGCCTATATTGTGGAATAAGCTTGATTAATGGAATAAGTTAAATTTTTATATAAGCATCTTAATTATTAAACAAGTAATTATAAGAAGGCATTATCGTAATAAAGATATGGCATACTTAATAAATGATTCCTAAGTGCAAGTTGAAGGCACTTTACAAGCAATGCACTAGATATGATTTGATGTGAGGATTTTAAAGTCCTATAAATAATTTCAAGATGCACATATTAGATGCATATAACTTGAGATATCTATGAGGAACTTTAGGCGCCGTTGGATCTTAGGGAGATAAAAAGCATGGGATTCGATTCAAGCATTTTTTAAAAGGCATCACACTAACACTTGTTTCAAGGTAATATTAAAACAAGTTTGGTAGTTACATTCAGGCCCTCCCCACTGCCCTCAAAGTGTTTGCATGAGATAGGGGAAATATTAGCCTTAAGTTTATCCTAGAAGGATAATTGGTCGTCAATCCAACTTTTGATCGAGCAGCCCCAAGAGTATTTCACTGTCTTTTACAGCAACTGCCTTTTACCTTTTCTCAACAGACCAAAAAGCCTACCTTAACTCAAAATTATTGTCAGCATGAAAATATACATGACCCATATTTTTTACACTACATTTCTTACTAGCTTTATTGAAAAGGCTCATGTTGGTGTTTGATTATTTTATATTTCTAAAGCAAGTACTATGCAATTTGCAATATTATAAACACTCATTTTCTAGTACAAGACTAGCCAATATGATACCTATTTTCAACAGTGTTATTAAGCATTTTCAAAGCAAAAGGCAAAGTGACATTGAGGAATTATCTATAGGTTAAATTTTTAGATTTCACTAAAATGATAAATTTAACTCTTCTACACTCTTCTGATCTTGCATGATATGCAGGGGGTACAAATGAGCTATCTAAACATATTAAGGGCAATATCGAATAGCTATTGCTATTTTTGCCTTGCATGGACTCATTGCACTGTGATTAACCTTCCCTATCTCACAAAATAGTTAAAGAAGTAGAAACATGCATTGCTCTTACAAACATGATAAAGTCCATGGAATTTGTATGTACATCTTAAAGATACATGTCAAAAATAAGTTGGCTAAATGCTAGTTTTTTTTTAAATTAGTTCAGCAATTGTATTATAAATCATACATTTAGAGGCAGGTGTCCACAAGAAGGTCCAAATCGAGTCCCTTGCACTCATTTACTCAACATCCTTGCCAATAGACCACCAATGGCTCAATGCTAATTAAGAGAGGACTTCGTAATATTGAATATAATTCATCAATATTGAACTTTAATAGACATCTCATGTAAGCATTATGTATAAAATTTAAAATAAACCTTTATATCTTGACCATCCATTCAATTGCTAAGGTCGCAGAGGAGAAATCACAATTTAAGGGGAAGGTTGATTAAATGCAAATGCTTAATGCTTTCTAAGAGTTATTTTGCCATGAAAATCTCAACACTTGCATAAGTATTCAATCTAACGGGGAAGGGAAATGATGTAATGGTTAAAAGGGGGACACTATTTCCATCACCACCTTGTTTGAATCCCCACTATGTGATATGAGGTAAAGGGGGCCCACCACTCCGGATTGTTGGGGTATAAAATATAAAATATAGAATAAACTATTAAAAAAATTATTTAATCTGAGAGTGTAAAGTTTTTCGATGATTAAATATTTCTTTCCTTAACTTCGTATTTCTTTTTATTTTTTCATTCATTATAGAGATGGCCTCAATTCATATGTCGTGTTTATCACTCTAATTCATATGTCGTGTTTATCACTCTAATTTTTACGGAGTTAGGTCATATAATTGCAGTTTGGGAAGGGATGGAAAGGGCATGGCCCACCAAATAGTTTATCATTTTCCTCAAACTTGATTTTAAAAATGTGTATGACTGGATAGAATGGTCATTCATTTTGGCCATGCTCAAAGCTCTTGGATTTGAGCAATATTTCTCTCTACACTTCAAACCCCGTTCATGAAAGTATTTGTGGTTTGAGTTGGCATTCGTGCCTTCTCGGGAGAGTTCTCTGCTCTTGAAGCAATTTCCAATATAATTTCCTATATAATTTTCAGCAATATAAAAGTTTTTTCTTTCTTTTCAGCATTTAGATATTTTAGTTTCAGTTATTCAGAAATTTCAAATTTTTGGTTCTGGCAGTTTCAGATTTCAGTGCAACATGATTATATATGGCCTCAAATTGCAAATGGGCAGCTAAGTTAAGCTCTGAATTTTGTGTTGAGGCTCTAGTAGGAACTAATGTGGTCATAGGAGCACAATGATTGATGACGTTGGGATTATTCTGCATGAACTTGAATCAGTTGTACGTGAAATTTGACAGCTGATAACAAATAAAGGACTGCAACCCAGTGCCAACAAACAAATTTCAGAAAACAAAGTGTCCAAGCAGCCTGCTAAGGCAAATCCATGTTTAAATTTCCAATGCAATTCCGTGGAAGGCTTACATTTCAAGGTACAGGCATATAGACCAGCAAGACAGAAGCAAGTGAAGTGAATAATTGAAGAGTTTGCCTGCGTGATCCAAGATCTACCTGATGAGTCGTCTTCTGATAGGGGAAAAAAGTGCAATATCAAGTTGGAACCCAGATCTCAATCAATCACTTTTCCTCCTAGCATGTATCTTAAATTGTCTAAGAATGTATTTCAGGACTTGTCTTATGGATTGCCACCGAATATAGGCAAAAAAAATCACTACAATTGTTTTAGGGTCTAAGCAATTATGAACTTTTTTTCATTTTATGCCAATAATAAGGACAATTTTAGGTGGTAGGCCCAACCCACCTTTTCATGTAAATTGGAAAAACACTTTTAGGGTGAATGAGCCAACCCTCCTTGCTAGGCAGTGGGTCCACCAACCCACCTTTTGCCTGATACACACATATTCAATCTAATTGGTTTGTTCAGTATAATTTGGTAGTTATGTAAAAAACTAAAAGTAACAATTCCATGAAGTCAACAAGTCATTAAGGAAGGTTGTGATAAATATGCTCATAGTCCTTAGAAGTGTGATTATATTTTGGATATAAATTATTAAGCAAAAGTCTACAGCAATTATGTTTGGGCCAAGGGCAGTCTTGATAATGTTCTTGGAGATCTTCGTGTCCTGCATCCACATTCATACCCTCTCACAAATGTTAGCTGTTCTCTATATAAATGTTTTTATTTGAATTGGTTTTCTTTCCAGCAGTTAGAAATTTCAGTTTCAGATTTATTTACTTCCAGCAGATTCAGATTTTTTAACTTCTAGCAGTTTCAGATTTCAGTTATATGACAGAAATTAACTTTCAACATAAAACCAATTTCAAATTTTATAGTCTTTGCGGTTTCAAATTTCTACAATTTCTTTATACTTTTTAATCCGTTTCAGATTTCTATGCAGATTTCAGTTCTGTTCTTTGGAAGGAAGGTTTGCAATAGCTACTGCAGATTATCAGCTTGGCTCATAACAGCAGCATTAGAGCTGCAGTTTTCAGAATTTTCAACTTATATTTTAGGTCGAAGTTTTCCTAGATAAACAGAAAATTCCTATTAGGAACACAACATATTCCAAGTAATCGTTAAAAAAAATTCTACTAGGACCAATGATTTTGTGGTACAGCAGTAAAATAAGTACAAAGCAGTTGTTAACCTAAGTCAAAAGGTTCAAGTTCGAGTTTGATGAGGATAAAATCCAATTCAAGTTTACCCAATAGATAAAGTTCGAAAAAAATTACCGTTAAGTTCATTATTTTAAAAATAAATAAATTATTAAAAAATTAAATTTAAAAAAGAAAATTAAAAAAATAAATTTAAAAATTTAAAAAAAAAAACAAATAATTTAGCCTTTTTAGCGGTGTCAACGTTCCTTGCTTTGTAGGGTGTACTGAACAATGCTGCATGGAGGAAGTTTGAGCCCTGAATGTGGAGTGTAGATTTTTGCTGGATTGTGGCAGTAAAGGAGGCTGTCCTTGCGGTTTGCAAGGTAGGGATGATGTTGGTCGCAGATGGCTGTAAAGCTGTAGGATTTGTGAGGCTTGTGTCCATTTAACGTGTTTGGGTTAGGTTTAAAGGTGTTGAACCGCTACGTAGGAAAAATCAATGAAAAAGGAGTACGGAGGCAGAACCTGCTCGCAGTTACCATGTCCACATCTGCAGTCAGTCAATCTCAAAGCTCTGCCAAGTCCTCCACCCATGCCGCAATCAAATCCCCTCCGTGAAGACAGGACCTGTGGAAAAAAAACCCTACCTGCGAAGTTTGAACACAAACATCCATGCAGATCCTTGAGCTGGACCACACACTGTCATCACATGTCACTGCCTCTGTGTCATACAACCCAGATACCTGCAGAAACCCTCAGCGAACCACAACAAATTTGACTGAATGTTTGATCACCAGATTTAAATTGCTGAATTTCAAATTTTCAGGAAAAAATTTCAGCAAGCCTTGTGACATAGGTTGTAACATACTAATAAACAGGTGCATTTGTTGTGCACCTAAATAACTTGGTATTAGAATTATGTTAAGATTTATTTTGTCCCTAGGTCCTTCGTCTTAACATTAGTCCCAGGGGGTTAATGCACATTTGAGAAACTATGAATTAACTAAGTGAATATATGATTGTGCATCACGGTTCTTCCCTTCGAGTACAAATTGAGGGAAATACCTATTTTCTGTACCATTTTGACATTTCTTTAAATTTAGTTACAAGGATTTGCTCCATTCACTAGGGCATTTATACCCTTTCAGCAGTTTTATCAATCTAACTAAAAGGAGTTGCTCCATTCTTTTGGGTATTCCTATCAATCCAATGAAAATGAGTTGCTCCATTAAGGCCTCTTGTACTTAAGAGGTGTAAATCCATATTAGGTATGTAGGTGCCCCATATTTTCTTGATCTTAATAAACAATGCCGAAGCATTTGTATAAGAGTGATTTGGATTCAAATCCACTAGGAGGCTTATACCCTGAAAGACATGTTAAAACTAAAAGACATTTTTAAAAAGGCTGAGTAATGAAATACAGGTGCGTAAAGTTCTAGAGTACTGAAAATAAGTTACAATCCAAAGCTTACGAAGCAGTTTAACCCTACACCACAATAAGGTGGGTCATGGTTTAATTAATTAACCGTAATCTGAACATAAAAGAAAACATGTGTCAGCTAAGACCATGATGTGTCATTGTCTCAAATGGTTATACACTAAAATCAATAGCAATATTATAAGTTAATTATAGATGTTTACACATTGTTAAATTCTTAGAAAATATGGATTTCCTATAAAATAGGATGTGGTAAACGCAAGTCCTTGTCTCTAGGCTCTAAAGCAATGTGGCTTTCAAAGCAAAACCCCATGTTTAAATCCCTCGGGCACATTAAAAAGTGTTAGCACCCCACTTTCTCGGTGCATACCTAGGTGCAAGTCGTTGGTCTGGAAGAGATATCTTTCAATCGTAACAATTACGCAGAAAGTTATTCCAGAAACAAATTTCACCAAAACAAAACACATAAATAATAACTAGCTCTGACTTGCCAATTTACTCCAGATCAACACGCACCAGTCAATTTCCTACGAATAACTGAGAAGAGTTTCACTGATTTAGGGCACGGTACTACCATTCCTCAACTAGACATAACAATTCAAAAAATTATCTCAACTGTGACTCTAAGTTTGTCGAAATGGTTCCTAAATTTGTCGAAATTGCCCTAATTTTGTCAGAATTGGATCAAAATTGGCTCTAATATTGTCGAAATTTGGCCCTAAAATTGTCAAAAAATGGGCCGGAATTGGCCCTAAATGTGTCGAAATTGATCCTAATTTTGTCCCAAGAATTAATATCGGTCGGATTGCTTAAAGAAAGAATACGTACATACCTGCACCTACAAGAAGCACAAGTTTTGAAACCCCAATACCAGCCTGCGCCGCCATTTTCAGCGGAAATACGGCAGTGAAGAGTGTTTTAGTTTCCTTATTCAACCGCCAACATTAACTCAAGATTTGGCCGGTCTCTGCAGAAATTTACATACGTCGCACTTCCAATTGAAGGGCATAATTCTGTTACGAGGCAGAGCCAAATCTAAACTTGCCCTCCTGCCCTAAAGTCGTACCTAAACGTACAAAAAAAAGTTCAGTTCGTCAAAGTGAAAAAAAGGTTTTCGCTGGCGTTTATTTCGGGAGTGTAAAATTATCGCACGTGGCAAAACACTTTCATTTTAAAAACGAAATCTTTTTTTTTTAAGGTTTTTGATTGATCAATGTTTTATGTGGTAATTTTATTGTATATTCAGTAATATATTGGTAAGGAGTATTTAATTGATTTTTCAAATATAATATTAATTAAGGAAGAGTTGAAGCTATTTTTTTAAATTTAAATTGTGATTTTATTGGTATATACAAGAGAATTATATTGACTTTCAATTAAATTATGTGAGATATATAGGTGTAACTTTTTAAGAGGTTGTTCGAGTCATCTAATTTACACACAAGTTTGTTGTTATATATGAGAATTAGGTTAAGAAGTAAAAGAGAAGCAATTTAGTGCATTGTATCACTCAAATCAATGAAGCAAACATACGATCCTATTTATCATTCATATATGTATCTGTTTAGAAAATTACATAATAAAAAAAAAAGCAGCCTATAAAACAAGCTCAGGTACACAGTGACAATAAATAGTGGTACACAATTGGTAGCATGTCGATTATGTACAACACATAATTAATGCTTCACTGATTTTGTCCTAAAGCATAGTCAAATCTAGACTTGTAGAGTCCAATCAATTTCCATGACCTCTTTTCGCTTCCAAAATTCTATAATTTTGCCCGAGTGTGTATGTTTTCATCTTTTTTCATCTTTCCATAATTTTCATTCCTTGTTCAATCATCTAGCTTTACTTCCAAGTTCTATTTTCGGCACTTTAGGGTTTTATTACTATTTTAGACTCTACTACCCTTGATCCCTTTTGTGCACTTAGTTTTACCATTTAATTAGTGTAATTTGCTTCATAAAGTTTATTATTAAGAAAAATATTTAATTACGTCTACAAGATTTAATTGTCTAAGGGACCACAAATTGTTCTAGTTCTTTCAACCACCAGTTTTTGCGCATTGGGTTGTTTCTTTAAGAAAGTTATTCTTTCTCTTCAATACTTCTAACACCTTTATTTTCATTTATTCAAATAGTTCCATCATAAAACCACATCAACAAGGACCAAACTCAAATGCCTTAAATTCTCCCCTGTCATGATCCTTTACTAATATAATTTATTCTTCTTCCATCTCACACCTCAAACTAACTAAATTGATAATTACATTAAGTTCTTTCTTATTCTATAAGTTTTGAAGCTAGTCTACAAGATTCGTTATAGTTAAAAAATACAAGTTTTCAAATTTGAGGATACCCGTGGCATGGTGCACACAAAACTAATGCATAGGGAAGAATCCTAAAAATATATTTTAATTTAATAGTTGATATTAGAAGTTGCAAAAAAATTGCACTGTAATTTATGCCCTGCAAATTTTACTAACAAACATTAAAAAAATGAAATATTTACAACCATGAGTGGCAATGTTTTAAAAGAAATATGATAACATATAAAACTCTTCAAATTTTTAATCACTTGTTCTCAGCGTGGAAATTTAATATAAGGCCATCACGTGGCTTGCAATTTCAAATAGTGGCCTTCATATCAATGAATGCCCTGTAATTTGTGTTCACCAATACCATCATGATGTTTCCATTCAAAAAATGTTAAAGCAACGTATCATTTACATTGTGTGTAAATTCCAACTTAATAAATTTACTAGTTTTCATTTGGATTTGACAAATAACTTGTAACACCAATATATTCCTTATGAATTTATTAAAAAGTTTGTGAAGAAATTAATTATACGCTTAGTAAAAAGGTGGTAAAAATATTTTATCTTGTAACCTATGAGATCTCAAACCAAAGATAAAAATAAATAATAGTTGTTTTGATCTCTAAAACCTATCCATTGAGGATTTGTGGTACATTGTTTATTGTTCATATTATAGATTCCTATTCAAGCAACTATTTGTGTGTCAGCGTTTATGTACATGGACTTCCATGAAACATAAACAGTTTTTGGGGGTTTGTGGGAAGTTTTAATAGCCTCTATAATCTCTCAGTTTGTTTTAATTAGTAAAACAAAACTCATGATTATCTAAAAGAAAATATTAAATAAGAACTTATATAATTAAACTATTTACATTTCCTAGAGTGACAATCTACATCCCATAAAAAGGCCAAACTTTTCAGATAAATGATGTGAAAGAGGATTTAACAATAATTTCCTTTTAAACATGTAGGGCAAAAGAAAAATGGTACAAAAGAACGTAACCAGGATCAATGATTGAACCCCAATAAAGAGCGTTCACCATAAAATTACATTTGAACTATGTAACTAATTTTATATAGAAAAAATAAATGAAGAGATAAACCATATTACTTTTTAGGTTGTGGCTCGAGCTTAAGCAAATACGCCCGTGAATCACATAAAAACTACAACTACAAAAACATATAATAATTGAGATTTACAAAGAAAATTGAAATAGGCGGTTAAACTATTTTTATTTTATCATATCAAAAATACAACTTAAAGCCTTATTCTCATTAAAAACATTTCAAAGTTTTTTAAAAAATCAACATAGAAAGAACGTTAAAAAACATTTTAAGAGAGATTATTAGTGAATTGTTTTATATCTTGTCAAGATAAAAAAATTATTTATTACCGATGACTTATTAGTACCTACCCGATCCTATTGTGAAGGCATCAACGTATTAATTTTTTACAACCTCCGTTGATTCCCAATCAAAAGTGGTTGCCTGTTATAAATCCAAACAATCTTGTAAAGTTTAGTTAACATTGCCAATAAATTATTGTTTTCTTTGGTAACCATTAATCAGTGAATAAGTTTAAAAGTTGCAATGAATCAAAAGTGGCAATATAAATATTTATGCAAAGCAATAACAATGTAAGTTGTAGATATTTAATCAAGGCTACGAAAACTTGTTTTGGGTAGGTATCTACATACGGTGGTTGTTCTTCTTGTCAAGATAAACTTTTTATTTATTATTGATGACTTATTGGTACCTGCCTAGTATTATTGTGAAGGCTTTGGTGTATTAATTTTTTACAACCTCCGTTAATTCCCAATCAAAAGTGGTTGCCTATTATAAATCCAAATAATTTTGTAAAGTTTAGTTAACATTGCCAATAAATTATTATTTTCCTTAGTTACCATTAATCAGTGAATAGTTTTAGGAGCTGCAGCCAATCAAAAGTGGCAATATAAATATTTATGCAAGGCAATAACAATGTAAGTTGTAGACATTTAATTGGGGCTACGAAAACTTGTTTTGGGTAGGTGTCTATATAAGGTGGTTGTTCTATCTGTGGTTGTTGTGTCTTCCTTCACGATGAACACTAGCCCATGCGAGAGCTAGCTGAGTATCCCTTGCCTTCATTTTCTCAAGTATCTAATACATTTCAACAAAAGAAGCTTCCAAATATAATGCACCAAGTTCATTAGCCTCCCTTACAAAGTAGTCTCCAAGTTCAAACAACCCTCATCTATAAAAATGCAATGCAATTATCATCTTTATAACATGGTCACCAAATTCCACTTCCCTATATGCCTTGGCTATATCACGGTAAAGGGTCAATAGAGAGTAGCCAAATAGAATATGCAGTTGCCTAGTAAACAGAAGTTAAAGGAATGCCCTGTGGTATCAAAAATATAATTTTTCTATGGTTTTGTTTGATGTTGTGTGCAAGCAATTCTTATTGGATTTTTGTAGTTAGGGAGGGGCATGCCAATGGAAGGAGAATCTACAGATGACTTGAGAAGGCAAATATCCTTTATTTGATTTTGATAATATTCTGCTCTTCACAGATGTGTTTTCACTATATATGTTTTTTTTTTGTTGGTTGCATTTGTCCATTTTTAGACTAGACTTTTTCATTTTTGTCTTATTCAAAGTTGATCTTTCATATTATTCCTGTATAAATGATCTTATTGTATGTACTACACAAAATAAGTCCTAAAGAATCATATTTTTGGGACATAAAGGATAAGACAAGAAAAACATTATTTATTTTAAACTCTCCCTCATCTTGATCATGTTAGTCATTTATTTCTTGATTTTTGCAAGGTTGAAACACATTCCAATAGCTGAAAGATACACGGTCTAATAGTTGGAAGACTTGTTGACTTGCTCTGACAACCTTCATAGTTGTTGTATACAACCCTAATAAAAAAAGTATAAATGAATCGACTGAGGCTTGCATTTTGAAAACACTGCTAGCCATAGAAACTGAAATAAAAATAATCATGTTTTAGTCTGTCATCCTCCATAAAAGGTCCCAGTCGTATCCTAAATTTTGCCATGGCTAGTGCCAAGCTCTCCTCCTCTGTGGGTGTTGTCATCAATAGATGAAGTGATGATAGGCCTCAAAACCCTAGTGCAATGGTAGGTACTAAAGTCGTTCCATGGCACTTGTTTTATTTGAACAGGTCAATAGTTATCCATATGCCCTTATCTTTATAAATGCATGTATCGTTAAATCCATGCCCATGAGCACATGATACATTTATATATTTTATGCTCCTTTAGAAATTCTTTTTTTAACTTATGTAGCATGTTCTAGACAAATTCCAATGTAAAATTCTACGTATACAAATTGTATTTACACCTAACATCATTTTTCAACTAGAGTTTGATTTTGAATATGAAACATTTTATTATATTATCCATATGAACTCAGTGTGTTTTAGATATATGATTTAAATTGTAGATGAATTAATATTTTCAAAACAAGCCTTCACATCAAACTTGTTGACCCTTAATTTTGGTTAAGTTTTGAAAAAATAAAGAAAAATAAATAAGGTCAAGTATATAAATATGTGAGTGAGACACATTTTACTAAGTTATATTGCAAAGAAGAACCAGACACGTGTGTAGGGAATGGATTGTGTGCAGAAAGGATGGTGTGTAATGCGAATAATGAAGGAAATCTAACAAAGCATATGGTGAAATTTTTCATGCATCCAGGATGACAGAGTAAACAAAGATGATGTAGGCTATAAAATGAGTAATCCAGGAAGGTAAAGATAATATGCCATTGTACACAAACATGTGGACAAGATAAGGAAGTAATATTCCTAGATGCAGAACCAATTGGCAAAACCTATGAGTTGGAAACAATTAGTAGAGGTTTAAGAAAACCTATAAATAATGACCTTGCCCTTCATTTGAAGATTTAATCTTATTTTGGTTACACGCTTTATAGGTGAAGAGGAAGTTGGAGAAGCGGTTTAGGGTTTGAAGGATTGTATAGCCATGAAGGTGAATGTAATATTAGTTTAAGCTTTATAGTGAACATATGCCTTTAAGCATGACTATAATGATATTTTTATACACATGAAATGTACGTTAAATGTAAATAATGTGGATTGATGGAATGAATGCTATCGAAAATGTATATGTGTAATGTGAATGTTTATTATTTGGGTTTGTATGTTTATATTTTAACTCTCTTTTGTCTTTGCAAATCTTCCTATATCAATTGGGCTCTTGGAGATTTCTTATTTTGCCTCTTGTGAGTGCTTAGGTCTTTGCGCTTAAGTGATATGCCAATGTAGTAATCTTTGAGTGGCCTTATATTTTTTATGCACAACGTGACCTATGTAGGGTCAAGGAATAATTGCTAAAGAAAATACAACATTTTGGTTAAATTGTTGGACCCTATTTGTAGAGAAGGTGGAGATTTGGAGAACATGTTCGGCACTTTGTCATTGTAGAGAATGATTGTCTTATTGAAATCAGAGCTATGGTTGGCTTAACATTATGTCGTAAAAGGGATAGGCATGGGAAAGTTGGTGGTGAGGTTGACTTAATGCAAAGGGAAAATAATCAAAAATATTATGGAAAGAGACGGAAAAATGAACATTATGGACCTTTGGGGAATGGAAACTAAGTCATTTGGATGACATGATGACCCACATAGTACAAAGAGGAAATATTATTATTTCAAGAGGAAATTAAATTTGCTTCATTATGGAGAGATTGGTGTGCAATATGAAGTCCCTAGGTAGAGAGTCATTTTCTTATGAAGGGTGTGAATCCACAAGGAAGTGGATGTTGATGTTGGGGATCAACCAACAATGTTGATTACAATATGAAAGCAATAAATGCAGAATTAAACCAGAAAGATAAGTAACTAGAATCAGAAAACAAAAAATAATAAAAGATACAAGAAACCACCCTGAAAACTTGTATTAAACTCTTTACAGAAGAAATACAATTGAAGAACTTCTTTTCTTCCACACCTCTCTCAGATGTACAGATCTCTTTCCCTCAAGAGCTCTCTCTCTCAATTACAATCAATTCCAACAACCTAGATTGATACACATACAATTGTACTGTTCAATTCAACATTACACTCTAAGCTATGAAGAATTATCCCTATTATATAGAATTAGGGATCATGAGCAATGCAATTACAACCAATAGATGCACCTCCTAATCAAGGGCTCTAAAAAGTCTTACTTAAAATAGAGATGCGGACTTAGGACTAACACTTAATCCTACGATGCAAACACTGTGTTTTGTCCACAGAAATAGCGTTATGGACGCACAAGTGACCGACATCGGTCCTTGCCTGTCTGCCTGTGACCGACATCGGCCGAACATAACCGACGCCGGCATCTCTTAGATGACTCCTGACCTACGTCGATCGCTCCTGACCGACGCCGATGACTGTGTAATACCTGCAACTTCTACACTCGCTCATTTGGTGAAGCTTTTAGCTCCACACCTTAACAATCTCCCACTTGGAGATAAACAGCTGCACCAGTTCCTATACAGCAACATCTTCTAGCTCCTCCATCTTCAAAGTCAATCATGAAGACCAACGAAAGTTGAATGAAGATTCAACTTCTCCTTTGTTACCAGCTTGGTTAACATATCAGCAGGGTTCTTATCTGTATGGATCTTCTCCAGCTTCAACTCACCATCCTCCAATACCTGTCTAATGAAGTGGTACCTAAGCTGTATATGCTTTGTTCTTGAATGAAAGGCTGAATTCTTAGCCAAATGAATTACACTCTGACTATCACTATATAATCTGCAACTCTCTTGCTCCTTTCCAAGCTCTTCCATGAACCGTGTCATCCATATCATCTCTTTGCTAGCCTTTGTGACTGCAATATATTCTGCTTCTGTAGTTGACAAGGCAACAACCTTCTGCAACTTTGATATCCAGCTAACTGCCGTTCCACCAACAGTGAAAACATATCCTGTGGTGCTCCTTCTGCCATCCAAATCACTTGCCATATCTAAATCTACATAACCATGTAGAGAAGTATCTGAACCTCCATAGCACAAATGCCTACTGTTGATTCCTCTCAGATATCTAAGGATCCACTGAACTGCTTTCCAGTGCTCCTTCCCTGGATTGGCCATATACTTACTTACAACTCCCACTGCTTGGGCAATATCCGGTCTAGTACAAACCATTGCATACATTAAGCTCCCTACTGTGGAAGCATATGGAACTCTACTCATGTACTCTACCTCATCATGTGAATTAGGACATTGTTCTTTACTCAATTTAAAATGTCCAACCAAAGGTGTGCTTACCGGTTTTGCATCTTGCATATTGAACCGTTTCAACACCTTGTTCACATAATCTTCTTGAGACAAAATCAACATGCGATTTTTCCTGTCTCTCTTAATACTCATGCCAAGGATTTTCTTTGCTGCTCCCAAATCCTTCATGGCAAATGTGTGAGCTAATTTCACCTTAAGCTCAGAGATATCCTGCATGTGTGATCCTGCAACCAGCATATCATCTACATACAATAACAGAATAATATATCTACCATTATCCAATCTCTTAAAATAAACACAATGGTCAGATTGACACCTACTATAGCCATGCTCAGTCATAAACCTGTCAAATCTCAAATACCACTGTCTAGGAGCTTGCTTGAGGCCATACAAGCTTTTCTTCAATCTGCACACTAACTTCTCCTTACCTTTGACCTCAAATCCTTCCGACTGATCCATATATATTTCTTCATCCAAATCTCCATGAAGAAACGTTGTCTTAACATCAAGCTTCTCAAGATGCAAATCCTCAATAGCAACTAAAGACAATACAGTCCGTATAGAAGTCATTTTAACAACAAGAGAAAAAATCTCACCAAAATCAATACCTGGTTTCTGTGCAAATTCTTTCACTACCAACCTGGCCTTATATCTCATCTGTCCATTCTCACCTTCCTTCAATCTATAGATCCATCTGTTCTTCAGTGTCTTCTTACCTGCTAGCAACTCAACCAAATCCCATGTTTGGTTCTCTTTCAAGGAATCAAGCTCCTCATTCATGCCTAGCTCCCACTGATTCTTGGATTCCACCTGTATTGCTTCATCAAAACTCTCTGGTTCTCCACCATCAGTAAGCAATAAATAGAATAATGAAAGGGAATACCGAATTGGAGGTTTACTTACCCTTTTTGACCTCCTGATGGACATCTGAGACTCATTCACAAAACACTATCTGCCCAAATTCTCTAACAGTGACTGACCTCGGTCATTTCCAGGCCTGTAACTGGCCGACGTCGGTTCTCCCTTACCGACGTCGAATCCTTCTTGGCTGATGTCAATCACTGTATGACCGACATCGGTTCCTATATTGTCGACATCGGTTCTTGACTGATTGATGTCAATCTCTGTGTTTTCCTGTCTGTGATAATTCTTTCCTGCAAGCTCATTTTGGACTGTCAACTCGTCCAATTCTCCATTGCTCTGCCCAGATTGATTCAGCTTCTTGAGCTGATCACAATACATCACTTTTTCATTGAAAACAACATCACGGCTCCTAATTATCTTGTTAGTTCCTAGATTCTGAAACCTGAATCCGAAATCATCAGAGCCATAGCCAATAAATGTGCACCTCATAGACTTAGCATCTAGCTTCTTTCTATTTTCCTTATCAATGTTCACAAAGGCTTCACAACCAAAAACTTTGAGAAATGAGAGATCTACCTTTTTACCTATCCATGCTTCTTCTGGAATTCCACCATCCAGAGCTGTAGAGGGTCCTCTGTTAATCAGGTACACTGTAGTATCCACAGCTTCTGCCCAAAACTCTAAGAGAAAACCAACATTTAATCTTATACACCTTGCATGCTCCATGATTATTCTATTCATCCTTTTAGCAACTCCATTTTGCTGAGGTGTTCTTGGAACCGTCCTTTGCCTACGGATTCCATGCATATAACAATACCAGTTGAACTTATAGCTGAAGAACTCACCACCATTGTCAGATCTCAAGCACTTCAATCTTTTGTCTGTTTCATTCTCAACCATAGTTTTTCAAATCTTAAAAGTCTCAAATACATCAGATTTCTTCTTAATACAATAGACCCATACCTTTCTTGTAGCATCATCTATGAAAGAAACATAGTACCGTGATCCTCCAATAGAAGCAACCTGAGCTGGTCCCCACACGTCTGTGTGAAAAAGCTGCAACTTATGCTTCTTCTTTGTTGACCCAGTCTTGAGAAAACTCACTCTCTTCTATTTTCCAAAAACACAATGCTCACAAAAATCCAGATCTATGCTTTTTAAATCTAAAATCTTGCCTTTTGACTTAAGAATGGACATTCCCTTCTCGCTCATGTGGTCGAGCCTAGAGTGCCACAACTTTGCATCCACATCTGAAGTAGATAATACAAAAAGAGAAATATCAGTAATACAATTACATAAATAGAGAGTACCTAATCTCTTACCTCTGGCTAATACAAGTGCTCCCTTGGTAACCTTCCAAGATTCAGCTGTGAGAGTTATTATATAACCCTCATCCCCTAACTTTCCTGCAGAAATCAAATTTTTCTTCAAGCTGGGAACATGCATGACGTCTCTCAACACCCATGTGTTGTCATTCTACATTTTCAGCTGCACTTTTCCTTTGCCAACAATTTTACAAGGCTCATCATCCCTTAAATACACTATTCCAAAATCTCCATGGACATAGTCACTAAAATATTCACTATTAGGGGTTGCATGGAAAGATGCACCAAAATCTAAAACCCAAGATTTTATATTATTATGCAAAGAGAATATAAGAGCATCTTGTGCAATACCTGCAACTTTTGCTTCTTCCTTACCTTCATGCTGACTATCTTCTTTTGGCTTTGACCAGCAATCTTTGCTTATGTGCCCTATCTTTCCACAATTCCAGCATTGTGGCTTCCTGCCATTTCTGGATTTGGATCTACCTCTCACCTTTAACTTAGACCTTGATCTCCCTTTCTTGCTCTTCTCTTTTTGCCTTCCCCTGCTCTCAAAACTTAAAGCGTTCCCTGATGTTTCCTCTGTGCTTTTTCTGTGAATTTCTTCATTCAAGATTACACTAACAACATCCTCTACTTTTAAAATATTTGAAGCAGATGAAGTATTACTAACTGCCATTACCAAGCTATGCCAGCTTTCAGGCAAAGAACATAATATTAAAAGATCTTTAATTTCATCATCAAACACTATTTTGACTGAATTTAATTGATTTACAATTCCATGGAAATCATTTAGATGATTAGATACAGATCCACCTTCCTGCATTTGCAAATTAAATAACTGCTTCATAAGATATACCTTATTTGAAGCTGAGGGTTTTTCATATAAATTTGCTAAAGTAGTCATCAACTCTACCGTTGTCTTTGTCTGTGATAAATTAGATATCACAGTAGATGCCAGACTCAATCTTATAGATCCAAGAGCCTTTCTATCAAGAACTTCTCATTCTTCATCATCCATGTCTTTGGGCTTCTTTAAAACCCCACCTAACGGTAAGTATAGATCTTTCTAATATAGATAATCCTCTATCTGCATTCTCCAATGTTGATAATTCTTGCCTTTAAACTTCTCCATTCTCAATTTACTTTCTTCTGCCATTGCTTCTCCCACTCAAACAAAAATCCCTATGAGTAACCTGTAATCAATACACACTAACCAGATCTGAAACACCTGTTAGTCAACCTGAGCTCTGATACCACTTGTTGGGGATCAACCAACAATGTTGATTACAATATGAAAGCAATAAATGTGGAATTAAACTAGAAAGATAAGTAACTAGAATCAGAAAATAGCAAACAATAAGAGATACAAGAAACCACCCTAAAAACTTGTATTAAACTCTTTACAGAAGGAATACAATTGAAGAAACTTCTTTTCTTCCACACCTCTCTCAGATGTACAGATCTCTCTCTAGATCTCTTTCCCTCAAGAGCTCTCTCTCTCAATTACAATCAATTCCAACAACCTGGATTGATACACATATACAATTGTACTGTTCAATTCAACATTACACTCTAAGCTATGAAGAATTATCCCTATTATATAGAATTAGGGATCATGAGCAATGCAATTACAACCAATAGATGCACCTCCTAATCAAGGGCTATAAATAGTCTTACTTAAAACAGAGATGCGGACTTAAGACTAACACTTAATCCTACCATGCAAACACTCTGTTCTATCCACGAAAATAGCATTCTGTACGCACAGGTGACCGACATCAGTCCCTGCCTATCTGCTTGTGACCAATGTCAGCTGAACATAACCGACGCCGACATCTCTTAGACGACTCCTGACCGACGTCGGTCGCTCCTGACCGATGCCGGTGACTGTGTAACACCTGCAACTTATGCACTCGCTCATTTGGTGAAGCTTTTAGCTCCACACCTTAACAGTTGATACGTAAGTTAGGCAAATCTTAATTCCATGATTTCCAACCACCGATGCCTATGTGCATCATGCTTATTTTTTGGAAGTAATATTTTAAGCTAATGTGATTTTAGAGGTTTGAGTAAGGAGAATTATGGTGGATCATTAAATTTTATTCATTGAAGTGTTGTGTAAAATTATGAAGATGAGCATGCCAATATGAGGAGCTGGTGTGCAAGTATTGTTTGTTACAGGTGACATTATTGGAAGCAACACAATAGTTTCCATGCAAAGGAGCATGAGACAATAATCTAGAGGGATAGGAATCACTATTATTGGGGTACGCAGACACATTAGTTTGTAACATAGTTGATTTTTTTTAATAAGATGTTGATGAATCTACCAAAGTATCAGAGAATAAAGGATGTAAAGGATCACATTCACAAGTGTGAGATCGCTTGTCATGCAAATTGGGTGCAATTATGGGAGTAAAAATCGATCTAATTTTCCATGATGATGTTGGGTCATGTGCATAATTAGTATACGAATTTTGATCCAAATCCAACCATGGTGGACTTAAAATAGCTCAAGACTACATTCTTAAGGGAGTTTCACATTCTTAAGTTTATATAGAAAAGTATTTCTACTTTGAAGGAGATTCAAAAATGTTTAGATAGAAGTGTGCACCTGTATGATGCATGTTTTAAGACTCTTCTCTTAAACTATTATTATGATATACATAATTTACAAATGTGCAATGGTTTTTTAGAGGGTTACTGGTAGAGTTTAGGAGACAACTATAAATGAATTATTTTTTTCAATGTGCGAGTATTGCATGATGAACTTTGCATGAAAGTCATAGTAAATTTTGATCATGGCAGAGTCTATTTTTGGATGCTCAAATTTCATAGATGGCTATGCATATCCAAAAAAATTCAATGAATAGTGCACAACACTCAAAAATTGGGCTTTTGTGTATGGGCTCTGAGATAGAAGGTTGTACGAAGAACAATTACATGTGCAAGAATGTGCAAGTTATTTTTGCATGTTATGATGTGTGTTAAGAGGGGAATGAGAAGAATAATTGTGCATTGGTTCAAAATTCCATGCAAATCAAATTAATTTGATATAAAATTTGTAACACACATAGTTGTGATACGAATAACTTCCAAGTCATTGAAGTTATGCGTGTTGTGCAAAAACAACACTTTGACTAGATCTAACAAGGTAAGCTAGAACATAATCAACAAACTCAATAAGGATAGGTTATAATGGAATAAGTTTTTCCAAATGAGGTGGTGAAAGAGGTGGAAATAGGGTCAAATGAAATTGTTTTTAAGTGTGGAGCATCAACCAAAGGGAATGTCCAATTTTTCTTTCATATACTTGGTGTTATGAAAATCATGAGCTAGAAGATTGTCCTTATATTAGACAAAATATCTTTGCAAAGGACATGGCAACAACAGGTGATGGAAAGATTTAAATCATGAAATAAATGGAAATTAGAAGGTAAAAGAGTTTGTGAAAAAGGTAGATGCATAGCTAAACGTGAATATAACCACCAATTAAAGGAACAAATACTCAGGAGATGAAGTTATCAATTTCACAAAAGGAGGCAATGCATAAACAAAGAGTAAAATTGTTGGAATACTTATATGTGGTATTTGATAGTAAGTTGTTATTTTATGTGAAGGACATTGTACGGAGCCTTTAGGAGGAGTTATGCATAGCTAAAGACCTCAATGCAAAGATCAAAGAGAGTCGTTGCCACAAGAAAAGTGGTGACCAAGAAACACAATAAATCATGGAGATTTTATCCATTATGAAGTGACAAGCAATTCTACCATTATTGAGAGGTTAGTTAAGGATTGGCATCGGGGATGCACATGCACAAATCCTTAGAATAACTCCCTGCTACAAAGAATGTTTAGTATGACATGAAGTTAACTATTGATGCGTTGGTGAATGATTGGGAACTACATAATATTTTGATTGATACTCACACATAAATCAGCATTTTGACTCAATATGTGTGGAAGAAATAAATATTAGTTCCTTAGACTAATGTGTTTTTCATGGTGGATAACTTGAGTTTGAGACCATTGGGAGTATTGAAGGATGTTGAACTAATGATCATGGTTCTTGTAAGTGAAAACATTTAATTTTGGCAATATAAAAATGTAAGTTTTGACTAGGGGTATACGTCATATGTGCAATAACAAGTAACTTTGATCAAATGAGGGCCAATATTTATTCTAGTATTTTTGTATAGTGAAATGACATGTGAAACTGTAGTAAATACTAAATTTGAGCAATCCACACTTGCAATAAAATCAAATCACATCGTTAAAATTAAATGATACTATTGAGATCAATTCTTAATGGAATATCTTTGAAAAGGAACATTAATTTGAGTTTTGGAAGCTTCCCACACAAACAAGATTGAAACATGCATAGATAGTATCAATTAATTGTGTTGAAAAAGAAATCTATAATTAAGCTAAGAAGATAATCAAATAGTCATACTGATAAGCAATTATAAAATAAAAATCACTATAGAAAACAACAAAATTAATGGATGGGATTTTGCACTACATGTCCCCTTTAGTGGGTCTTGCATTGATTGGACTGAAGCTTGAATCCCCTTCTCGAATTAAGACAATTTACTTCAAATCAATTGATAATCAATGATAACGCTAATATGTAGCAATTAAAGAATTGGTTAAGTTACAAACTATTTTTTTAATTAATTTTATACCCATTCTAATTCTTAATATCAATTGTATATTTTTTGACTAACCTACAACCTGCATCTTCTTCATTAAATAGATAAAGCAAGGCATATTTTGATTACTTAACAAATAGTGGTTATGATAGTAAACTATAGCAATGTTCAAAACAATATAGATCACAACAAAATAAGTTATGGGAAAAATAAAAGTTAGATTTGTATCAATATATCTATCATGCAAGTCATAGTTCAATAGAATGAACATGACATAAAACTAATTGACAACAACCCCAGTTGGTAAACAATCTTATCTTCCATCTACATGTAGCAACGAACCTCCATGTCTATTCTAGGTATGTCTTGGTCATAACCTGTAACAAATTTATTAAAATCATGTAGTGAGTGAATGAATAACTACAACCATGGCTATGTATTGGAATAACTAGTGGTTATGAGTTAACAACTAGCTCATAGTGGGGTGTGGCATAGAAAAAAGTGGTTGCATGCAACTCCTCAATAGTGGCTACAGGTGTAGGATACCTTGCAAGAGTTAAGAACATAAATAATACAACATCATTTCTTAAATATTAATAATACCAAATAATCAATACTATTAATTAGACCAATCTATTTGTAAATTAGGGGCTTTAAACCATAAAAATGAACTGGAAAGGATAATAAGGACAAACAATTATATGCTAGGTGGATTTTTCCCATGGTAGGATGAATGAGAATTAATTTTGATCAAGTGTTAATAAATAATCCTAGAATAGTTAGGACAAGTTGTGTTATCTGATGCCATCAAAGATATTCTCAATGGAGAGTGGTAGGTTCTTTATTTATATCTAAAGCTACAAACAATGAAGTTGGAGCTAACATGTTTTTATAAGGGATCAGAGTAGCAAAGCATAAAGTTTTTTTGGATGTGATTGTGGAGGGTGATTCCATGGTTATCATAAATTCAATGATTAAAGGTAAAACTCCAATTCAAAATCTAGAAAGTATTTTATGGGGGGTTAAGGATTTGGTAAGTCAATTCTCTTCTATAATGAATGCAATCAAAATACTGACCTAGTTGTAAATATGAATGTGGATCAATATCTTTTATCATCTGTTTTTAGCAGTGAAGCTAATGATTGGGTAGGATTACCTAATACCTTATGTTCTAATTCCTAAATAATATGTATGAGTGATAAATTTCCATAGTTTGTCAAGCAAAAGATATTTTTTGTGCCCTGTTCTTCAGGACATTTGTGTTCCTAGTGGTTTCTAAGTAGTTTAGGATAAATATTTGTGGAATATTTTGGGCACGTGGAAGTTCCTATGTAGTGGTTGTGGAGGGTGTAGAGGAATTGTTACATAGGAGAGAATATGTTGTTTTCATTGCAAAATACTTGTTTTAGGCAAGTAAGAAGCTATTGGTTAAAATGTTATAGTGAATATTTTCCATTTGAATATTAGGAGATATTTTATCAACTTGTTATAATATATTTTTACCTGGTGTTATTTTTTACTATGCTCCTTTTCTAATTTTGTAATTTTATAGGTAGGTGTACAGCCAAATGGTGAGTAGGATTGTATGTTCACTTCATGGATTTGACTAGCATAATGCATTGAATTACTTCTCTTTCACTCCTTGACCTAAACCTCAAATGTAGAAACAAAATATTGTGTTCAAGTCAGATTACTCAAGCAATACCTTGAGGATTTGCACCTACATATCTCGCATGTTTGATATCAGATTCAATGTAGTTCTATTGTGCATATGAGTGAAATCTGAATCTAAGTGAGAGAAATGGCTTCCCTTATTCTCCTAGATAATCCAATGTTGTTATATGCTCTCGATACAAAATTCTTTTGATAAAAGGTGATGAGTGAAAAAGACTTCAAGTTGATGTATAGGCAATGAAGAATCAATGTGCAAGCTCTGTGACAAGTGTAGTCATAGATAAAATCAATGTGTGGCTCAAACTTAAGGAGGTGTCTTAGTTTAATCGATACTTGGTAAATGACTATAGATTGATTTGTATATATAGGGATCTTTAGGAATGATGAAAATAGGCCAATAATAGGATAGTGTTTTAAGCGAATATCAATGCACACAAAATTAGGCCAAGGCAAGAAGGATCCATTCAAGCAACTGAGACAAATTCAACATTCACTAATTTTGTACCAATAGGCCAAAAAGGATTATAATGGAGATAAGATTGCTCAAAGAATGGATGATTAAGATTGTAAAGTAAATAATAGACAAATTTGACATGAACTTGAGGATATATAAATGGATTAAGGCCAAACTGACTCTAATGTGGGTGAAAAGGTGTTTGAAAATAGCCAAATGTATAAAAGGGGAGTGTAAATGCATGGAAAATAAGAAATGAAAAAGGTGTTAGACTAAAATTAGGTGTCTAAAATAAAATCATTTCATTTCATCAATTAAAATCCTTTTATATTATTATTACTATCAATTGCACCCCAAAATGCAATGGGAAAATCAATAAGAAAATAAAGTGAAAAGCTAAATACAAGTATAAGGAAAACAATTTTTTAAAATTGAAAATTTTAAAAAATATGTAAAACAATGCTTATATAATACATATTTTAACTACTGCACATAATGATTCTGCCTTTTGATCCACTAAAAATATAAGTACACTATGACATTGAATTATAGACAATAAACTTATAAATTAAAACTTCAGATTTTAAACATAAAATTATCATGAAACTTATCAAATGATTCAAATCAAATATATTATATGGCATAAAAATTATATCATATTAACATTGAAATATAGAATTTATATCATATTACCTTTGATTGATATACTTATATCATAGTATTGTTTACTTATATAATGTCTATCATATTATATAAGCTCATGCATTAGTGTGTCATGAGCCAATCACAAAACAATAACTAAATTATTCACAAATTGCTTATTACTACATATAAATCAAAATACTTATTAAATAGTTCTTTTTGGTATTATATCCAAATTACAATGATATTATTAAAAATGAAATCTAAATGTAATATTCATACCACAATATGATGTGAATAGTTATATCCATTATGATTTTAAACAAACTTTAACAAAATCCCTATACAAGATGGGTACCCTCACATGGCATTGACAAGTTCAGGCATCCAACTCAACACATGCTACCAAAACAAAATATTTTGAATAAATGGAATATGGTGTGAACATAAATCAAAGCATATTATAATAAGGATGTTAACAACATATGTCCAACCTAATCATTTACCTTGTAAGAGCCTTTACTCAGGGTTTGAATCATCTAGATGTGTCATTTGCATAATGAAGGAGATTTGTATACAACCATAACTATAAAAGTACATGAACATCCCAGATGAATTATGTAGTGATTAAAATAAAAATATATTTTTAAAAAGGCTAAAAAGTAGCTCATCCCAAGTAATGACACAATCAAGGAAATACTCTTTCCTATTTCCATGCCACTTTCTCTAGATCTATTACCTTTCCACAATGCCACGTCATTAAGCAATATCTTTTGGATTGATTTTGTTTACCACTCTACACAGTAAAAAACAAGGAAGTTTAAAACCTTAATAAGTTTCCTAAAATATAGAAAACCCCAAATGTCATATTGAACCCTTGCATTAAAACCTCCTTATTAATTCAAACAAGATAATGTCAAAAATAGAGAGCCTTCCTAGGAAATACAAAATCAAGGATAAATAAGTGAACATTCATGCATGTGCAACACTAAGACTCATTCGCCATTGAATCCTTGACACACCCTTGTTTGTTGTTGTTGAAATAGAATCAAAGCCTCATGAGCATACATATGTCTTATGTATGCTACAATGATGATATCCTATGAGTAGATGTTTCAATTTGGAAAAGACTACATATTTTTGTCATTCCATCAAAATGGATACAATACACATGGAAAAATCAAACACAAAGAGAGAACAATTAATTAATCCAAGTTGATGTGTTATACGAGCTAATAAAATCATTCATAGTTGAGAAGTGTGAGTTCAAAAGAAATGTTTTTAGTTGTATTTCAACTTAGAGTCAATGTATTATATACAATGTAATCCCCAAATACATTGACCACTTTGGGTCTTCCATGTAGGCTACTATAATTTCTTTCATTCCTTTTTTCATATTCGAGATTTTTTTTCCGTATACAACGTAGTTATTATTTATTTGAATCCACCATAATTAATGTAGTCATGGTTTCCATATAAATTAATATGATGTGTCTTCATCATCACAACAACGTAGAGCCACAACAATAGGGATCACACTCAACAATGCTTCAAATTATTTCCTCCCATACTCCTTTACTCATATAATTTATTTTTATTCCATCTCACCACTCAAACTAATTAGATTGATAATTACATTAACAATACTTCTTTCTTCTTCTATAAGTTGTGGAGCATTATATATATTATCATATACACACACTTGATTGATCTAGTCTGTAGGGTTAATTATAATTAAAAAACACAAGTTTTCAAATTTGAGGATACCCATGGTATGGTGCACACAAAACTAATGTATTGGGAAGAATCCTAAAACATACATTATAATTTAATGATTAATAGTTCATAGGTTGGAAAAAATGTATTATAATTTATGCCCTATAATTTTTTCTAACAAATCTAAAAAATTTAAATCTTTACAACCATGAGTGGTAGCAATTTGAAGAAAGAAATATGTTAACATACAAAATTCTCCAGACTTTTAATCATTTAGTTCACAACATGGAAATTTATTAAAGGGAAAACTTGTGTATTAAAAAATTAGATATTGGCCTTCATATTAATGGATGCCTTATAATCTATATGGGCCAATACCATCACAACATTTCAATCCAAAAAATGTCAAGGTAATGCATCATTTGATTTGTGTGTAAAGTCTAGCCCAATAAATCTACTAGTCTCTATTTGGGTTTGAAAAATAACTAATGACACTAAAATGTTGCATGTGGATTTATTTAAAAGTTTGAAAGGATACTAAGTCTTTACATGATAAAAATAGCTTATCTTACAACTTATGAGATCTCAAAAACCAAAGATGTAAATAAATAATAATTGTTTTGATCTCTAAACCCTATCTACCAATGATTTCATGGCACGTTGTTTGTTATCGATGCTTTAAATTCCTATTCAATCAATTCTTTGCTTGTGTCATCCTTGTGTACATGGATTTCCATAAAGCATAAACAATTTTTTTGGGTTTTGTAAAGTTTTAATAGCATATATAACCTCTCAATTTGTCTTAATTTTCAAAACAAAATTTATGGTTATATGAAAGAAAATGCGAAATGATAATTTATATAACCAAACTGGTTACATGTACTAGAGTGACAATATATGTCCCATAAAAAGTTCAAACATTTTTGATAAATGACATGAAAGAGGATTTAACATTTAAGCATGTAGACCTACGGAAAATTGGTACAAAAGAATGTGACCATGATCAACAATCGAATCCCAAAAATGAGTTTTCAAGATAGAATTACTTTAAAAGTTTGTATTTAATTTTATAGGGAAAAAATAAACAAAGAGATAAACAATATTAATTTTTAGGTTGTGGTTTGATCCAAGTAAATATGTCTTTGAATCACATAAAAACTACAACTACGATAACTTACAATAACTAAGATTTACAAAAAAATTGAATTTAGATGATTCAATTATTTTTATTTTATTCTAACAAGAAAATAAATTAAAAACTTCTTCTCATTAAAAACACTTCAAAGTTAAAAAATAGTCAACATATAATGAACATTGCAACACATCTGTAAAAATATTATCAATAAACTGATTGTTATCTTGTCATGATAAACTTCTTACTCATTACAAACTTCTTCTTTTCTTTGAATACATAGGTCAATGGAATAAACTATTATCCATATGCCTTTATATTTATGAATAAGATAGACTATTATCTAAATGGCATTATATTTATAAATTCAAGGATAATTAAATCCATACCCATGAATACACAATACATTTATACATTTTAAGTTCCTTTAGAATTTCTCTGTATAATCCATAGTATGTTCCATATAAATTCCATGATAAAGCCATGCATAAATCTTATAAAAAATGTTTCCCTTGCCATTATATTTATCATTCTTCTTATGATTAATGCTCTAATGTCTAAGGGCCCATTTCAACCATATCTATGTTTTTAATATATCTTAAAATTTAAATGGTACAATCATTCTTTATTGGCTAAGTTTACTATGGTTTTTTTAAATAAAAAGGGTAAAAATATATTAATAAAAGAACAAGAGCATTACAAGAAGAACGGGGGACCGAAATCCCCAAAGGAAAATAATAAGTGCAAAAAAACTAGGGTTGAACCCACCTATATGTTGATATGAGCCTTCCTATCTTCCTCCAAAATACGTTCTAGATTAAAGCGAAGCTCTGGGGAGAGAGACTCCCAATCCTCAGAATTACCACCATCTAAATGCTCGGATGCCCATTTTGCCAAACAATCCGCTGCTCTATTCCATTCATGAGGAATATGAACAAACCTAATTCTATCCATGAGCGAGCTAATCCTCAAAATCTGTTGCACAATCCCAGCCAATTGCCAATTGACATCCAACACTTTCCTCTTAACAAGCAAGTTGATCACGACTTGAGAATCTAATTCACAAATGATCCTAAGCCAACCCAATGCCTGAGCCTTCTCAAGAGCATAGAGAATAGCCTGGCCTTCCATCATGTTGTTGGTTTGCATCCCCTCATGGACCACAAAGAGAAAAATCACCATACCTTCAAAGTCTCTGCCTATCCCACCAGTACCCACAAGGCCGGGATTACCCCTGGAAGAGCCATCCATATTGATCTTGAGAAACCCATTGGGAGGGTAATGCCACTGACCGTCCCTATGAATCTTCTCTTTGCCTTGTCGACCTCTCCTGACACAAGCTGAATTACCTGCAAATCGCTGGAATCCTAGGTGTGCCACCACCTCAGTGTCCTATTTGGATAAAGGGAGATAAACCTCACTCTTGGCCTGCACAGTCTCCTAAATCATCCCTACGACTTTCTACCATAATTGTTGCACCATAATCCTCTCATTCTAGAATATCTGCCTATTTCTCTCCAACCAAAGCTGCCACAACAAAAAGATGGGCCCCCCTAACCAAACATTATGTAGAAAAGCCATCCTTGAGGGGGGTTCTCCCACGCCACTCCAAAAATTGACCAAGGATGAAACATGGAGATAGGGGCGCTGCCATACGTCCCACCAATAATGCTAGAGTTGCAAAGCAAAGGAGCAATGAAAAAATAGGTGAGAAGAATCCTCCTCAGCCACTCCACACATAACACAAACGAACGGGCCTTGGAAGCCTCTTTTCCAAAGATTGTCCTAGGTCAAGCACCTGTTCCAAGCCAACAACCAAGGCTAAGTTTATTATGTTATGATAAATGAATATATGATTATTATTTGGACCTATGATTCAGAGCAATTAAGTGTTTAAGAACCAAATTTGGGGATATAAGGAGATTGAAAATAAAATAATTATGAATAATCTAAGATATTTTGGAGTTTAGATTTTTTTAGTATAGATGAATAGTGAGGAGTGCAATTATATTGATGAAGAAGAATGTTTAATTAAAAAAACTTTGTCCACACATACAAATTATATTCACACTCAACTAGAGTTTGATTTTGAATATGAAACATATTATGATGTTATCCAAATGAACTCAATGTGTGATAAACATATAATTGAAAGGTAAAGTGAATAAGTATTGTCACAATGACCCTCTACATCAGGGTTATTAACCCTCAATTTTGGTTACGTTTTTAAGAAAGAAGGAAAAATAAATAAGGCTAAGTATGAAAATATGCGAGTGAGATTGACTCATCCATACTAAGCTAATTTTTAAATAAGAACCAAACATGGTGTACAAAGAATGGACTGTGTGCAGAAAGGATGGTGTGCAACACAAACAATGAAGGAAATATAGTAAAACATATGGTGACATTTATCATACATCCAGGATGATAGAGTAAACAAAGATTGATATAGGCTAGAAAATGAATAAGCCAAGAATTGTTTCTGATTGTTTATACTTGTTAGTTATTATTATCTTTGAATAGTTTTCCTTTTGGTGAGTACCATTGCCATTATGTTGAATCTTGATCATATTTTATTCATGTAAGAAGGAAACATATTAATTTGTTTTATTCATTGTGGCCTACATGAGGTATAGCCATTACAATCCTAATGCGAGTGTTTAATGGGTGGTAGAAGGTGTCATGACCACAAGCAATTAGAATGTAAATATGTCCAAGTAATGCTCCACGATGTGGGTTGAATATATATTTAATGTCATGTCCTAAGTGTTGTAAAAATTTGATGCTACATACATTTCATATATGGTCCACATCAATCTAATTCTATTGTCAATAATCACCTTCTATATATGTTGTAATACTCAAAAATCTTATCGTGGACACTTATAATCTTTGTATGTTATAATTATGTGTTAAGATCTATTGGAATGTATTAGTAAGTGTTCTTCTTATCCATGTGTCACTTTGATGGTGTTTTTATTATTGTATTCCTTAACCTTTTTTTGTAATGTGTCACAATAATCTATGTCATGTTCCATGATTCTATGATAATCACAATGTGATTTGACTTCTTGATGTAATAGGCATCCCATAGTTAAATGTCTATTAGATGGAAACATGATGAGATAATGATCAAGTCATATTTGAAATATTGTCCTCAGTTTATCTTAAAGACTTCTTATTTGCAATGGTGTTCAAGCTTTAGTATCTCACATCTCTACATTATTTACAGAAATGTATGATTACTTCATTGTCTAAGTCATGTTTGACTTTAATTTCACCTGTGCCTTATATGAGATAATATTGTAACTATAGTTTGCATTTCAAATGTACTCGTGATATGTCATTACAACCTTTGACCTTGGAATATTGTGTCTGAATAATAAGTTAAGCTTTATCCCTTTTGTTGTGTATGAATCATACTGATATTCTCTAAGTCTATTCAGTGGGATTAGAGTATGAGATAAATATTCATCTAAAGTTTTGAAGTTTAATTTGTGTAGTCGATCATCTGTCATATCTACCATGTTGGTATCATCATCATCATTATAATAATATTTTATGACCATGCCATCTTGATTTTATAACTTCACTAGTAAGGAAGGTTATACATAGGTTTTAGTTGCTCTATATTAGCTTAGGGTTTATGATATTTAATTTATTCATAGGGTATGATTGGTTTTTTGTTCTTTTTAGTACTTGATTCACCCACCTCATATGTATGCATCCAAGCTACTAAAATAGGTTGTTATGGAGGAATGATAGTATGATTGTCCAACTGTGATTTTAATTAGTCCTCATTAGTATATTGGGTCATATTATAATATATAAAATGGTCATCATCTACAAGTTATGTATAATAATACCCTTCATGCATGAATTTAATACACATGTAATGTTGATGATACTACTTCCATAACATGTATCCAAGGTCATCCCAAAAACAAGTTGTAGTGTAACTAATTAGGCATAATATGGAAGGTATTAAGTACCATCTTGGGAACTAGTTTCACATCCAATGATATGGTCCCAATTATTTGACGTGAAGTGTTGTCAAATCCTTTTATGCTTTTATCTAATTTTTCAATAGTGATCAAGTTTATTCACAATTATTTTAAGAATGCAAAATTATAGATATTCAATCCATAACCATTTTCTACTAACACCCATTTGAACAAGTTGTTTTGCACTTGTACTTGAGTGAATAATTATTAATTTTACTTTGTCGTGTTTGTGTAGGTAAGTATTCCTTGTCAAAAGTGATGACTTTTTTGATATACTTGAACATTTTCATAATAGTGGTAAATGACACATATTTTTTATCACTAAGGAGAGTTTTTACTTGTAATTATTGCTATAAGATGTCTTTGTAGACTGTTGATAGCTTGAGTAACTCCAAGATAAAAAATAGTATGGGTGTTATTTAGTTTATCGATGATGTCATACCCTTTCGATTGGTTAAATTGCTTCATGGGAGGTGGAGGGGGTTGAGGAGGAACATGTTGAATACTTTTTTCCTTCCACGTATGATGGGAGGGCTACCTCATCTAGTGTTCACAACATGGACCACATAATCCAAAACTACTCGATGGAAAATAATGGAAGTGGGATGGTAGCTAGCAAAAAATTGATGTATGAGGGGAGGAGGCATAGAAGGCATTATACATGGCCTTTGATGTTTAGTGGTAATAACAAGCAACTCATATTTGATGTTGTAATAATATGTTTTTGGAAGCTTTGAGATTATTCATTGTTAATTTCAGCCTTATTAATGCTTTTAAATTTGATCCATTTATTTACATAATTGGTCCATATGATATAAACTATCTAGTAAAACAATAAGAAAATATTACCTTCATGACTTTCATTAGCAAATAATGTTCATTTATTATGGCCATAGTTAATTTGTATTATTAAGGAGTAATTAGAAACTTAGGTCTCAAAATAAAACCCTACGGCTAAAATATGAAACTCTAAGGGAGACCCAGGGTTTGACATGGTTTGATCATTTGGTTCAACAATATGTTTTATCCTAATTTGGTTTTATAAATCTTATATGATATAAACTATTTGTAAGGCCTAAAATTTCTCATGATTGAAACCATAAAAAAATAGGCCAATTTTTTTTTAGAATTTACATTGCACATTCCACATAACTACTTACACCATTGGCTATCCATATTCATGGTAATATATGCACATAAATTCATACAACTCACATGACTAAATGACATAATGGAAATATGCAAGTGGTCTTAGGGTCATTACAATACCATGTAGGCCCCACTTGCTTTAATCAACCAACAAGCTCTAAAACAAGCCTAAAGTTCTCTAATATAACCTATCAATCCCCATGGCTCCATGGCCTTAATTTCTATAGTGGATATTAGACTAAAAAAAAGTGGGGTTTAACAACCATTAGCTCGAATGATTTATCCTAGATCTCAATGGGGTTTAATGGGGACCCTACGTAATTTTGGGTAATCACAAGTCTCAGTTAGCAGGTTAAGTTGTAACTTAAATCTAATTTCAAATTAAATTATTTTTTAAGAAAAGTGCTTATCAAATAGGACGCATACCCCTCATATGACCTCAAAATGGGTCCAAAGTGTCTTTGCTTAGCTCTTTGAGGATGAAGCTCTCCATCTCAACCATTGGATCCTTTCTATCTCAACCATTAGATTTGATCAAGATGAAGAGACCCTAGGAATCATTAAAGAAATAAATAAATGTTTCAAATCACTTTTATTATTTTTATTTAAGATTTGGGAGAAAATGAAGGAGGTTTTGGAGAATGACTTGTCCATAGTCATGTTTATTTTCCTTCCTTATCCTTGGATGATTGCATTAATGGAGTCTCCAAGATTTTAACCATTTTCCATTTTATTTCATTTTAAAAATATATCATGATACACACATGCTTTTGTTGGTTTTTTAAGAACCCATCTTATTGGAAAGTCTCCAACTATTTTCAAGTTCCTATAGTCAAGCTCCACCATTAATGGCTGCCAAAAAGGGTTAAAGAAGAAACTACTTTTAATTTTTAGTTATAGGCATTGATTTTTAGTTCACGTGGTAGGAGAAATAAAATTAAGGAGGGTTCCCTTTTAGGTCATCCCGTCTCAAGGATTCTAGGAGCTCACAAACAATAACAGAGTCAAAAAGGATCTCTCTTGGATAAAAGAGCCATATCCTGAAAAATAAGTAGTTTCAAGCCCTAAAAATTCTTCCATGTGGAAATAGAATTTTTTTGAAGGGGGATGCCTTTCAGGTCACCCCACATATGTATCTCCTAGTTTCCATAAACAACTACACGAAAAACATTTAGATCTAGTGGAATAGTTTTGGTTTAAATACAATTACACAGCCACAAAGCTTTAAGAAATGACATAACTTTAAAAAAAATTAAAAACATAATAAATTAAACCCATTATCCCTTTGGGAAAAATAAATCACCACGTAGTCATATGGGTGATTATAAACCTACCTTTTCGGCTACCCTACAAAAAAAGGTTTGTGCCCTTCCAAGGGGCCTATGTAACTTCAAACTACCCTATAAGCACCCAAAATTCAAATATTCACAGAGAAAAAATCATAAGCCCTAAATTCATGAAGTGAAAATGTCAATTGAGCTAAGATTTAACAAAAGTATTATATATTAAACAAACAATGAAACTAAACAAACTTTCATAAATATATAAAATAAAATAATTATCAAAACTTCTAACAACCTACAAGAAGTTACCAACCGAATACAAACCTAAGTTGTTAACAAGCCAACTAATTTTATTTTACCTATACTAAACTAAAACTATTAGTGCTTTATTTTATAAAACAAAAACCTCACTTTTACATTCAATATGAATTACTAAACTAAAATATTCTAACGTTCTCCTCCTTAATCATTATAGTCTTAAAATGCATAAAGAGTTAATTTTTTAATGCCTCAAACTTATCACATACAAGTGCCTTGGTAAACACATTTACACACTAATCTTGAGTGGTGAAATACTAGAGCTGGATGTTGTGTTGTTGAACATTTTTTCATATGAAATGAAACTAAACTTATACATGCTTTGTGTTTTCATATAATACTATATTATAAATAATATTAAGAAAACCTTGATTGTCATAGTACAAAACTATTTGTTGAGACTAAGGTACACCTAATATTGAAAGTATGTGACATATCCATATCACTTTACAAATAGATCCTCCTATAACACAATATTCTACCTCTTTAGAAGAATACAAAACAAATGTATGCTTCTTGTTCCCGCATGAGATAGGACCACATCCAAGAAAGAATACAAATCCTGAAGTGGATTTTCTATCATCAATTGAACCTACATGATTTGAGCTCGTGTAACCTATCAAAAATAATTTATCATTATTCATGTATTATAGACCATACTTCATTGTTCTTTGAATATATTTCAATGTCTGTTTAGCTACTTTTCATTAGCATACCTTTAGATCTTGCATGAATCATGAAACATAGTTGACAACATAGCTAATATCTGACCAAGTGTAGGTTAAATAGATGAGACTCCCAATCAAATATCAATAGAGAGTGGCATATACTAGTGGTGATGGATCTATATGAGATATTTGAATTCTTGTCTCTATATGTGTTTTCATTGGTTTGTAATTCATCATTTAAAACTTCTCGAGCATTGTCTTGATATAATTCATTTGAGACACGAAGATGTGTTGCCCCTTTTTTCATACTTATAAACCAAGACATTAGTGAAATAACCCAAGAATTTTCATCTCAAATGCTTTTTCAAGATCATTATTTGATGCATCCATCATTTTCACTGAACTCCAAGTGATGACTAGATCATCAACATAAACAACAATTATTGCAAACTCACCCCTTTGCTTTTTGAGGTATAGGTTTGGATCTTATGGATATTTCAGTACAACCTTTGCCTTTAGAATGTTGTGTTTGAATAATAAGTTATGCTTTGTCCCTTTTGTTGTTTATAAATCAAATTGATATTATCTAACTCCATTTGGTGTGATTAGAGTATGAGATAAATATTCGTCTAAAGGTTTGAAGTTTAATTTGTGTAGTTGATCATTTGTCATATCTACCATGTTGGTATCATCATAATTACTATCATAATATTTTTTGATCATGCCATTTTGATTTTCTAACTTCACTAGTAAAGGAAGATCACAAATAGGTTTTGCTTACTCTATATTAGCTTGGGGTTTATGCTATTTAATTTATTCATAGGGTATGATTGGTTTTTTGTTCTTTTTAGTACTTGATTCACCCACCTCATATGTACGCATATGAGCTATTAAAATAGGTTGTGATGGAAGAATGATAGTATGATCATCCAATTATGATTTTAATTGGTCCTCATTAGTATATTAGGTCATCTTGCAATATATAAAATGGTCATCATCTGCTAGTTATGTATAAGAATATCCTTCATGCATGAATTTGATACATTTGTGTAATGTTGATGATAATACTTACATATCATGTATCTAAGGTCATCCCAAAATCAATTTATAATGTAACTAATTAGACATAATATGGAAGGTATTATGTACCATCTTGGGACCTAGCTTCATATCCAATGATATGGTCCTAATTATTTGATGTGAAGCATTGTCAAATCTTTTTATGTTTTGATCTAATTTTTCAATAATGATCAAGTTGATTCCCAATTATTTTAAGAATGTAGTGTTATAGATATTCAATCCAGAACCATTTTCTACCAACACCCATTTCACCAAGTTATTTTGCACTTAAACTTTAGTGAATGATTACATATTTTACTCTATTATGTTTGTGTAGGTAAGCATTCCACGTCAAAAGTCATGATTTTTTCTATATCCTTGAATTAATTCATAATAGTGGTAAATGACATAGATTTTGTATCACTAAGGAGAGTTTTTACTTGCAATGATTGGTATAAGATGTCTTTGTAGACTGTTGATAGCTTGAGTAACTCCAAGATTTTTTTAAATAAGTATGGGTGTTCTTTAGTTGATCGACGATGTCATACCCTTTGGGTTGATTAAATTACTTCGTGGGAGGTAGAGGGGGTTGAGGAGGAACATGTTGACTACTTTTTTCCTTTCGTGTGTGATGGAGGTTCTACCTCATCTAGTGTTCACAACATGAACCACATAATCCAAAATAAGTCAAGGGAAAATAATGGAAGTGGAATGGTAGCTAACAAAAAATTAAGTTCTGGGGGGGATGAGGCATAAAAGGTGTTATGCACACCCTTTGATGTTTAGTGGTAACAAAAGGCAACTCAGATTTGATGTTGAAACAATATGATTAGAGGAAGGTTTGAAATTGCTCATTGTTAATTTTAGCCTTATTAATGTTTTTAGATTTGATCCATTTATTTACAAAACTGGTCCATATTATATAAACTATCCATTAGAACAATAATAAAATAGTATCTTCATGACTTGCATTAGCAAATAATGTTCATTTATTATGGCCATAGGTAATTTGTATTATTAAGGAGTAATTAGAAACTTAGGTCTGAAAATAAAACCCTAAGGCTGAAATATGAAATCCTAAGGAAGAGCTAGGGTTTGACATGGTTTGATAATTGTACAAGATCACCAATATGTTTTATCCTAATTTGGTTTTATAAACCCTAATAGGATATAAATTATTTGTAAGACCCAAAATTTCACATGATTGAAACCGTATAAAAACAGGCCATTTTTTTTTAGAATTTACATTGTACATTCCACACAACTACTTAGACCATTGGCTATCCATATTTATGGTAGGATATGCATAGAATTTCATACAACTCACATGCTTAAATGACACAATGGAAATACTCAAGTGGTCTTAAGGTTGTTACACTACCATGCAGGGCCCACTTATTATAATCAACCAACAGGCTCTAAAACAAGCTTAAAACTCTTTAAGAGAACCTAGCAGGCCCCATGGCTCCATGGACCCAATGTTTATAATGAAAAATTGACTATAAATAGGTGGTTTTGAGAAATCATTGGCTCAAATAATTTGTCCTAGCTCTCAATAGGGTTCAAAGGGGACCCCGAGTAATTCTGGCTAATCACAAGGCTCAATTAGCACCTTAAGTCATAAATTAAATACAATTTCAAGTTGAATTACCTTTTAAGAAAAGTGATTATAAAGGAGGATTCATACCCCTCACATGACCTCAAAATGGGTCCATAATGTCTTTGCTTAACTCCTTGAGGATGGAGCACTCCATCTCAGCTATTGGATCCTTTCTGTCTCAATCATCAGATTTGATCAAGATGAAGAAACCCTAGGAATCATTAAAAAAATAAATAAAGGTTTTAAATCACTTTTTTATTTTTATTTAATATTTGGAATAAAATGAAAGAGGTTTTGGAGAATGACTTGTCCATGGTCGTCTTTGTTCTCCTTCCTTATCCTCAAATGACTGTCATTAATGGAGTCTCCAAGATTTTAACCATTTTCCATTTTATTTCATTTTGAAAATATATCATGATACAAGCATGATTTGTTTGGTTTTTTAGGAACCCATCTTATTATAAAGTCTCCAAGTAATTTTAAGCTGATACAATTTTTGAAAAGACCTTTGGGATCATCAAGCTCCCCCACAACCATTAATGGCTGCCAAGAAAGGTTAAACAAGAAACTATTTGAATTTTTAGTTTAAGGTGTTGATTTTTAGTTCACACGATAGGAGAAATAAAATTAATGAGGGTTCCCTTTTAGGTCAACCTATCCCAGAGATTCTAGGAGTTTGCAAACAACAAAAAGGCCAAAAAGGATCTCTCTTGGACAAAAGAGCCATATCTTGAAAAATAAGTAGTTTCAAGCCGTAAAAATTATTCCATGTGGAAGAGGGAATTTTTTTAAAGGGGGATCCCTTTTAGGGCAACCCATGTATGGATCTCCTGGTTTCCATAAACAACTACACAAAAAACATTTAGATCTAGTGGAATAGTGTTGGTTTAAAAATAATTAGACAACCAAAGAGCTTTACGAAATGACATAGCTTTAAAAATAATAATAATAATAAAGCAAACCCATTAGCCATGATTATAAACTAACTAGTTTGGCCTAATGTTAAAAATAATAAATCAAACCCATTAACATTTAGGGAAAAATAACTCGCCATGAAGTCATATGGGTGATTCTCGACCTACCTTATGGCCTACCCTACAAAAAAATATTTTTGCCCTTCTAAGGGGCCTATGTAACTTAAAACTACCCTATAAGCACCCAAAATTCAAATATTCATAGAGAACAAATCGTAAGCCCTAAATTCATGAAGTGAAAATATTGGTGGAGCCAAAATTTAACAAAAGTATTATTTATTCAACAAACAATACAACAAAATAAAATAGTTATGAAAACTTCCAACAACCTACAAGAAGTTACCAACCAAATACAAACCTAAGTTATTAACATGTCAACTAATTTTATTTTACTTATACTAAACTAAAACTATAAGTGTTTTATTTTATAAAACAACAACCTCACTTTTGCATTAAATATGAATTACTAAACTAAAATAATCTAAAATTCACCTCCTTAATTCATCATACTCTTAAAAGGCATAAAGAGAGAATTTTTGAATGCCTCAAACTTATCACATACAAGTGCCTTGGTAAGCGTATTTGTACACTAATCTTGAGTGGTGAAATACTAGAGCTGGATGTTGTGTTGTTGAAAAATTTTGCATATGAAATGAAACTAAACTTATATGTGCTTCATGCATTCATGGAACACTATATTGTAAATAATATTAAGAACACCTTGATTGTTGTAGTACAAAATAGTTGGTTGAATTTAAGGTACTCTTAATCTTGTAAGAATGTGACTTGTTCAACAAGTAGACCAATGTGTGACATGATTCTGCCAAATAAGCATGAAGGAGTTGTGATCCTCAACCATGTTGTGAAGCATCTCCATAATGACATGATTTTGTGTATTTCCCCCAAGATTTGAGTGAATGACCTAAATATAATGACAAGTTTTAGTTTCAATAGTCGCCTTGAATTCTTTGAAGGATTGGAATGCATGATTCTTGGTTTTCAAAATATACACTTTTTTTTTTGTGATTAGTCATAAAAAAAGAGCTAAAATTATTTGTATCCTATGGTGTTGGGAGTCATTTGCCTTCACAGATTGGTGCGCACTAGATCCAAAGGACTAGGATCTTGATATTCACTCTTCCCAATAAATAAGAACTTTATTGTTTTATTGTTAAACAAATGGAATAGTTATAAGTGATTTTATTGAGTGTGTGAAGGCCTCTAACCATTTTTTATCTACACAATTCATGAAGATACCCATAACTCAAGTGACTGTATTGATGGTTTTTGTTGTGTTTATAGCCTTCACAATAAGGGCTTGATGATCATGATGTACCACATCAATTTGGAACATTTTTTGATGTTAAAAAATTAAGCCATAATTTTGGAACTTCCATACTTGTTCTTAATGAGACAAATTTTTTGACCATCTTCTCAATCAAAATCAACCTTCAGGTTGTGATCAAGCAATTTATTTATAGACAAGTAGTTTTTAGTGATTCCTTGAACATACAAAACATTTTTAATGGTGAAAGTACTCTTGCCAAGACTGAGATAGCTATCACTACGGCCTTGAATTGTGTACAATAAATCATCACCGAGAGATACATTGCCCTATGACATGTTTGGATTCAAGTTGGAGAACCAATATTTTCTATTGGCCATGTGCCTTGTGGAACTGAAACCCACATACCAAACTAAATTGTGAGAAGTGGTTTCTTCATGTGTCTGAGTGTAAAATATATGATCCTCATCTAAAGAATCATTTCCTTCTGCAATATTCCCATGTTGTTATGATTTGGAATATTTCTTCTTCTAGTTGTGTTTGGAAGGCTATTATTTCTTCTATGTATGTGGTGAATTCTATTAATTGGGCTTCTTTTTGGATGGGCCATATGTGAATGCATTATTCCAGTAGTTTTGCAATTCATGGCCTATCTTGCCACATATTGGATAGAATTTTTGGGAATGGAGTTTGTTCCCCTACCGGTATTACTGACTATTATGCTTAGGGTTGGATTTGGAACCCTTCACATGTTTTTTCCCCTTCTAATGTGATGCAAGTGTATGTTCCTCATTTACTTCCTATGAATTTTGCATGGATTCATGTTAACCAATGTCTTATTAATAGGATTTTTATTCGTGACATTGATATTGGTCACAAAAATTAAGTATATTGGTGGGCAGGGGGCGGGGGTGGTAGAGCTCTATGGAAAAATGGAACCAAAGATTCATGTCACTATCTCACCCTTTGTTAGAAGCAAGGCCAAAAAAGTTTCAACACAACATAGGAAAAATTCCATTTTTTCCTCTGGTTTTAATTTCAGATAATTTAGCTAACTCTAGAGATGCAGAATATAGTTTTTATTCTTCACCTCATAGACTGTCTTGATCTTATCCCATGCATCCTTTTTTGTAGTGGCATTTTGGATATGAGGGTTTACCTCATTCAGGAGTCTGAACATGATGATTAACTTTGACTTCTAATTGGATTTTATCAAATTTGGGTTGTTGATTTATGATAATGTCATGTTAGTTTTATGTACCATAAAAAACTAACCATATGGGTGTGTTTGAAGCTTGTTTTTCCATGTTGCATAGTTGTCACCTCAAAGAAGTTGAATGTCTTGCAGAACAAATCTCAATACATTTTTAGCCTCATTGAACAATCTGACAAAGTGAGATGGATAGGTTATTTATCAATCCAAATAGGTCCCAATTTTCTATATACCATCAATCCAATATACCAAACCTCTCGATATACACACCCTTCATATATACATGTCAATACATGGATGAAGATCATCCTTTACTTGCAATAATGGTACATGAAAGACACATTTACTTATGTGAGAGCATAATGATAAGTGGTACCAAGATAATACATGAAAAGGATTTATCTAATCTATGGCACCTGTTTAGTGGAAATCCTTGTACATGGGCGTAACTTATCTATATACTCAAATAATCTAATCATAGGGATTTATGTTGAATGATTGTGGTGAATGGGTAATAGAGGAATGGTTTGAATGAATAAAGTGACCTTATTACTCTCTGATGATTTATATGGACGATGCCTAGGCATCATTGTTGCAGCTATTTTAGGTGATGGATGAAGTAGATCAAATGAAAAGGTGTTACCTCTAAACACCATCCAAAGGCATCGCTAATACTGAATGTTGTGATTGATATTTGATAATCTCATTATTTATTTTTCTTGTTCTATTGTTCTAATTTTTTTGAGAAAAAAAGCTTGTATTATAGAGAAATTATACCCACCCACACTTTCTCAAAAAAATTAACCCCATTTATGCATATTTCAAGAAAATAAGATTCCCTTCCCCTTTGTTGATGTTTTACTATCACTCTTGCTTTTATAATTTTCCTTAACTAGGAAAAAAGAAATGCCACCAATATTTTTTTTAATTTCACCTCTTGTAGGGATTTGATCCATAGACCAAGTTTCAAAGTCAATTTTTTTATCAAAGTTATCAACCACTTGGCCTATGGAAGACTTTGAGCATGTAGATGCAAGAAATTAATATTTGAAGCAATATAAAGTGACTGGTAATAAATAACTTGCCATGGGTATAATAAATCCACATTTTTGATAGGTAAGGAAGATTTGGAGGGCGTTAACAATGAGATTTCACCTCAAAAGTTTTGATCCTTTCTTCATGAAAAATTTAGCTTGGGTAAAAGGTTATTTTACCAAAGGACTGTTTTAATGTAAAATATGTGGAGTGTCTTGAACAAGTAATAGATCCCACAATTTTTACTTATCTTTGTAGTTTGTGGTAGCAGTTTGATGGCTCCATGCAAAGACAACATAATTCATGTATTTTTTATCTAGGAATTTGACTCAAGAGAGGGGGTTAAATCAAGTTTTAGTTTCATAATGAAATCAAAATGAAAATAACACACTAACAAACATGACATCTCCAGGCCTAGACACTAGGGGGAGCTTAGTAACAAATATGCATATGAAAATAACAACTAAAACATGAAAGAAACATTCCTTCACCTTCCGTGGAACTTCCAAATGATTTTTAGAGTGGTTTGCTAAGCTTGTGCTTCAAAGGGCTTTGGAAATGGAGCTTTGGATATCTCCACTTCCTCTTGGAACCATTAGCTTTGGCTTTGGCTTGTGAAGCTTGACTCAATATTTTGGCATGGTAACACTATATCAAAATAGCTTTTGAAATCATTTGTGCATTATAAATTTGGCTTGAGAGAGCTTAAAATTATGAGTGTGAGGCCTTCTATTTATATATTTTATCATTTGATTAGAATGAACGTAAACCATCCATCTCAAGATGACGATGTGTGGCTAAGAATCTATTCAATTTTGGAGGCTAAAATCAATAAATGTCCTCATAAATATTTGAGATAGAGAGGCATTAAAGAGGCATGGGAGGGCTTAATCAAATATCTGTGGCATTTATGGCTTGTGGATGCCACCCTATAGATGATGTCCCCTGATGATGTAGATATTCATAATCAATTTCCATTAATGAAATATTCAACAAGTTCCATGGAAAATTAACTTTAGCTTTGGATTCAAATTAATTAGTCTTAAACATGATTTATCAATTTTGGTGCAAATCTTAGAAATTGGTGCTCAAATTAATCAAATTGGTCAAAATATTATATTATTGGCTCAAAATTTGACTAGATTAGAAATGGAAGGTGATGTTAGATGCATTGGGTCCGTTATCCCATTTAGGATGTTGCCAACATAAATTAATAAGGACACGTGTCTCATGCAATAAATTTGGTAGAAAAGAGTAATCCAGAACACTTAGGTGTGAAAATGTCATTTTGACTTAAAATGATCTAATCAAAATTAGCTATCTCACAAAATGCATTGCCCCATTTAGGGATACATTGGCCAAAATTGCCACTTGTATATGACAGATTCAAATCATTTAGTGTGTTTTAGTGTTTTTAGACCAAATTGTGATATTTGATAGAAATTGGTCTGAAGCTTGATTGGAAGTCATTGGGTGTCTACAAGTTGTTCACCATTGGATGGGTTAATCATTCATCTCTACCAATATTGCTTCTTGCTAATGTTGTTTTTGATGCTACTCTTCCAAAACATGCCACCAATTATTATAAGACACAATGTCATTCAACATAGTTGCATCACCACACTGACAGGATCAAAATCACTTTGATAACAAATGTTTGCAGAACCAAGTTTGAACAAAAGAATTATTTAATCAAAGGATAATGCAACTAGACAAACATTACATAAATACATAAAATAAAAAAAGTATCAAAATTTCCAACAACTAACCTATGGTGTGACAACCCCTCAAGTTGTACTTAAGGAAATTGCAATAATTTTTTTTAAAAAAACAATTAACTAAATAACTTAACATTCATATCAAATAACAATACAATGTACCAATACCATAACCAAGAACAATAGTACTTCAAATTCAAATACTACATATAATTTAATTCTTATATAGCTCTACGTAAAGCAAATACAATAGGACACAACTACGATTGGTTTGAGAATACAATATCTACTAATAAAAAATACAAGTACATAATATAATTATATTATTTTAGGCATACAACCTAATACAATAACTAGATACCAAGCTTTCCAGATCTTGAGTCAAACCAACTTATATATCGCTAATAATCTCAAGTGTTGTCTCCAAGTAGTATTGTAGTGGAGGAGGGAGAGCATCATTTGAGCATTTTACCACACTAAACATAGAACAACAATCCCCCACATAATCCCATATCAGAAAATAGATCTCCCTTCATGGATAGGTAGATAGAACATTGTGAGAATCCAATGAGACGTGCTAGTACCATGTGTGTTGTAAGATTTCTAAAAACATGTAGTGTATCATAAAGAAATTAGTTCTAACTTGATATCGCACAACATGAAAATCAAACATATGAAATGACAATTTACATCTATATTACTTTGGCCAAAGTTTTCAAATAATATATGATCATTTAGATCGATCAATTTTATAACACACCACTTGATCAGATTATCTATTGGTGGTACTACCTAGGCTAGTGAAATTCGTCTCACTACCTATTAGTATCATCAATACAATTTCTAAAATAAACATATATAACATAGGATATAACTCAAAGACTCATATAGATTTCATCCTCCATGCAATAATATCACTTCACAAGCTAAATAAAAAGAAAACAAAGTAGACACATAATCATCTATGTATGAATGAGTCTTATATTTAAATGTTAAACTAGAAAACAATGATCACTATTTATACCACCTGGATAAAACACATAATAAACTATTGAATACTACTACACAATAAGATCTAAGTAACTACACGTCAAGACAACCCATATTATTTTATTTTAGTATTCTCAATCATGACTACTAGTTTTCCCATAATTAGTCATATAAAGTAGTCATAGAAACATGGAAGCATACACTTATATTCAAGCAAGCATAACCATAACAAATAGGTCATACAATTCATATAATTTTATCTTAACATTTATTTGCACTATCAAGATGATATGCACACATAAATGATATCCTACCAAATACTACAACACTTATTATTCAAGTAACAATCAATACATATATAGTTATTTAGGTGTGGGCCAACTACAATATGTACCATCCGGGTACTTTTCATACTGTAGAACTCTATTACATCCCATATTGTCATAGCTCATTGTGTTGAAAGCACTCTACTCAACATGAATAACCAATCTAACACTAGAATTATTAAACCAATAAATCAAAATTTTACCACTTGGGTATACCCTAGATTAAATTACACAATAATAATTAAATGAAAACATAAACTGAAGGCACACATCATGATACACTATTTAATTCCAAGAATGTCAATCATTACATATAAAATACTCTCGCAAAATACAATGCACACAAGTTTTCATCTTTCCATGATGCTGCATTTATGACTCTATCGACATGATTTCATAACTCCACTTTACTACAGGTAAACTATTTGTTTCCACTAAAAAATATATCACATCACTAACAGTTATCATAGCCTCGGGTAAATGGTAATTCAAGTTTACACCTCATATGGAATTAAAGAGTAGTATTCAATATGGTTGAATTTCTCCCTTCACATTACAACCCATTACCAATCTAATATTTTAGATATAAGCATAGTATCTAATGCCCTACACCAGTTATATAATTATATGAATACCCAAGTTCTCATATACTTATTTTTCGATAAGAACACCCATAAACAAATTAGTTATTCCAAAGCTTACTAAAAGATAATATAAGTGTTTTTATACAGATATGACCTTGATAATCACACTCCTTAATTAAAATGTAACTCGAGTTGGTAACACAACTTGGTTGGGAGTGCAACTCAACTTATAAACCATTTTACGAAAAATCCAAGGAAAAATAAAGTTCCACCAAACATTTGATCTTGCATAAATTTCTTCTATTAAAGGGACTTGATAATAATTTAATAGTCACAATGCTTTAATAAAATACACATCACTCAATTTAATATTCTATGATTAATTAAACTTGATGCTTATATAAGATTCAATAACTCATATTAATAATTTGTCATTCCACTTACATGATTATAATGACTTATCTAAATGTAGCTAATTCATTTCTAAACTTAGCTCTTTAAATTATATTTATTCTAAGTCATTTTATAAATACGTACTCAGTGACTCCTTTACAGGATTGGGTGTTTTAATAATTCAAGACACGATGTTGTAATTGAATAAGGCCTTTCAACATGTTCAATGATTTGTTTTATCTCAGTGCTTCAATTAATAAAACTTGGCCTTTCCAAAAAAAATTACAAAACACAGTCCAATTTTAGTAAAATAGAAGGCAGGGTTAAGATTTCCATGCAGATTTGGAATATGATGCAACCAATTAATAAATGAGATGCAAGTTTAAAAAGGGGACTCGAAATGTTTAAAATATAACTTAGCAATTCAATCAAATTTTTAGACTGGACATTGTATATATGAAGCTGGGAATTATTCTATGCAGTCAACAAGTTTCAAAGCAATTTTATGGTTCAATGTAACTATTAGATAAAATTAGGCAAGTATAAGTGTGACGCTATCCATTTAACCCTATACACAACTCAACAAATTTAAAATGTTATTTTAAAAAATATATAAGGCGTTGGGATTTGTGGTAGAGGTTGTCAGGGGAATAAAGAACACTGCCAACAATGACTGGCATTTTAAAATATTGAGCTTGGTGTTTTCAATGAGTTAACCTGACATGCTAGGATATGACTAGGCATTTCACATAATACAAGTGTTATATATTATGCATATTTTATTAACATAAAAAATGATAAATACACAACTATCTTAATTATATAATCATAGTGTTTTGACTTCAATAAATAAAATGCATGGACAACGTTGAATATAAACATAGTATATTCCAGTAAATATATTTAGTAAAATAATCCAGTAAACACGATGATTATTATAGGGACTAGATGTTTCAATAATTGAGCATGGCATTTTTATTTGGAAATATGTTGTTTTTGAATATTAGCATGGTGTTTCCAAATATAAGTATGGCATTTCATATCTATCTTAGAAATTTTCAACTAAATAATCTGGTATTTAATATTAGACTACAACACTTTATATGTATACTACGCAGTTCAAGCAAAAATTCAACTCAATAAATAGGAATTACTTCCAACGTGGATATAAAGAAATTAAAGCATAGGTTTTCAAAAGAAAAATATAAGTCTCTAAAAAAAATATAATGTAGACAATTATGTATAAAACACAACCTCAAAGGTAACATGCAAACTATATATATAGCACTAATTTTTTTTAAAAAAATGCTAAGCTAAATAATTTCAATGTAGACTTTGGAATGGAAAAGTAAGTCTTGATGGTGTGGTGCTATCTAAATGGTCATAATCAAGGTTTGAGAAAATAAAACACAACTCTCTACACACTACATAGACCTCTACAAGAGCATTTGAAACATTGTTATTAAGGCTGGGATGTAGGTCTATAATTTATTTATGGAATGCTTCCCTAACAAAACTAAGGTCAAATTCCTGTGCTAAGATGATCTCTCTGACCAATTTACTTGAACTACATGGCCTTCAATATAATATGTAAATATAATATAAATTGGTGTGTAACAGGTTTGTATTTTAAACTCAACACTAATATATACTAAAACATAGGCTAAACAACAATCCAATATGCATGCTTATATAAAAGAGTGATGCCACAACATGCTTAGAGTATTATTACATAAACCTATCATATTATCTGACACACACACACACAAAATAATAACAAAACTGACCTGGATATTTGTTGAAGTCTTTTCCTATCTCTTCTTTTCCTTCACAATTCTCTTGCCCCTTTTTATGACTCTCCGTATGTATTTTATTCACCATTTTTTCCTTTATTCATAAAACTTTTCTTCCCCTCTAATTTCTGTGCCCACCTTTACATGCTATCTCTCCCTTGATTTCAACCTCATGCATTTCAATATTCTCAACTTTTAAATTCAATAACTACAGTTAAACCTTCTTTCTAATAATAGTTAACTCACCTTTTGTTTTCTTCAAACATTCTAAAAAATATGACATTTTAAATTAATAGGCCCCTTTTTCTTTGTTTTCTAAATTTAAGCTTAAGTTGTCTCAATAATTACTTATATCTTGATTTTCTATTTTCAAGTAAATCCCTGCATGTAATTTCAATACTAACTTTTGATTGCATTAATTCAAAGTTGGAATATTAAGATAATTTTATTTTCATGCAATTAATATTACCTAGATAATTATCTATTCAACTAATAGTTATTTAAGTTATTGATATCCATTTTTATAAGATAATTATTTCCATAATAATTATATTAATTAGTACTAATATTTATTTTTTCAGGTTTTAAATTCAAAAATCAAGTCAATTAGGTTAAAAAAATTAATGCATACTAAAACTAATTCCACACACACAAATATAATCACAAATAATGTGCACTAACATTTTTACATAATTATTATTTAGAAGCTACTATGCATGTGTGTAGGGTCATTAGCATTTCTCACTGATTTTCCCTCAATCTCTCCATCTAGTTGACCCTCTTCGATGATACTCTTCCTTGTCAAGCTCTGAGGGTAGGACCTATCCTGCATCTACATCACAACAAGTAGGTAGTTAGTCTGAGTCATCACCAATGACACAAAAACTAAAAAATACATATCCACAATGTAATAAAATACATCTTATAGTTATCACAACATGTACTCTAATCAACAAAGTTACTATCCCATTACAATATGTCATAAGCTAAAAATTCAAAGCAAAAATAATCAGATAATGACCATACTAATCAATGATTAAAAGTTTATTTAGCATAAAGTGAAATCAGGATGTGACATATGGGAAGTTATAAACCAAATACAACTACTTAAGTTAACATGACAACTTTTATTTTACCTAAACTAAACTAAAATGATAAGTGGGTTGTTTTATAAAACAACCACCTCAAGTTTACATTAAAAATGAATTGCTAAACTAAATTATTCTAACATAAAAGATATAGATCTTAAATTTTCAAACTTTCATCTAAAATTAGATCAAGCACTTTTTTACCTTGATTGATGGGTACAAACATTGCATAAAATTTAAATAAATTACAAGGCAACTAAGGCAAATTTAATAATTATACTATGAAAAATCATAACAATTAAACCATGAATTATAAAATTAAATAATAAAATTCAATAGAACCTCAATTAATCTTATTTTTCATTAAAATTGAATTTAAAAATAAATAAATGAAAATTTAACGAAAATTATTTAAATGAACATAGTCATTTTTTGGCTTAATGAAATCCATATAAACAAGCAATATAAAGCAAGATTTTTAACTTTATTTTTTATATACTATGAAAAAATTGAATGAAACTTTTCATACTAACTTTCCAATTTGATTTTCAAAGTATAAAAATGTTCTTTCATTACATTTATGTTTTCTTATTTCAAATAGCATTTTAATGAAAATTAATGCACAAAATCTCAAAATGATTACATCAAAAAAAATCCTTCTATTTAAAATTTATTATAATTGACTATTACATATAAATGACTTAAAACCAACCAATAATCATTTTATTTTAATCTTTTGGGGTTTAGCTAATGTAAATCTTATGTTTGATTAAAGGGATGAGTAGTCTAAATCAATGAAATAATATGCAATAAATAACCATTGATTTGTTATAGATTTTGAATTTCTTTAACTTTCTAAAAATAATAATAAATATGTGCAAATAAATATTTATCCAGAAAACCCTTGACATGAAAGATTTGAGTGATAAAAACTAATATACAAACAAGTCTAAGTGTCGTCAACTAGATCTCTATATCAGATCCCCTCCTGGATAGTAGTGTCATGTGGCTCTAATGTCCTAAAAATCATACTAGTTTCCTCTATGTAGGACTATTCCTAAATTATGGGTGCACTTGCACTTATGTTTCTGGGTTTTATTCCTTTGCAAATGAAGTTTAAAACTTTGTATTGTGTTTGTAATAGTTAATTTATGATGCAAACCCTAATCCTCCTTGCAAGTAAGGCATGAGTTAAAAATGTGTGTTCATTAGTATGATAAGTTGGATATCCTCAACACCTCAATGTGAAGAGAGTTGTCTACATACCAATACTCTGAGGAGGGATCAAGCCCGCTGTATTTCTCCCCACCTAAGTGCTGGTGTAAGTGTAAGTGATGTTATAATAATAGTGGTCTTGAATGCTTTAAGTGTGCTTGAAATTGGTAATCTAGAAAATCTAGGTTTAGGGTAGCTATAGTGTTAGGGTGTGGAGCTAAAAGCTTCAACCGTTTGCACACATATGAAGAAAGGATGCTGAAGAACCAGAGCCACCGGCGTCGACAGTACGATCGACGTCGGTCAGATGCAGTGGAGAAGGAGACCGGCGACGGCAGAGAGTTGGTCGACGTCGGCAGCACTAGACAAGCAGGGACCGACGTCGGTCGCCTGTGCGGTCCAGAACTGCTATTTACGAACAGTCAGTTAGTTAAACCGAGTGTTTGCATGCTAAGAGACTATTTTAAGTCGCGAGCTGTGTGTCTAATTTTAGTAGTTAGATGTCTATTTTTGTAAGCATGGGATCTTATTTATAGACCCATAAGGCATGTATTGTAAAGTAATTCTAAGGCAAGTAAAGGCATTGAAGCTAGCAAGGTCAAGGAGATCTACAGGTGTAAGGTCAAGGAGATCAGCTATAGCATTCAAGGAGGGATTGTAACTCAGGTTTTAGAGTTGGTTTTGTGTTGAGCAAGAGAGAGAGGGAAGAAGGTCTTGAGGTGTGGCAAGCCTTTGAGGTGGAGGAAGAAGTGGCATCTTCCTTATTTGTATTTTCTTCTAGTATTATCTAATACAATTGTGTGTATTGTCTCTCAAATTCTTTGCTGTCTCATGTTTCTAGTTTCTTAATCATTCTGGTATAATTTCCGTGTTCAATTTCTCATATATAAGTAATCAATTGTGCTACCGTTGGATAAGGGGCCTCCTAACAGTTGGTATCAGAGCTACGGTTTGCAGGAAGCAGGTTATTGTTTTTGATTACAGGTCATTCACAGGGTTTTCTGATTGAGTGGGAGTTCAACAATGGCAGAAGAAAGCAGGCTACGAATGGAGAAGTTTAACGGCAAGAATTATCAACACTGGAGGATGCAGATTGAGGACTATCTATATCAGAAGGATCTGTACTTACCGTTGGGTGGGGTTGCATGCAAGCCCACAGATATGAAGGATGAAGAATGGAGTGTTCTTGATCGGAAGGCTCTCGGTTCCATAAGGTTGAGTCTTGGAGCTTCTATGATTTCCAGCTTATCACAGTGCAAAACAACAGAAGAGTTGATAAAGTCCTTGGCAAATTTATACGAAAAGCTCTCAGCTTCTAATAAGGTATACCTTATGAAGCAGCTATTTACTTTGCAAATGCAGGAAGGAGGTTCGGTACATACTCATCTCAGTGATTTCCATGGTTTGGTAAACCAATTAGCTTCAGTCAACATTATTTTTGATGATGAGGTAAAGGCTCTCTTGATTTTATGTTCTTTGCCTGAAAGTTGGGACGGTATGGTTATGGCAGTAAGTAACTCTGCATCTGCTTCTAAAATCTTAAAAGTTGATGATGTTGTGAGTGTGATCTTGAATGAGGAAATACGCATGAGAAGCACAGGTGAATCATCAGGGAACGCTCTAAGTGTGGAAAGCAGAGGAAGGCAAAAGGAGAAGATTGAGCAAGGGAAATCAAGGTCGGGAAGGAGATTCGAGTCTAAAGGTATTACCTGCTGGTTTTGTGGAAAGAAAGGACATACAAAGAAAGAGTGTTGGTTGAGAGATACAGAGAATCAACATACAAGTATGGAAGAAGCAAAAGATGCAAATATTGTGGTACAGGATGCTCTCATACTTTCTTTGGATAGTCACGTAGGATCATGGATATTAGATTCTGGTTCATCTTTTCATGCATCCCCAAACAGAGATTTGTTTCATAAGTATGAACAGGGAGATTTTGGAGTTCTTTATTTAGGGGATGGTACGCCTTGTCAGATAGTTGGCAAAGAGAAAGTGCAGCTGAGATTGTAGATTAACAACACATGGGTGTTGAAGGAGGTCATGCATGTTCTAATTCTGAAGTAGAGTCTGATTTCTGTAGGAAGGTTGGGAGATGAGGGATGCACAATAACCCTCACAGCGGATTCTTGGAAGGTTACCAAGGGAGCACTTGTTCTAGCAAGAGGTAAGAAAGTAGATACTCTTTATCTATCTACTTGTATTACTGATTCCACTTTTGGTGTAGATTCGAAGATGTGGCCTAATAGGCTTGGTCACAAGAACAGGGAGGGAATGGAAGTTCTTGATTCAAAAGGTATGTGCACAGATACAGTTCATTGTAGAAAGAGGAAATTTGATGCCTTTGACAGGAACAAAGAAGCCTTGGTGTTTATGGAGGAGATGAAGGATAGAGATCAGTCACAGGGGCTGAATAAGTCTGAACAGGGCAGCATGGACAGAGGTTTGATCCAAGAAGAGCTCGCGGATGAAAATTTCATCACTTACAGGAACACACAGACACCGATGTCGGCAACTTGGCACCGACGTCAGTCATCCAGATGCCGACATCGGTCATGTGCAGACCAGCAAGGTCGGTAGGTTGGACAGGAGAAGTCTGATGTCGGTCATCAGGACCGACGTCGGCAGAAGGGACGCCGGCGTCGGCCAGGGGTAACGACGTCGGCAGTCAGGGTCAGTGCAGGGAACCGACATCGGTCGGAAGCAGACTGGGAGATGGCCTAGATTGGTCACTGGAACGGATGTTGGGTGAATTACTAAGTCTCAAACACCCATGTAGAGGTCAGGAAAGTTATGTGAACCTCATATTCGTTGTTCACCTTCTTTATATTGCTTACTGTTAGTCATGAACTAGGAAGATGGAGGAAGCAATGCAGGTAGAATCCAGAAACAGTGGGAGCTTGACATGGATGAGGAGTGTGAGTCCTTGGAGTAAAGCCAAACAGGTACTTGTTGGTGGAGTTGTCAGCTGGATAGAGGGATGGATTCCCGTTTTAGAGAAGAGAGTGGATGGACATCTGAGACAGAAGGCTATGGTATATGGTCTTGAGTTAGCTGCAGGGCAATGGAGGTTTGACCATTGTATTTTATCTTTACCAGGTTGAATAATATTAGCTACATTATCCTATTACTGTATTGTGTTACTTTTTGCAGGGTTGCATATACAGGGAGTTTTCTGAGCTAAGGGTAAAGTTGGTTCAGAAGTATGTCATGAAGAATTTGGGAGCAGCAAAATTCTTGTGGCATAGGTGTCAGGGATAACATCACAGGTTTGCGTGGTGGTTGGTCTTCAAGGGTGACTTTGAAGAGGGATACAGAGCCTAAGGAACAAAATAGATGGTGTACAGGTACAGGTATAGGTTACAGCTGTTTATCTCCAAGTGGGAGATTGTTAGGGTGTGGAGCTAAAAGCTTCAACCGTTTGCACACACATGAAGAAAGGATGTTGAAGAACCAGAGCCACCGGCATCGGCAGTATGATCGATGTCGGTCAAATGCAGTGGAGAAGGAGACCGGTGACGGCAGAGAGTCGGCCGACGTCGGCAGCACCAGACAAGCATGGACCGACGTCGGTCGCTTGTGCGGTCCAGAATTGCTGTTAATGAACAGTCAGTTAGTTAAACCGAGTGTTTGCATGCTAAGAGACTATTTTAAGTCACGAGCTGTGTGTCTAATTTTAGTAGTTAGATGTCTATTTTTGTAAGCATGGGATCTTATTTATAGACCCATAAGGCATGTATTGTAAAGTAATTCTAAGGCAAGTAAAGGCATTGAAGCTAGCAAGGTCAAGGAGATCTACAGGTGTAAGGTCAAGGAGATCAGCTATAGCATTCAAGGAGGGATTGTAACTCAGGTTTTAGAGTTGGTTTTGTGTTGAGCAAGAGAGAGAGGGAAGAAGGTCTTGAGGTGTGGCAAGCCTTTGAGGTGGAGGAAGAAGTGGCATCTTCCTTATTTGTATTTTCTTCTAGTATTATCTAATACAATTGTGTGTATTGTCTCTCAAATTCTTTGTTGTCTCATGTTTCTAGTTTCTTAATCATTCTGGTATAATTTTCGTGTTCAATTGCTCATATATAAGTAATCAATTGTGCTACCGTTGGATAAGGGGCCTCCTAACATATAGATGGTAGTATGTAGAAGTAGGGCAAAATAGGGATTAATAATCTTGATTTTGCTCAACTTGTTTCATGTTTGAATAGGTATTTTGCATCTAATTTCCATCTAGGGATATAGGTTTAAAAGTCATGTATTTATAATGTTTAATAGCTTGTGCAGATAATAAAATGTGCTTACGCTAACCTTAGGAGGGTTTAAATTTTGAAAATATATATGTTTGAGTAAGTTGGGTTAAAGGACATTAGCACCATGTTGGGGACACTAGCACCATGTGGCTCTTGTGTCCTTAATGTGGTGCTATTGTCCATCTAGTAGGCTACTAGGCACGAATGACCATGATCTGAGAATGAAGGTCTAAAACTATGTTTTAGCTGATTAGGGACATTTTTGGTCCACACAAAGCTAGAAAAGTGTGATAAAGGCTTTAGGATAGGTCTAGGGATAATCTAGGAATAGGTTGTCTCAAGTAGTACTCTTAGCACTAAAATACCACTTTTAGGTGATCACACCCCCCCCCCCCCCCACTTTATGATAAAAATGCAACAAAGCAAAATGACTAATATAAAGGAAAAAGAAGTGTACCTAGAATTACCTAAAAAGTGAAGCCCGTGAAGTTGAGTCTGAGTCTGTGAAGTTAGGTCTACGTATGTGAAGCATGATCCAAAACATAAACAATAATGAAACACACATAAATTAGTCCTTACTTAAGAGATATCAAAAGCAAGAGACTATGATGAATAAAAAATTAACTAAGTATAACTAAGTAAAGATATAGGAAAGAAGAAAGGAATGAATTTACCTCATTGGTTATGCAAATCAATGCATGAACCTGGTGATAACCTATGTGTGTACATGGACATAGTAATCAAATCATTAAATAGCTTGGATTAAGCTGATAGCTTTCTCAAACCTCATATGTGGGTTGGTCAAGAACTCAATATAATTTTGAGACCATCATTTCCCATCAGTGCTCGATGGATCTTGCCCTATGAATACATTGGATTGGACTGAAAGTGTGTCCAACCCTCTCATGTCGGTAACTTAAGAACTCAAGTAGGCTATGAATCGATCATTTCCCACCTATTTGTAGTAGATGCATCTAAAACTAAACTACAAAAAGTGCTAAAAATATCTAATTGGGTATATCTAATTGTGAATCTCAGTTCTGTGGCCATTTGAGTACATTAGGTAGCTCTGGGCCACTCAGGAATGCCAACCATTATAGATGGAGTAAGGTATGAAACTAGTGACAACCTAGAATATGATGTCAAGTGCATACAATGTATATAATGAGATGGAGTTTGTTATTTTATCTGTTCAACATGTATATAACTGAGCATATGAAAATAATGTGTCATGCACATGCCCCCATTATGATATTTTAGTATATTGATTCTAGACTGAGTTGTAATAATTATATCTGAGTATTTAAACGGAATATGAATATGAGAATGATCATGTCATGCATGATGCCCCCAATTTGAGAAATTGATATGAATCTGAGCTAAACTAGTGTGATTATGATTAAAATTTGAGCATAACTATCAAACTTGTAGTTGTATTGTGTAAACCTATATTGTACCTAGTGTATTGTTCTAGCTAATATAAATTGCACTAAAATTCGGGATACTAGATATTAGTGCCATGTGGTGATAGTGTCCCTATCTAGGTGTTAATGCTTGTCTAGTTTGGAATCTGAGTCACTATATTGATTTATGATTTCCTATTTTTTCTAGTGTTTTACCTATGTCTGATTTTTTGAAACTAAACATGTGTGCTGAAAAATGTTATGTGAATACAATGTAGAAGCCAAAATTGTATGATAAACCCATGTGAATTCCACCTCTTTAAGGGTAGTTGTTGACTTGTACAAGAACCATCCTCAATAGAAATAGCTATGTAAAATGTGTTAGCTAGAGCATAGTTGATAACTATGTGATAATTCAATATAATGTGCAAACATAACATCCGAATGTAAGAGAATCTGAGTATAAGTATGTAATATAAGATGTATGTTGTGTCTAACATTTCACAATGGTGTCAATATAGATGTAATTAATGTATATAATTACAAATATGAGTAACTACCTAGGGGGATGGTGCATGATGTCCATCACGACACCCAAGTAAGAAGGGTAAATGCATGAGGTCCTTCATGGCATTGAAAACTAGTGTGTGTAAAAAGCAAAGATAGGTGTCATGGCCATAACACATACAAGAATGCATACATACAAAACACATGAAGCACACAAAATAAGCCAAGGGGCCACAATACAAGGGACATGAGCACATGTCACTAAATTTGAAAAAAGAAGACATACAAGGACATGTCCAAATGTCCACATACACAAGAAATAAGAAAGTTAGCTTAGAGAAACATATAAGGACATGTTCAAATGTCTACATACACAATTAGGAAAGCACACACAAGGGATATGGGCACATGACTAAGGCCTTGAATAGTAGTGGCGTAGAGCCAATAAATAATGACATATTCAAATGCCCTTGAATAGAATAAGCATAAAGAATACAATCAAGTCTAAACTAAGAAAACTAGAAATGAAAGTAAGCATGAACGTAGTACAAATCCATGTAAGAGCTAAGATGTACATATGTTGAGTCTAAAATAATGATAGTCAGCAAAAAATTTGAGTATGAGTAGCAATGATGAATATCAAGATATAAAAATGCTAAAGATAGAATGTGTAGAATGTAAGGATAGAACCTGATAATAGAAACTATGTATAAGATTCCCCCAAGTGGGTAGATGTGTTAAATGATTAACCTTGAATCTGTGTATATGCCCTTAGTGGGTAGATGATAGCAAGTATGGATTAGTGTAGTAGACCTGAGTCCTATAAGTAATCTACAAGCACTCGATAAGAACAAGTGAAGCATGTATCTATGATAAAACTCACTATACTAAGATAGTTAACATATGTAATGTTTGGCAAGTATAAGAAGTGTAAACATAATAATGTGTACAATCTATAAATTTTGTGTTTTTTGAGAAATATTTGAATGATTTTGTATCTTGGCATGTTATATTATTTTTGTATTTTTTAGAAATTAGTTATGTACAAGCAAATGAAAATAAACTATGTACAAGGAGTAAGAGAGAATAAAGTATATACAAAAGGGTAGGAACCATACTAACTGATGAGTCTCATGGGAGACTCACTATCACTGTGACATGTGTCAAATAAGGGAACTATGATTGTGTGTGTTATGTTAAAGGGCAATTGTGATCCCATAATCTATTGTAGTGAGCAATCTATGTTTGTATTTGCCTGTGCAATGGTGCTATGAATCTATGGTACTAATTGTGGTGCTCTATGAACTATAGCAGTCTTATGAACCCATTTGGTAGAAGAAGTTATAGGTGACATAGGTGCCCTATGATGAGAACCCTGAGAATCCAATAATATATATCTCAACATAAATTGAGTGGAGAAAGGTCTTCAAGAATCTGTGATATATCTCTGACATAGGGGTCTCTCTAATAATGATCTCTATGGAAGAGTATGCATCTATGTCAGTACCATAGGAGTAGACCTCGCATGCACTGGTAGATATCCTGAATTTTATGATGTATACATAAAAACTATACTCCTAGCTATAACTAATAACTATGTTACATCTACAAATGGTGCTAGAACTATAACTGGTGATTGTGTTGTAACTGTTCGTGGGATGGGTAGAGGATACTCATATGGGAGACCCTCAACTTTGACCACCTAATTTATGTATATGTATTTCAAGAATCTATGCACTATATATGGGATGGTTCAGAGCTGATGTAACCATGGACTACTTAATAACATATCAAATACACCTGCATTAGGTACTATTAGGGATTGAGTGGCTATATGTGTGGGTCTAACCTATAATAAAAGCAAAATATCCCCAATGGAGCTCTAGACGTGACCTCTGAAACCACTAACGACTGTATTTATGGAGAATAAATCTTGCTCTAAGTTACCCAAATGTTGAAAAATTGTCATAGTGCACATGCTAATTTTTGACTCGGTGTCAACTATAACACTTTGGATAGGATGATGATCTATGTATGCTTATATAAAGAGTGCATGTAAATATATATCATCATCAACAATCTCCTACTCTGAGAATGTGATGAGTGGTTTAGGTGGAACTGTAGTATGTAAATGCCAATAATGTTATGCAATGGGTATGCCTCTTCTAGAATAGTATGATATGAAGCTAGTGGTGGATGTGCCTAATATGTGTAGTGAACACCTAATGTGATCCATACCTCATTCATTGTTGCTTTGAAAATGGATATTAGAATATTTTTAATGCCTTAGCTTCTATTTGTTGTGCTTTTGATGCCTTTTTGGGTGTGTCCACATCAATAATGTTAGCCTTTAATAAATATTGTATCTTATGCTTTAGGCTTATCCATCTATTTGTTGTATGGCCTAGTGCCCTATGATACTCATAAAATGCGTTAGAATCATAGTTTTTTGGAAGAGGTTGTGTCATATCAACCTCTTTAATTGGATGGAGAGATATGACATTAAATTCTAAGAGCTAATGTAAAACCCATGTTGGTGACTCTAAAAGTTGGTGAAGATTATGATCCATTGGTATACTTTAGTTTTCCCATTGATAGAAGCTTGACCTCTCTTTCTTTTACTATGTTCCATAAATAAGTGAATGTAGGAAACTTATTAAACAAGATAAATTCATGTAATGATGGGAAAAGACTTTGTTTAAAGATGTACTGAAGCTCTTTATCTTCCAGGGGCTAGTCAATTAGGCCAATATAGTCTTGTATCATAAGATATAATTTGTTATAGGCTCATTTGACTTTTGTTTTAACTATGCTACTTGGGCATATGATATAATAACACTTATATAGATACAGAAGTGTCCTAAAAACATGTTAGCCAAAGGATTGAATGTGGTGATAGATTGATTTAGTAAATTATAAAACCACTATAGGTCACAATCCTTTAAACTACACATAAACAACTTCATGAGAAGCCAATTGTTGGACACATAGTCTAAACATGCTATGTGAAAAGCTCTGAGATGATGCTTTGGGTCACCCTTTCCATCATATAATTTAAACTTAAGTGACATGAAACTAGATGGAAAAAGAGTTGATGTTATGTGATGTTCCAAAGGTGTAAGAAAATATTAGAATCAAAGGCATGTGATCACCTAATGGTTCCCTTCTCAAGATGCAACACCTTAGCTTGCAAAGTATGAATCTCGTGGATAAGGGATTGTGCACCTGGAGTGGAAGAACTAGCCACAAAAGGTGTAACTATCATTGAAGGTTATCATATTATAATGTTAGGTTGTGCTAGCTAAGTTGGCCCCACTGTAGGTGTAATGACATTATTAGCTAGGGGAGTTGAAGATTGACCATTGTTTATTTTTGGGAGTTCTTCTTGAAGAATAGCAATGAATTCATCTTGTGATTTGCATGTTTAGACACAAAATCTTGTAATTGTTTCTTATCAACTTCATCAAATATGTTGTTGAATTCTACCATTGTAACATGGAAGGTAGGAAAACAAGTTTTTGTATATTTGAACCTTTGAATAATATTAATCTAAGAAATATTGCAAAAAAAAAAAAACCAATATGATATTTTGGAACTAAAATTTGAGCATAAACAAAAAAATTGATGAAAACCCTAAGAGCATCTAGGGTTGGGTTTTTTTTTAATTAGGATTGTTTTGAAAAAAATTAAATTATATTTAAATTAATGAAACCCTAATATGATATCGATTAAATGGTTTAAGTTATGCCAAAAAATCATAGAAATAGAAGTTTATGACCCTAATTTAGTGCACCAAAATTTGGAGAAGGTAAACTAGGGTTTTAAATAATATTCAAAGTAAGTTGAGTTCACCAAATGATTTAACCTTTTAGGGTTTAGATAATGTAAATCCTATGTTTGATTAAAGGGCTAAGTAGTTTGAATTAGTGAAACAATATATAATAAATAAACACCGATTTGTTACAAATTTTGACTTTCTAAAAATAGTAATAAATATGTGTAAATAAAGACTTATCTGGAAAATAACTGACACAAATTTGAGTGCTAAAAAATGAGATAGGAATAGGTTTGAGTGTTGTCAACTAAATCCCTATCATATCCCCTCTTGGATAGTAGTGCCATACTTAGACAACAATGCCATGTGACTCTAGTGTCCTGAAAATGGCATTAGTGTCCTCTGTGTAGGATTGTTCCAAAATTTTGGGTGCACCTGTGCTTGTGTTTCTAGGTTCTATTCTTGGGTGCACAAAGTTTGAAACTATATATTGTTCTTGTAACAATTGATTTATGATGTAAACCCTAATCCTCCTTGCAATTAAGGCATGAGTTGAAAATGTGTGTTCATTAGTAGGATAGGCTAGACATCCTCATCACCCTATTGTGAAGAGAGTTGTTTACATACCAATACTTCAAGGAGGGATCAAGTCTGATGTATTTATCCCCACCTAATTTTTGGTGCAAGTTCAAGTGATTCTAGAATGATAGTGGTCTTGAATACCTTGAGTATGCTTGAGATTGGAAATCTAGAAAATATGGGCTTAAGGCAATTGTAGATGGTAGTATGTAGAAGTAGGGTAGAATAGGGATAAATAACCTTGGTTGCTCAACTCGTTTCATATTTAAATAGGTATTTTGCATCTAATTTCCATCTAGTGGATAGAGGTCTAAAAGTTAAGCATTTATAGTGTTATGTACCTTATGCAAATAATAAAATGTGATTAGGTTAACCTTAAGAGGGTTTAACTTTTGAAAATATATATGTTCAAGGAAGTTAGGGTAATGGACATTAGTGCCATGTTGGAGACATTAGAGCCATGTGGCTCTTGTATCCTTAATGTGTTGGTAATTTCCAATTGGCAAGCTATTGGGCACGAAGGGCCAAGATCTGGCAATGAAGGTTTGAGACTATGTTTTAACTGACTAGGGATGTATGTGGTCTGTACAAAGGTTGGAAAAGTGTAATAAAGGCTATGAGATGTGTTTAGGGATAATATAGGAATAATTTATCTCAAATAATACTCTTGTTAGGTTGTGGAGCTAAAAGCTTCAACTGTTGCAGACATGGAGGAGGTTGCTGAGTTTTAGGGATACCGGCGTCAGCAGTGGGACCGACGTCGATCATCTACAGTGCAGAAGGGCAACCGGCATCGGCAGGAGGTCGGCCGATGTCGGTCACCTCCAGGCAGATAGGGACCGACGTCGGTCTCCTATGGCGGTTCTAGAACTGTTCATTGCATGGACAGTTAGTTCGTTGAACCGAGTGTTTGCATGTTAAGGGCTAATTATAGTCTCGAGCTACGTGTCTAATTATTGTAAATTAGAAGTCTAAGTTATTGTTTAGTATGGGAGCTATTTATAGACCCATTGGCATGTATTGTAATCAAGGATCAAGGATTTAAGGAAGAGATCCTTCAGAGAGCAAATAGAGGAAGGCAAGGTAGATCCTTCCATTGTAAGATCATTTGAGTTGCAGGTTGTTGCTAGCTCATGGGAGAAGATCTACATGGTAATTAAGATCGTTTGAGATCTACTTGAAGTACTTTGAGTACTTATGTGCTGGTAGTGTTATTGTTGAATGGTTGGAGAGGTGAACACCAATTCTGTGTGTGAGTTGTGTGTTGGGACCATTTTTGGCAGGAGAGTGAACTCAAGAAGAGAATTAATGTGTACACTTGAAGTGTGGGAAGCTTCTGTGAGGTGTGAGAAGAGGTGGCATCTTCTTAATTGTATTTTCTTTGTGGATGAGTATTAATACAAGATTGTGTATTGTCTCTCATATTCTGTGCTATTTGTGAATTCTAGTTACTTATTCAATTCTGGTATAATTCCGTGTTTAGTTGATAATACAAGGTAATCATATATACTCTTATTGGTGGAGTTGGATCCTAACAAGTGGTATCAGAGCTTTTGGTTGGGTTTACTAACAGGTTGTATTAGATCTGGTTAGTATTTGTTGATTACAGGTTACTCACAGGGGTTTCTGTTTGAGTGGGAGTATAGCAATGACAGAAGAAAGTAGGCTATGAATGGAGAAGTTTAATGGCAAGAACTATCAATTATGGAAGATGCAGATAGAAGATTATCTGTATCAGAAATATTTGTACTTACCGTTGGGTGGGGTTGTATACAGGCCCACATATATGAAGGATGAAGAATGGGAGGTTCTTGATCAGAAGGATCTGGGATCTATAAGGTTAAGCCTTGCATCATCTGTGATTTCTAACTTATCACAGGCCAAGACAACGGTACAGTTGATGGAATCTTTGGAAAATTTATATGAAAAACCCTCAGCTTCGAATAAGGTATTTCTTATGAAGCAATTATTTAATTTGCAAATGTTGGATGGTGGATCTGTACATAGTCATCTTAGTGATTTCCATGGTTTGGTAAACCAGTTAAGTTCAGTCAATATTGATTTTGATGATGAAATTAAGGCTCTCTTAATCTTGTGCTCATTAACTGAAAGCTAGGAGAGTTTGGTAATGGTAGTTAGTAATACTGCATCTGCTTCAAATATCTTAAAAGTGGATGATGTTGTGGGTGTAATCTTGAATGAAGAGATTCACAGAAAAAACACAGGTGAATCATCAGGGAATGCTTTGAGTGTTGAAGGTAGAGGAAGGCAAAGAGAGAAGATCGAGCATGGGAGATCAAAGTCCAAGACAGGCAGGAGATCCAAATCCAGGTATGGCAGAATAACCTGCTGGAAATGTGGAAAGCAAGGGCACTTAAAGAGAGATTGCTAGGTGAATGAAGATCAGCATGAAGGACATGAAGAAGCAGATGTTGCAGATTATGTTGCATAGGATGCTCTGGTATGTTCCTTAGATAAAGTAGAATCTTAGATTTTAGATTCTGGTGCCTCTTTCCATGTATCCCCAAATAGGGAATTTTTTCGTGAATATGTCCAGGGAGACTTTGGAGAAATTTATTTGAGAGATGGAAAGCCTTGTCAGATGGTTGGCAAAGGGAAAGTGAAGCTAAAATTGCAGATGGGCAATGCATGGGTGTTGAAGGAGGTCACGCATATCCCAATCCTGAAGCAGAATCTGATTTTTGTTGGAAAGTTGGGTGATGAGGGTTGCATAGTAACTCTCACAGTGGACTCTTGGAAAGTTACCAAGGGTGCACTTGTTGTAGCAAGAGGTAATAAAGTAGGTACGCTTTATCTATATACTTATATTATTGATTCTCTTTTTGGGTTATCTAATTCAGCTGTAGATTCGAAGATGTGGCTTAATAGGCTTGGTCACATGAATAAGAAGGAGATGCATGTTCTTGAGTCAAAGGGTATGCTTTTGGATTTGAAGAGCATGGATCGAGATTTCTGTATACAGAAGAAGAAAGTGACGTTTCTTGAGAGATCCGATGTTAGTGACAAGAACAAGAAAGCCTTGGTTTTCAAGGAGAAGGTGACAGACATAGTTCAACACAAGGGGCTGAAGAATTTTGAGCAGAGCAAGGTTGATTTGGACAAAGTTTTGATCCAAAAGGAGCTCGCGGGTAGAAGTCATTTCTCACTAGTAAAACATAGAGACCGATGTTAGTTTGGAAATCGATGTCAGCGTCTAGACAGGGACCGATGTTGGCTATGTGCAGATTGACGTCGGTGACTCAGGGACAGATAAAGACTGGCATTATTTAGGGGGAACTGACGCCGGTGATGAGACAGTCACATGGAACTGACATTAGTCAGATGCAGACTGAGATGTGATCGACATCGGTCACTGAGATGAATTTTGGATAGACAACAAGCTGTCAAGAAGTCTCAAGCACCCATATGGAGGACTGAAAGGGTAAGTAGGCCTCAATTCATCATTTCCCTTCTTTACACTACTTATTGATCACTGATGGTCAAGAATCAGGAAGTTATTAAAGAAGCAGAGCAGGTAGATCCAGGAAATAGTGGGAGCTTGGCATGGGTGAGGAATGTGATTCCTTGGAGAAGAACGAAACAAGTGTTTTTGGTAGAGTTGCCAGCTAGAAGAAAGCACTGAGATACGAATGGATGTTAAGGATGAAGAAGAGTGGGAATGGACACATGAGATAGAAGGCTAGGATATATGGTCTTGATTTAGCTGCAGGACAATGGAGGTTTGACCATTGTGTTTCTCTTTAGCAGGTTGGATAATATTAGCTACATTATCCTATTGTGTGCTTGTTGCAGGGTTACACATACAGGGAGTTACTAAACTAAAGGTAAAGCTAGTTCAGAAGTATGTCATGAGGAATCTGGGAGCAGCAAGATTCTTTGGCATGAGTGTGTTCTAGGGACATGGAAGGTCACAGGTTGACTTTGTTTCAGGATGATTGTGTGAAACCGGTTACCACGCCGATGGTTGGACAGTTCTATGAACAGTGTCTTGATTCACATAATGAGGTTGAGTACATGTGTACTAAACCTAATTTTTCCCAAGCAGTGGGAGCTGTCAAAAAGTTTGGGGTCAATCTGAGAAAGAAGCACTGGAGGGCAGTTTAGTGGGACTAGCAGCAGGTCGACATGCTATGCAGGGTCAAGTTCTTTTCTACATAGTTTGTAGATGCGGATGTGGCAGGTAATTTGGATGACAGGAGGTGCACCACAAGATTTGTGGTGGTTGGTCTTCAAGAGTGATCTTGAAGAGGGATACAAAGCCAAGGGAACAAACTAGATGATGTACAGGTACAGTTGCAGCTATTTATCTCCAAGTGGGAGATTGTTAGGTTGTGGAGCTAAAAGCTTCAACTATTGCAGACATGGAGGAGGTTGCTAAGTTTTAGGGATACCGGCATCGACAGTGGGACCGATGTTGGTCATCTACAGTGTAGAAGGGCAACTGGCATCAACAGGAGGTCTGCCGATGTCGGTCACCTCTAGGCAGACAGGGACTGACGTCGGTCTCTTGTGGCAGTTCCAAAACTATTCGTTGCACGGACAGTTAGTTCATTGAATCGAGTGTTTACATGTTAAGAGCTAATTATAGTCTTGATCTGCGTGTCTAATTATTGTAAATTAGAAGTCTAAGTTATTGTTTAGTATGGGAGCTATTTATAGACCCATTGGCATGTACTGTAATCAAGGATCAAGGATTCAAGGAAGAGATCCTTCAGAGAGCAAATAGAGGAAGGCAAGGTAGATCCTTCCATTGTAAGATCATTTGAGTTGTAGGTTGTTGCTAGCTCATGGGAGAAGATCTACATGGTAAGTAAGATCATTTGAGATCTACTTGAAGTACTTTGAGTACTTGTGTACTGGCAGTGTTATTACTGACTGGTTGGAGAGGTGAACACCAATTCTGTGTGTGAGTTGTGTGTTGGGACCATTTTTGGTAGGAGAGTGAACTCAAGAAGAGAATTACTATGTACACTTGAAGTGTGGGAAGCTTCTGTGAGGTGTGAGAAGAGGTGGCATCTTCTTGATTGTATTTTCTTTGTGGATGAGTATTAATACAAGATTGTGTATTGTCTCTCATATTTTGTGTTATTTTTGAATTCTAGTTACTTGTTCAATTCTGGTATAATTCCGTGTTTAGTTTCTAATACAAGGTAATCATATATACTCTTACTGGTGGAGTTGGATCCTAACAACTCTTAGCACTCAAATACTACTTTTTTGGTTATTACACATTCACATAACTTTTACATTTATAAAGCCACAGAAGAAAAATAATCTCTATGTAAGCACATGAATGCACCTACAAATCCAAGCCAATGAGGGACTTACCTCTCATCCTTTTTCCATCATTTAGTGATTTCCCTAGGCACCCCCAACACTAAAAATCCCATATCCAAGCATGAATGACACCAATGATTCAAAGTAAGGTAAAATAGGCAAGGAAGGAGGGAAATAATGGTAATCTGACAAGCTCAACTAGATGTACAACTACGTGTCTCAACAAACAACTTCCTTATAGTAAGAGGCTTACACATTCACCCCAAATCAAAACACACATAACATAAATAAAAAAACTCTCAATAAAATGCATAAAATACACATGACATCCATAAAGAAAAAATACTTATCAACATTCCAAACTCACCCATTATGGACATAAATTTCCACTCTCCGCACTATGGGGGTGGGATAAGGAGGAATTTGGTGCTTCTCACTTCCCCAAACCCTTATACCTTACCATAGGAGGGCCTTGGAAACATTAGGCTTTACCTTTGATCAAACCCCATGCATTGGAGCTTCTTAGGAGGACTTGGAACTTGGTTCCCTTGTACAAACCATATATATGAAGGAATATACCATATATAACAATCTAAGCCCAGTTGTACAACATAATTTTAGAATTATAAATCTCAAAATGGGTTATAAAAATATCCAAAAAAATAGAGGTATTTTTCATCTCCATGACAAAAGAGGCAACAAAAATACACATGGTATACATAAACATAACCATGGAAAACAATAAGAAGAGAGGGTAAGCCAAATGGCCTTACATCATCTTGAAATCATAAGACAACAAGGGAAGAAATATATCTCTTTTGAAACAATAAAATAAAAATAATTGGGTGACATGGAATCCTACCCTTACTCCACCATTTGAATGTACATAAGGGGATCTCCTACAAGTGATGGAAACAATCTAACTCCTTATTAAACCAAGCTCTCCTCCTCTTGCTCTAAGTTCATTTTTTCCATGTTCAAGCGCTCCTCAACTCTCTAATTTTAAAACGAGAAAAAAAATTCTCCAAAGGAAGGATTTCCTTTATCTTATAGACAAAACCATCTAACCCAATATCTAAGGGGAAGGTGAAAATTGTTATTTCTCATTCCTTGGCTCTTCTCCAAAAATTATTCTCTAGCATTAACTCACCTTCCACAGTCATGTGGGCAAGCAAGTCTTATCTCTGGCCATTAATGGACACATGGGTTGTCATTTAACTTGTTCAACACTCTAAAAAGGTTTTATCCCACTGCTTAGTCAAAAAGGGTCTTAAATGTACTTATAATAACCTCGAAAACATTTTATATTAACTTGCAAACACGGGTTTAAGTTGTGATTCGAGTTTTGGTTAAGGGAACTACTTAATTTATTTACATATTTACATTTATTATTTGATTTAATGTTAAGGTGACTTCTAAGGTATTGTAAAAAGGTAATGAATAATTCCAAGGGGATGTGAATTGTGCTAGAAGGGTCAAAGATATTCAAAATTCTAGACTAGATTGAATAAAATCATTAGCATTGGATTTAGATCTAAGGGAGACATGAAACCACTACACAATTAAAAATAATGGTGAACTTATGCTTGGTGTAGTCTTACTTCCCTCACTTGGACTCCCCTGTTACATGCACATCATTTTACACATAAAATTTCACTATTCTAGGTAGTTGAAATTGTTGAATGTGAACATCTCAAGTAATATATAACAATACAAAGTGCATACATGAAACATCAAAAACACATCTCAATAATGCACGTGAGGTAATATCAACATGCTAACATCCATATATCTATATTATCAAATCACATGATAACAAAATATTAGGTCAACTAATAAAATAATGTAATATGCATCTCAATGATCAATGTGAAATCATCCATAACCAATATTTGAATAGTACACATGTAAAAAAGTAATATAATCAAAAACATAAAATTCATTGTCTTAGTAATAATGTAATAATAAACATCTTAGGTCTCAAATAACATAAATAACGTGTCAAAACATTACATGAGTACAATAAAAACACATCCATTAAAACTAGCACTATGAAAAATGGGGCCTCACATCCCCCTTCCCTTATGCAGACATCATCCTTGAAGTCACTGAAAAGAGTTGGGGAAATTGGACCATCAAAGGTATTTCATCCTCGTGAATGGTAGTTGTCATAGCATATCAATTTCATTAGACCCTAACCTGGTCCAACTCTCAAACTTGAAGGCCTAGAGTCCTACTCACTAAAATATGCATAGGCTCTAAATCCAAATTTTATCCATATAATAAAATCTAGAACATGGGTAGTGCTAGGTATATATTGATGCAAAATTAAAACATGGAACATGTGATGAACATGTGATAGGATAGGTGGTAGGGATAAACGATAAGCTACAAAGTTGATGGTCTTCAAGCTCTCAAATGGCCCATAAGAAAGGTTTAAACTTCAAACCTTTTCCATAATGGATAGGGCTCTTATTGAGTCTCATTCTCAAAAACACCTTGTTTCCCACTTTAAAGTCACAATCATTCCTCTTCAAATATAAGTACTTATTCTACCATTTTTGTGCCTCATCAAGGCAGGGAAAAGTTTAATGGTGATTTTTTGTTAATTCATAAATATTCTGATTTTAAAAATCCACATTTGGTGATTTAATGGGGTACTAAACAACATGGGATCTCCTAAATTTATGAGATATAAATTAATTGTTTGGGTTATCTCATCTACCATTTAAAATAGATTGCATTCATATAAATGTATTTCATTAGTAGCTCAAAACTGGTTACATTTATCTCACATGTTATTCTTGTGCCTAGATTTGGTGTCAATCAACATGGCCCAGTCAATCGTCTACATTCAGTGTCACCCATTTGCATTTTACTTGGAAATCATCTACATTTTGAGTGTTGATTATCCACTTATTGGTGTCAATCTTCTATTTCTTTTGTCAATCATTTTATTTTTATATGTCAATCATCTGCATTCTTTGTCAATTACCTATGTATTAATGTCGATCCCCTACATTGGTTGTCAATATTTTGGATTTTTTGCCAATCGTCTGCATCACTATCAATCGTATGTATTTATATCATTTGTTAGAAACACGTGTCCTTCAATGGCTTCTACTGAAAATGTTAACAGGGTGGGAAAATTACCCCAAAAAATAACCTATTATATTATTTTGGCCAGACACAAAAAAAAGGTACTAAATATTAAATGATTTGCTATATTATTATTTATTGTAATTTGCATTTTCGTATCAGAGTTCAATAATAATGACAAGGTCTACAACAATTTTGCATGCAAAACCTATGGTCAAAATTTTTGAAGATATGAATCCACTGGAAGACGTATTGGGTATGAGATGTCCCCACCAAACACAGGTATTAAATGATTTATTATATTGCTATTTATTTCCACTTTTAGTTCTGTATTACGGTTCAATAATAATGATAAGGTATACAACCAGTTTTCATGTATGAGATGTCCCCACCAAACACAGGTATTAAATGATTTATTATATTGCTATTTATTTCCACTTTTAGTTTTGTATTACGGTTCAATAATAATGATAAGGTATACAACCAGTTTTCATGCAAAACCTATGGATAATGCTTTTAAAGATATGCCTCCACTAGAAGATGTACCTACATATGAGATGTCCCCACCAAACATAGGTACTAAATGATTTATTGTATTGTTATTTATTTGTACTTCTAATTCCATATTATGATTCAATAAAAATATTTTGCATGTAGAATCCATTGATAATCTTCTGAAGATATGCCTCCACTAGAAGATGTACTTAGGTATGAAATTGTTTCACTATAAGAAAATTATAAATCACTTGAGTTAGAAATATTACAACCATTTTCTAGATCTCATGAAACAAGTACATCAGTTAAAAATTTAGCTCTAAAATACAATTCAATAAAAAAGAGACTGGAGCACATTACTAATGTCGATGATGAAAACCTAATACTTGATGACATTTCTAATCATCCAACATAAACTCTAGTTGAGAACAACATTAAAAAATCTACACGAAAGAAGATAAGTACATGGGCAATTGGAAGGTCATTTAAGTTTGACTGGGTAACTAAATATCCATTCATTGAACCTGTTGAGCCATAAAATAGTATTAACACAAACATAATGTAAATATATAATGTGCAGTTGGAAACTTGGAAAAGACCAAAAAGTGCAACTTAATTTGGACACAATTAAAAAATATTGTGGCAAAATATATGAGTCGTTAAAATAAAAAGATGGACGAACCAAAAGAACGATGATACGAAAAAATGCAAAAGAATGCATGCATAAATGTTACATAATAGAGTATGAAAATAATAAAAAATATCAATAACATCTCATTAAAAAGGGAATATAGGAGGAACAATTATAGCTTAATTTAGAAAAATTACTCAGTCGAATCAACATGACAAAAATTTACAATTATCCACTATATATCACATTCTAAAAAGAGACAAAAAGATCTATAATTTTTTAGATTATAAGATTATATTTACACATGATGGATTAAATAACATTTCACAATCACATTGGTTAGATAGGAGTGCTTGGGAAATGGTGAAATGTCTTGCAATAATTGAAAAAGAGGATTTGAAAGAAAAAGCAAAAGCAATAGGATTTATCTCACTTTACATCGACGAGGTAACAACAATTGACAACACATCATCGATTTGCATGAATGTTTATACATTTGAGAACCATTCAAAGAAACCTCACCTTTTATCTATACATTAAATGATAGAAAATTGTAATGTTGAAAACCTTCACAAATTGGTTATTTCTAATTTGATGGATATAACTAGGATGCATTATTAGGATATAGGCACTAAGTTAGTGTGTGTTGGTACAAATGGTGCATTAGTAATGTAAGGAAATAGAGCTGGTCTATGTGTTTGACTACAAATAACAGTTTTCCCATTTATGATTCCAATTCAATTTATGGCACATATAATGAATCTTGCTTACAAAATTGTTAGCACATTTTAAAATGTAGTAAAAGTTGAGAAAATTCTCTATGGCCTGCACACATACATGTCAAGTAGTCCAAAAAGATTTTTAGAGTTTCAAAATTTTTAAATCAGAGTGACAAATGGAAAAAAAATTTCAAAGATGTTTATATAAGATGGATTTCAATGTATGAGCCTGCATGTAGAATAGTTGAATAATATGCATCGTTAGTAGGATTTATGTTTAAATATTGGATAGAGGTTGACAAAGTAAAAGATTTGTTGTACCATTTGATAAATTTAAAAAATTTGTTAAAATTGTGTGGTTTATGCCCTTGTTGAAAGAAATACAGTCTTTGACGAAACATGCATAGGAGAGATCCATACATATTGTGGACTTTATATGGTTAAGGAAAAGGGTTTGTCAATCTCTAGATATGTTATACTTCTCACAAGAAAGTTTTAAGGGATTAGTTTTTAGCAATTGGGAAATTTTAATAGATATTAAGGACCCTAAAAACTATTTGAAATTCAATATCAATGACCATCTTTGTATCTTCGTTAATGGAAAAGAAATACCACTACACACTTTCAAAAAATGTATTGATCTGGTTAGAGCTGAAACTAAAGAAGCCCCTGTAACATGGATTTTATATGATAATGTTATTTATGAGACAAAAATGAAATTGAGAAAGATTTTGCAAAGCTTATCTTTTGAAATTTGAGATCCTTTTAATAGGGATGATTTGCTTGAAGCCATGGCAGTCGTGAATCCTATATTTTGGAACATTGTTAAGGGTGAATAAACAACAAATAATTTATTTATTAAATACATTGGAACTCTCATGAATCATTTTAGTAAGTCTATAGAGATCAATGGCATTGAATTTAAAGGTATTTTGCATAAGAATTTACTGATGTCCCAGTCAACAATTTTTTTTTACTTACAAAGATTGATCAATTTCGGTGCTTAATTGAACCAACAAAAAGTGGTGCTCTTACCAGGTTATGGACAAAACTGTGTCCCAGTATTTTTATGTAAGATAATGTTAGAAAATATTTTTGATTATATGAATTGTGCTAAATAATGATTTTGGGTCCGTGGAAGATGAAATGGTATTTAGTGCATTATCCTTTGTTAAATCAAAATTTTGAAATAAATTAGACAAAAATCTTGAAACATGTTTGAGGTTTAATGTTTCACATTATCCAATGGATGCATTTCAATATGAAAGAGATTTTTCTATTTGGAGTTCTCTTGCTAAAAGAAGAGGAGTAACTAATACAATGACTAAAAAAGGTACTAAAAATACCTTTGAGACTATACATAATAATGTTAGCTATGAAGAATGGGTTACAAAAGGATTGTTCCAGCTACCTAAATTTTAATTTGGTATGTATTGTAAATATTTATGTATTTAATGAACAATATATATTTCTGTTATTTATTAAAAACAAATATTTCTATTATTTACTCAACAATATTTGTTTGTTTATGATTCATAGATATATATTGTTTTGAATTACACATCAAGCACACAAGTATGTTGTTTATGAATCCCTTGATTTTTTTACCAATCTTGACTATGATTTTTTTTATAATTTAACATTCACATAGTTGTCTAACAAATCCACAAACAAAAAATATATTTTAAACATTATATAAAAGATCAAATTACAATTCTAGTTTTTGTTTCTCAAGCTGTTTACTCAGATCACATTGTTTGCAAATCATAAATACAATGCCAACAATGGAAATCTCATTGTTTGTCTAACACTTGGGTGTTTGTCTACATTGTTTGCATGGAGGATGTTCTAGTTCCCTAAGCTTCCACTTCACTAGTGATGTCTTTCAATATACATAATTCCATAAGATCCTTTGCTATGCTATTGATATTCGCAAGATTTACCTTTTATTCTTTAGCCGCATCTCTTGCTGAAAGCAAGATGGGGTCTGCATCATCCTTCTATTTAAACAAAACATCAGGATCCAAACTGTGCTCCCTAATGATTTTATTCAAAGTATTATTTTATTTATTTATTATAACAAACTTTTCCCTGAGTGAAATTGTTGTAGTTAAACTTTTGAGTGCATTTTTCAAATGCACGTCAAAGACAATATCTTGATTCTTCAAACTTGTATATTTTGAATGCAAATGGACACAAAATATTAATTAGTTATAAATTATAAAAATAAATATTAATTACAAAAAAAGAGTAAAACTTACCATGACCTTTTCTTTTTTTTGCTTCTATAATTGCTACATGGCTTTTGTTTTTTACCCATAAATTGAAGTATGCTTGGGCTTCTAATTTTTAATTTTCAAGTCTGTTTAGCATTATATCTAAAATATGATCATTAAAGCTATTAATAATAGTAATAGATCCTTAAGCTACCTAATTTAATAAAACATCATTTTTGGCATGTTGATGTTCAATCAATGAAAATAATTGATTGCATTGTTTTTTTTTTTTTTAAAAATTTAAAAACCAAAGGGGTAAAAACTTTATTCAAAACTCAACAAAACCAAGTACAAATCTGGTCATAACCAGCAACCAGAAAAAACAAGTAAAACCACAGCAAAAACCAAGACAAAACTGGCAATAACCAGCAACCAAAAAAACCACAGGTACACCAAGCACCAGCAAGGGACCACCATCACTCAACTATGCCATACATATCCTCACCTAAAATTCTCTCCATATTTTCTCTGACCTCTGACGGCAGCAAGGTGACCTCCTCTACCGTCCTATCTTCATTTCCCTCCGAAGCCCATCTAGCCAGGCAATCAGCCGCCCGGTTCCATTCTCTCGAAACATGGGCAAAAATTATTGACTCCATTAACAAACTGATCTACAGAATCTGTTGAACAATCAAAGATAATTGCCAACTCACCCCCGTAATTTGTTTGTCCCGAATCATATTGATCATGATAAGTGAATCTGCCTCACATATCACTTTACGCCGTCCAAGCTCATATGCTTTCCGCAAAGCGTAGAAAATGGCCATTCCCTCCATCCTATTAACCGTCTGAAAACCCTTATGAACTGAGAACATAAATATCACTGAACCCGAGGCATCCCTCACAATTCCCCCAATACCAGCAGGGCCTGGGTTACCTTTCGAAGAGCCATCCGTGTTGATCTTCAGAAAATCTCCCAAAAGAGGCGTCCACTTTCCCTTGCGCTGCACCCGCTGCTTCCTTTCACCACTCCTCCTCACACACGCGGCAACTGGAGATAAGTTTGTCATTCCTAATCGATCGACCAGCTCAGCGTCCATTCTCTCCATCGGAATAGCTACCTCACATTTGGCTTCCACAGATTCCTGAATCATCCAGATGATTCGATTCCACACTTGAGAAACTTCATACCTTTAATTTTTAAAAATGCGTCTGTTTCGTTCCAGCCAGACTTCCCAGAGCAAAAAGATGGGACCAGCAAACCAAACTTCCTGCAGGAAGTGCACAGCAGAGGGTGGCTTGCCAATTTTTTGCCAGAATTCGGCCAGGGAGGAGGCGTGAACACAGCCGACTGGTAAATTGGCAGCTAAAAAAAAGATGGGAAAGGCTCTCCTCCTGGGCGCAACACAAAACACACCTGGACGGACCCGTGTAACCTCTTTTCCTGATGTTTTCCCAAGTTAATCAGCGATTCCAAACAAGCATCCACACAAAACATTTGCACTTCGACCAAGATATACTATTCTAGGTACGTTTCCACCAGTGAACGTCTCTATCTTCCCCAAACTTCTATGCCACCAGTCCCTGATACCCTGCCGAAACTGAATAATTCCCTTTGGGATGTGGGAACCAAGCCAGCGCATGAGCTCCACATAGAGCACAGCAATTGCACCTAGCCAGGATCTCCTTCAGTTCAGCGCACTCGCCCTCCATATCTCTTATAGGCCATTCCTCATGACTTTTCCATCTGGCTTCCATAAGCTGATTTTGAAGGCTGAAAGTTTTGAAATCACTCACCTTGCACCAGCCAACCTCACAGAAACTCTGAGCAAGATCCTGTAGATGAGGGTACTGCATCACAATTGGAGGAAACCCGTCCCACGAATCATACCAAAACTGTGTCTCCAACCCGCTTTTGCAAATCCAGAATAAACCTCTTTTTATCAAATCTGCCCCTTTCTTCAGCATATCCCAAATCACCGACCCACTACCATGCAATCCGTATCTCAGGATATCCTTATGGATATTTCCAAGAAAATACTTATGCGCTAAAATTCTAGCCCATCTCCGATCTTGTTCAGTGCACCATCGCCAATATAGCTTGGTTGCCAGAGCCGTGCCAGCCATCATGGTTTGTCTTAGTCCCAAATCGCCGAATCTCTTCAGGCTGCAGACCACCTCCCATCTGATGAGGCTCCACTTAGTAATCGACAAATTGCCAACCCACAAGAACTGTCTAGCCATGGAGTCTAAATCCTTCACAAAACTAGCTGGCACCACCTGCAACATACATCGGTAAAGGGGAAGGGCCTGGACCACAGATTGAATCAATTGAACTCTTCCCACAAACGATAACCACCTATGAGTCCAGTGGTTAACCTTGTCTCTAAATTTTTTCAAAATCCCCTGCCAAGACTCTTTAGAATGTCTTCCTGTAGTGACAGGCATTCCAAGATACATAAGTGGAAGGCTGATGATTTGGAACCGGACCACTTCAATGACTCTCCTTTGAATAACCAAAGGCGTGTTGAAGAAGTAGATGGAATATTTTTCCTCATTGATCACCTGTCTGGAGGCCGCTAAGTACTCATCTAAGCATCTACAAAAATTTAACGCCTCTCTCCTGGTGGCCGATCCCATCAGAGCCACATCGTCCACGAACTGCAGGTGTGAGAGAACTGGCAAGCCGTCTCCCCAATTCCAACCCTAAATCTTGCCATCTCTGGTATACTTTCTAATTCTTCGTCCCAAACCTTCTACCAAGAGAAGAAACAAATAAGGGGATAAGGGATCTCCCTGTCTCAAACCTCTGGCAGCCCCAAAAAGGTTTGAGAGTTCTCCATTAACCAACACTGAAAATGAGGTCGTGGAAACACAACTCATCACCCACTCAATCCATCCCTCCTCAAAGCCAAAGGCCTTCATCACCCTCTGCAGAAATGGCCATCAGACTCTATCATACGCCTTGGACATGTCTAACTTCATGAACATTGCCTTTTCTTTCGATTTAGACATCGAATGAACCACTTTCGTAGCCATCACAATCCCATCCAAGATTTTCCTTCCCTCCACGAAACTGCTTTGTTCCTCTGAGATCAGCTCCTGCAAACATTTCTTTAACCTTTTGGCAATCAGCTTTGACAAAATTTTGTATATAACATTACAAAGGGATATTGGCCGGAATTGGTTGAACCAATCAGCTCCCTCCCTCTTCGGAATGAGGGCCAGGAAAGTGGAGTTCAACACCCTCAACATCTGTCTATTGTTCTGGGATTCCTAGACCACAGCTAATAAATCTCCCTTAATTATCTCCCAAAACTCCTGGTAGAACTCAATGGGGAAACCATCCGGTCTTGGGGCCTTCCCTTTCTTCATTAAAAAGACTACTTTCTTTAGTTCTTCCTCCGTGATGGGTCTTCTCAAGTTCGCCTTCATATCTTGAGACACAATGGAAGGAATACAAGATAGAATCATATCCTCGGCAGCCTCATCTCTTATCCCATCATCCTGGAAGAAGGCGTTGAAATACAGGACAGCCTCATCACATATTTCTTTGGTGGAAGAAAAGACCTCTCCCCTTTCCGTAACCAGAGAGTTGATCACATTCCCGTGGCGCCGGGCTTTGACAGTATTAAAGAAGAATGCGGTGTTTCTGTCCCCTTCCTGAAGCCAATCAATCTTGGCTTTCTGCTTCCAAAAAATTTCCTCTCTCTGTTCCCACTCCTCCAAGGTTTTGACCACTCTCTCTTCCTCTTTCAACAAGGACCTAGTTAAGCCCTCCTCTCTTATTATTCTGGTAATGTCATTTAACTCTTCTTGCGCTCTCTTCTTCTCTTGGAATATATTCTCGAAGCAGTGCCTGTTCCATCTCTGAAGCTGGTATTTTACGGATTGAAGGAGTTTAGCAAACATATACATAGCTGTCCCAAATGCTGGTCGTCCCTCTCTCCACCAAGCCACAATACGGCCATATAGATCTTGGTCCCGCAACCACATAATCTGAAATTTGAAAGTCAGTTTTTGAATCCTGAGAGCTGAAGAGATGTTCAACTTGATCGGCCAGTGGTTTGAACTCCTCCAATCCAATATCTCAAATCTGAGCTTCCACCTGCCTCCCACCCAAAAATAGGATGCCAAAAACCTGTCAAGCCTCTCAGCAATGTAGCTATCTCTCGGCCTTCTATTATTCCAAGTAAATCGGCCATTCCCCGGCTTGATGTCCACCAGATTGAATTCCGCAATCTTATCCTTAAGTAGAAAAGATGATGGCTCCAATCTGGTGTTTCCACCCATTTTTTTCGTGAGGTCCAGGATTGCATCGAAATCCCTCGCTACAATCCAAGGCAAATAAGGAAACTCATTTCGGATCAGCTGAATGTTATTCTAAACAAGAGACTTACCTTGCAAATCATTGGGGGCATAGACATTTGTCAGAAGAACATACTCTCCTGAATCCATACATAAGGCTACCATAGATAAAGATGACTTAAATGCCATCCAATCCACCAGAATAACCTTGCTTGGATTCCAAAAGCACGCCAGGCCTCCTGCAGTCCCCTGGGCCCCAATGCATTGGCACAAACCTTGACCCCATATCCTCGGGGCAATCTCCATCATGCACTCCACTGTCACTTTGGTTTCTTGAAGAAAGAGAATATCTAGATGTTGATTCTTGACTAAATCCCGAATAGCTTTTTGTCTGGGCTCGCTATTTAGGCCCCTCACATTCTAAGATATTACAATCATTTCGATGGTGGCAGAAAATGTGTATCTGAAGTCCTGATTGAACCTGACTCCACTAAATTCTCTCCAATCATCTTAAGTCTATCCACGTCTTTTCTCCTTCCTACCTTGACATTTTTTCCGAACCACTTTTCTTGCTTTCTTTTTGCAAAATCCCCAAGCATTGCAGAGCTTTCCCTTGCTTTGCCGCCACTTCCCCTCCTTCCTGAGGTGCCTTTTCCCCATCCTCTGTGCCTTGATTCCTATCCTCTGTTCCTATTTCCAAATGCAGCCCTTCCTCCTGACCATCCAAGCGCATTAGAACTGGCTCCTCTGCTAATTTACTAATAGCAAGTGGCGTGGCACATACAATCCCACCACACTCCTCCATCAGTTCCTCTCCATTAATTTGACCCGGATTTAGCTCTTGCTGCCCCAACTCTTCCAGCAGCTCAAACCTGTTATAGGATTCCTCCTTTTGTCATTCCAGAAATGTTTGCTTTAGTCCTTTATTTCTGCCCCTGGTTTTAGCCTATATAAAGCCCTCTGATTCCTTTCCACCCCCACTTCCCACCTTCTTGCCTTTATCCTCAGCTACTGTCTTGTTCACAGGAGGTGAAGGGCGCTGTTGCTGATCCTTTATTTTATTCTTTGGGCATCTTCTAACCAGATGACCATATTCATGGCATAGATGACATCTGAATGGTAAGGTTTCATAATCCAATTGCTGTACCCACGAGTGTGATCCCACACACATTTCCACCGCATCTGACAGCAGTTTACTCAGGTCAATTTCAACACAAATTCTTGCATATGTCATGATTCTCTTTCCAAGCGTTTGCGAGGATGTTCCCACCAGTTTTCCAATTAATGAAGCAATCATTAGCATAACATCTTCCCTGCAACATTCAATAGGCATTCGTGGCAAGCGAACCCAAACAGGAACTCTGTTAGGGAGCTCTTCAGTAGGATTAAAACCAGCATGCCACAGTTTCATGAAAAGACCAGCCTGGTTATAAAAATAAGGACCTCCTTCAAAAACCCGATTTCTATCTTCTAGGCAGTTGAAAGTAACCATAAAAAAGCTATTTGCCAGCAACACCAATTCCATTTCTCCTACTGGTTCCCAAGCCCTCCTAGCCAAATTCTCCAGGAAAGGCAAAGATAATTTCATTCCCAAAAATTTACAATATAGAGAGTGTTTGGAAAAATACTCAACCTCTTCCGCTATCATGTCAAAAGGGATGACAAGCTTGGGTCTTTCACTGCAGCGTTCCAAGCAACCATTCACCTTGTACATTCTTGGTCCACCAGTTGACCCACTGCCCTGTCCCTCTGCATACAAGTTGTCTGCTGAAACACCTTTCATGCTGCCTGCCTTACTCTGCATCCCTTTGTCTACCACGTCTCTGAAACTTCTTTCTCCCTGCATTTTAATTTGAAATGACTGAACCATCGACCCACTTCCCTACTCTTTTTGCCTTCTAAAAATGTTTTACTTCCTGTTACTCACGCTGCCCCACCAACAGCTGTTAGACAACGCTACCTCTTACGCCCCTATCCGTCTCCACCTCTACGCACCACCAGCACCAGCGTCATTTAGCTAGGGCATGGCTGCCCTAGCTGCCCGGCAAGTTTCCTTCCTCGCCCGTCCTCTCCATTTCCTTCATTCTAAAGATCTTGATTGCATTGTGAATGGTTGTAAAAATGGGAATTGATTTCCCAAATCAAAACTTTCACCCGATGCTCCCATGTTTTTAAATCATCAAGGTTACTGTGAACAACATCATTAAAAAAATACTTATCAATTTTATCCAATAAATTATTCAATGGAAAAAAAATTAATCTGATGATCAAATTGAGGAATATCATGAGGAGGAGTGGCTCTACTAGGTGGAGAGTCAGATGTGGAAGGTTGTTGAAAAGTATTTGCCACATTTGGATAAGAACCCTATATCATTTCATGAGGATCAAAAAATTGTATAGGTGACTCACCATCAATCCCCAAAAACTCATCATCCAGATCAATTTATTAAAGAAATGTGGTTCCCCTTACACTCAGGAGACCACCAAGTGAAATGTTGGGAAAATTGAATGTTAAATGTAGAGTGTCACCACTCTGTGCCAAAAATGATAAATGTTTCCCTTGTTGAATATTTTCAATGCATGATGGCGGTAGCAGTGGTAGTAGCATATTTCTCCTCTGATTGGGAGTTTGATCTATATATTAGATAATGTAGTCTCATATAAAAATGCTAGGTTAAATAAATTCAATATTAAATTCACATATACAAGAAATAAAAACATGAATGCTTAAAATTATGTATCTTGTTGTTGAACATTAATAAAAAAATGTTGTAACTAAATTATTGAAGCTACTGACGATTGATGATGTGAAGTTTATGGTAGAGAATCTGAGAACATAAATATAAAATATTAAACTTATCATTTTTGCTAATAAAATTCTAATGCTATGAAAGAAATTGTGTAAGAGGTTATACCAACAAAATGAGAGTAAGCTTGATTAAGAATTGGAGGCATAATTGAACTCCACATTTGCTTTTGTCTAATCGATAGTTGCATGGATGATTCCACATCCATGTTTGATTTAGCGGAGGCCTTAACGGGTTGATGGCCCCTGATTGTTGATTTTTTTTTAGTAATGGTTTGAGCTAATTTTTTTGTTAAGAAATAAATATAATATTAGTTATATTTAGGAGATCATATAATGATTTTAAATTAATTATAGTGCATAATAACCTAACCTCTTGGTTTGCAATGGAGAGTGCATTGACAACCATTTTTTTATCGAGAGCGGTTGGAATATTTGTACCCTCCAATTGATAAAATGTCTCATAGTAGAATGCAATAATAAAATTTGTACATGAAAATCTACTAATTTCAATTCGAAGAGAAAAATTCAAATCATCCTTAATTCTTTTAGATAGAAATGAACACCAATCAAATTATTGACCACTAATAGTGCGTAATATATACACAAGAGCCCAGATTAGAATGTTTGATGATATTCCCTACATTTCTAATTTGCTGTGAAAAATTTCAATCATGCCAAGTAGTAAAGGATGTGTTACACATTCAACTTTAATCCCCCTTTTGTTATGATTGTGGGTAGCTGCAAATAAAAAAATTATGAACAAGGTATTAGTAATAACCACTAATAGAAGTAAAACTAGTCTACAAAATCAAGGAATTATAAAATAAAAACATTATACCAGCCATTTGTAGGCCATAGTGGGAGTCCAAATATTTTTTATCTACATCAGATAGGAAGGCCTTTGTAGTGACATGGTTTGCGTTGGCATGGGGTAGGCCTATAAGTCTTTGGATGTCCTCAAGAGCGATCTCAAATGAAAATTAACACGAGTCGATGTTGATTTTAAATTTCATTATCGTAGTGTGGAATATTTCCAAGATAAAATTCATCAAGTGAGTATCTATGTTATACTATGGCATGTAAACGATCCCCTAAAATTTAAAGTTTTCTATCCATTCCTTATATGTATCTTCTTATTGTAGAAGCTTGAGGATCAATGTGTAAATTAAATTTTTGTATTGTGCTTTGACATCTACAGAAGAGCTCAGAGTGGCCATTGTTGCAGTGGTGTTAGAAGTTTGAAAGATTTTGCTTAGTCTAGTGGGTAGAGAGGATAGTTGGTGGAAGGAGGTTGGAGCACAAGAGGACTGAGGGTAGAAAAGTGAAAAATGAGTGGCACAGTTTTCTTTTATAGGAAAAAACATGGCATCATTAAATAATGAATGCAATTTTACACACATGTAGATGACCACCTGCATTTGTAGGTGGTTGTTATCCACTTATATAGATTTACATTTGTATATGTAGATGATCATTTACATTTGTAGATGCATATGTGCATGTCTAGATGGCCATCTATAAATGGCGATGATCATTTGTGTGTGTGTGTGTGTGTGTGTGTGTGTGTGTGTGTGTGTGTGTGTGTGTGTGTGTGTGTGTGTGTGTGTGTGTGTGTGTGTGTGTGTGTGTGTGTGTGTGTGTGTGTGTGTGTGTGTGTGTGTGTGTGTGTGTGTGTGTGTGATCATCTACATATGCAGGCGATCATCTGCATACATAGGTGATCATCTACATATTCAATGGATCATCTACAATCATCTGTATGTGCAGATGATTATCTACATAAATGGCACCTACTTATATGTATTGACATCTATACATATCATGTGCTACCATTTGTTCTCTTATGGTTGTTGGTGTCATCTTGCCTGACTTGTCATTGATTTCCCTTGATTTTCCCCATTCTAACACTTATTTTGCCTACACAATTAATGACCTTTATAAATTATTCACCACAATTTCAAATTAGATTCACCTAATAAACCCAAGTATATTTTATTATTGGATACTAAAGTTCTCCCTGCCTCAAGGTGAGACCAAATATAAAAAACCTATCACTCCATGTCTACAAGATTACATAACCAATGACAACTTTATCCTCAATGCGATATTAACTCAAAGGGGTCCTACAATCTTTACCATATAGCACCTTGTACTATGCCATTTTTATCCAGTTGTGGTAGTTATCATTATAAAAAACCTCCATAAAGTACAATTAATCATCCCAATGATAATGTTAGTTAATTATGTACATATGAAGCATGTTCTAAAACCTGATTAACTCACTCACTCTATCCATCAGTCTTGAGATGATAGGAAGTAATGAAATAGAACCGAGTTCCCAATGCCTTTTGTAGAGAGGTCCTAAAGTTGGATATGTAAATAAGATCTTGATCATAGATAATCTTATGAAGTCAAAATATGTCATCCAAGAAAATCCTTGCTATTGATGTGGTGTTGTAAGTGGTCTTCATTGGAGAAAAGTGAGCTACATTCATCAATTTATCCATGATCACCATGATCAATTCATGATGATAGGATGAGGTAGGTAGTCTAACAATTAAGTCCACAGAGATGGTGTCCCATTTCCATTCCACATTCTCATGGAATTATAAAAACCCTATTGGATGTTGATGCTTAGGCTTGACCCTATAAAACTCGAGGAAATGAGCTATGAAATCTCAATGTCATGCCACCAGCCAACCCAGTGATATAACTATCATAACTCTGTATACATCTTCTTCACTCTTGGGTGTGTTTGATGAAGAGTTTTATGACACTTTGACATGTTAAAACAACATAATTCACCCAAAGCAAGCACATAAACATGCCCCTTCTGACACAAAATACCATCTACCTTAAGATTAAATTCCTCATACTTTCCCTTCAAGGTCATCTTTAAGTGTAACACCTATCACACCTCTCAGTAAAAGTTGTCCTCAAGAAGTTGTTCAAGGATTCAACTTTGAAAATAAGTACATAGCCTCATCACCGCCAACTCATGGTGTCTTCTGCTCAAAGCATCTACAAGTATGTTATGTTTTCCCTTAATGTACAAGATCTCATAGTAATACTCACACAAATGTTCTATCTAATGCCACTGATGAATGTTAAGGTTACGTTGACTGAAAATGTGTTGTAGGATCAAGTGATATGTCTTCAATATGAAGTGATGACCAAGAATAAAGTGTCATCATCATACAAAAGCATGTACTATATTTGTAAACTCAAGATCATGTATCAGATATCTTAACTCACCTTCCTTCCCTACATGGGGATGGACCTTAACCCTACATGGGAGGCATTTGTATAAAAAAATAATTCCTTATAAGGATTAGGTACTGCTAATGTGGGTGCACTAGTGAGACTTTCCTTCAACAATTGGAAGGCCTACTCACACTCCTATGTCTAGAAAAACTTATGCCTTTTTCTATGAATTGATGTGATGGGGTTCACAATGCTATAAAACTTATCAACAAAATGTTTGTAGTAGCCTACCGAACCCATGAAGCTAAGAAATTCCATGACACTTGTGGGTTTTGGCCACTCCATAATAACATGGATATTGGAATGGTCTACTAAGATCCCCTCTTTAGAAATAATGTGTCTAAGATATTATAGTTTTGACTATGCAAAATCACACTTCCCCAAGTTTTCATATAAATTGTTCTCTTAAAAATCTTATGGAACCTATTATACATGATCCTGTTGTTCCTCCTCATTCGATGAATAAATTAAGATGTCATTGAGGAAAATTAAAATGAAATGGTGTATAAAGGTATTTAAAACTCTATTCATGAGGACCATGAACACTGTTATGGCATTAGCTAACCCAAAGGATAACACTATAAACTCATAATTCCCATATCATGTATGAAATGCATAATATCACAACTAATAATACCTAGACTTTATATCTATCCTGGATAACATTTTATCTCCCCAAATATGCCAAAAAAGTCAATAATCCTAAGAAATGGATAACTATTTCATATCATTACTTTACTCAACTAACAATAATGAACATAAATTCAAAGGGATTTATCCTTATTCATGAAGATAATAGTTGTTACTTGTGTGGAAAAATAAGGATAAACAAGGCCTTTATCTAATAATTCCTCTAGCTACAACTTGAGTTCATAAATATTAGGATTAATCATCCGATATGGTGCTCTAGATATCATCTCAACCCTAGGTACAAGATATATCCTAAAATATATTTATTGAGGTGGGATCATCCCTAACAATTCACTCAAAAACACATTGGCAAATCCCAAAGGATGAGATGGTCATATAAGGAAACCCCCTTTGTCTCCTGATTTAACCTATCACTCACTTTGATAGAAAAATCAGACATTCATTCTACATGTTCCACTTAATTTGCATCATATAAACCATGTAAATATAAATGGGTCTCTTGATCTTTGAGATAATCACACTAGTTCAAAGGCCATTGACACATTTGATGACCTTGTTATGACAATCCATCTTGGCTCTATGAGTAGCGAGTCAATCTGTACCTAAATAACTATGTAATTCCCCAAGGTTATAATGCGTAAGTTGATAGGGGTTTAGAATCCACCCAAATTTATAATGTAAAAACTCACCAATGAGATAGTTAACATTTTGGCTTTAGTGGCCAACTCAACCTCCCAACTCTCATGATGTCTAAAAGCCACCAACCTACAACAATCCATGATTAAAGGAAATATAAAGGATTTTGAGGCTTCAAAATCAAATAACACTATAATATATACTTTCTTAATCATACCTATGGTCTCAACAACCATTTTATGGTTCTCTACTTGGTGGTTATCCACTGTTTCATACATCTTATGGCCTCGACCCACATCACCTACTATCTACTCAGACATCAGAGCCTTCTACCTTATGATAATTTATAATTTTTATGTACAATCTTGTGCATATTGTTATGGTGATCCATAAGTGTATCATGTACCCTAACATGCTCTCATTATGAAAGGGATCCAATATTCCTTTGTCCAAATGTAGCTATAGACACTAAAGGCCTTGTTTGTGTAGATTATTAAGTCCACACTGGTTGAATTTGTTGTCTAACATGTTGCCTATCCTTCCTCCTCTTAGTATTTTATCCCTATCATCTCCTTCCTCACTTAAATATTTAAGTATTCAGTTGAAGAGTTAATATGTTGTTGATGATGAGATGGTCTTGGATCTGACTTGGTAGGTCTCCAACCTCCCCTAGGTGTTGGTTGTACACCATAAAATTTAGCATCTTTTCAGGACTATAACTTGCTCTAGAATCTCTCTCGAGCCTCCTCAGACTTCCCCTGAGTCTCCTTGTCAATATAGTCTTTATCCATCATAAATATTAAGGTTTATGGGGAGATTATGTGTATAGTTCCACCCATAAATATTATCATGCCTCTAATAAAATGGTTCACTTACATAACTTCATATGAAGCATACCCCACGTACTACAACAAGTATAGGAAATGACATTCATATTATGCCACTATATTATGTCCTTGTTGAAGCTCATAGAACTTAGCCACATTCCTCTGTATATACCTTGGAAAAATTTAATGGTCTTTAAACCACTCCTCAAATATAACCCAAGTAGTAGTGGCTGGGATCAAATAGAGCTTTCACTCCTCAGCTTCCCACTGAATCTTCAAGGTGTCTCTCACAATATGAGTATCCAAACATGATTTGGAATCAAAATCTTATAGGGTGAAGCATCCATGAATTCTAACTATCCATGCCTTAGTGACAAAATCTTCATGAATTCTATAAAAATTAGGTGGTTAGAGTTAGCTCAAGTCCTTGACCAAATCTCTTGGTGATAGCCTATGAGGATATTCATAACCTTACCTCTCCCAATGTTCCTCTCTATGTTGATAATTTTATTTATCTCCTTTCACACGTAGGTGAGAAGGGATGCAGGATAAAATAATGTCTTTGTCACCCTCTTTTATCTGATGTGTCAGTATTTGGGTCCTTTACATCTCTCCCTCGAATAATCTTTGTCTACCTCATCATGGTTGTGGAGAGTGTCCCTCATAAACCTCCCGTACAACTATAAATCCTTCATGAAATATGCCAAGCATCCACTACATGGCCTAAATTATCTAGGGCCTGAAGTTTGTTATCCATTTCATAACTAGAGGTCGATCAATAGGATCGTCAATGTCATGTTGTAGCAACCTACATCTCCCACAAGTGATATTACACATAGAAGCACAAGTGTCACATCAAAGTATAAGTAATGAAACCATAACTATCAATATAAAAAATCTACCAAGAATTTAAAATTTAAAAATATAAAAAGTTACCTAGAGCTCTTGTCATTGAAACTATGATTTGATATCAAAATATTAATCCCAAAATTTTACATGACTGAAACCACACAATAATAAGCTATTTTTTTAATAATATACAATGCACATTCCACGTAACTACTTATCTCATTGGATATCCATATTGATGACACCATATGCATAATACATCATAATAAATTCACATACCTAAAAGACTCTATGTTAATATGTAAGTGGTCGCATGTTCACTATACTATTGTGCATGCCCCACTTGCACCAATCAACCTACAAGCTCTCAAACAAGCCTAAAATTCTCCAATAGAACCTATTTGGCCCCATGGCCCCATGGCCCAAAGGTATATAATATATGTTTGACTAGAAATAGGTTGGTCTGAGCAACCACTGGCTCAAACAATTCATCCTCGCTCTTAATGGGGTTCAAGGGGGACCTTAAGTGATTTTGGCCAATCTTAGGGCTTGGGATGCACCTTAAGTTGTAACTGAAAACTAATTTCAAATTCATTTACCTTTTAAGAAAATTTCTTAGTAAGGAGGAATCATACAAATCATATGACCTTGAAATGGGTCCAAAGTGTGCTTGCTTAGCTCCTTGAGGATGGAGCACTCCATCTCAACCATTGGATACTTTCTAGTTTGACAATTAGATTTAATCAAGATAAAGAATCCTTAAGGATCCTTAAGGAGGGAAATGGAGGTTTAAAATCATTTTTCTTGTTTCTATTTCAGATTTAGGAGAAGAGGAAGGATGTTTTGGAGGGTGACTTGTCTATAGTCATCTCTCTTCTCCTTCCTCATCCTTGGATGACTACCATTAATGGACTATCCAAGCTTCTAACATTTTCTATTTTATTTCATTTTGTAAATATATCATGATAAAAGCATGTTTGGATTGGTTTTGTAGGTACCCATCTTATCAAAAAGTCTACAACCTATAATAGGCTCCCATAATTTTTGAAAAGGCCATTAGTAGCTTCAAGCTCCACCACAACCATTAATAGTTGTCGAGCAAAATTAAAGAAGAAAATAAGTATTATTTTCAATTTTAGTATTTTATTTTTAATTCACACAATAGGGAGATAAAATTAAGGAGGGTTCGATTTGGGTCAATCAGTCGTGGGGATTCGAGGAGGTTGTAAATGTCAAAAAGGTAAAAATAGACCTCTCTTAGACAAAAATGACCTATCTTGAAATATGTAGTTTTAAACCCTAAAAATTGTTCCATGTGGAAGAGGGAAAAAATTGAAGGGGAGTTCCTTTTAAGTCACTTCACCTCTAGGCCTCTTAGTTACTGCAAATGGATATACAAAAAACATTTAGGTCTAATGGAATAGTTCTAGTTTTAAAATAGTTACATAGCCACAAAGCTCTAGGAAATGACATAGTTTAAAAAATATTTACAATAAATAAAATAAAATAAAACTATGAAGAAACTTTGGCAGTTTAGATTGGGTGGCATCCAACCCTCGTTGACTACCCCCAAGGTTTAATGATGCAATGGGGATTCACTATGTGGCTTATAAGCCACAAGGTTTCCTCATAACTGTAAAAGCCTCCATGATGATGCTCATATGCACTACCATTTAAGTTAGCCATGGTGGTCATTGCCTAACAAATCTACTAGCCCTTAGGGAAAATTAACTCGTCGTGTATTCATATGGGTGATCACCAACCTACCTTTCAAGCTACCCTACAAAAAGATGTTTATGCCCTTCTAATGTGTTTGTGTAACTTGAAAATACCCTAAGACACCCAAAATTCAAAAATTCATAGCGAACATACCATAATCCATAAATTCACAAAAATAAATCAACATGTGTTAAAATTTGTAAGCTTTCATTTAAAATTAGTTCGAGTACTTTTCTACCTCATTTGACATGGATAAAAATTGCTTAAAATTTAAGTAAATTATAAATGGAACTAGGGTAAATTGAGTCGTTAAAATTTTAAAAATCATAAAAATTAAATCAAAAATCATAAAAATAAACTGTAAAATGTAGCAAAAAATTCATTAATCTTATTTTTCATTATAATTAAGTTTAGGAAAAAATTGAAAATTTTAAAATTTAATAAAAAATATTTAAATGAAATAGCCCTTCTTGGGTTTAATGAGATCCATGCAAATGAGAAATATGAAGCAAGATTTTTAACTTTATTTTCTCTATACTGTGAAAAACAATGAACAATATTGTTCATACCAATTTTATAACTTGGGTTTTAAAGTGTAAAAATGTTCTCTCATTACATTTATGTTTTCTTCTTTCAACTAACACTTTAATAAAAACTAATACATGAAATCTCATAATAATTACATCAAAAAACAAATCTTCCTTCTATTTCAAATTTATTATAATTTAATATTATGTAAAAATAGCTTGAAACTAACCAATAATCATTTGCATAACATTTGAATTTGAAAAACCATGAAATAAAAATAATCTTCAATCAAGCTCCCAAATACCCCTGCAAGGCTAAGTCAAAGATGGGCTCACATGGCATTCTTTTTCCATCATCAAGCGATTGCCCTAAGCACCCCAACCATAAGACTCTCATATCTAACCATGAATGAAACCAATGGTTCAAGGTAAGGTTAAATAGGTGAGGAAGGAGGAAGATAATGGTAATCTAACATGCTCGACTTGATGTACAACTAGGAGTCTCAACTAACAACTTCCTTATAACAAAAGACTTCCACATTCACCCTAAATAAAAACCCACATAACATCAGTAAAATAACTCTCATAAGAAAAGGTAAAAAACACACATGAAAACCACAAGGAAATAATGTATATCAAGACTCCACACTCACCCATTATGGACATGAATTTATACACTTCATAATATGGGTGTGGGATAAGGACTTTGGAGGTTCTCCCTTGCCCAAATCCTTCTCAATGTAATGGTAAGACCTTGGAAACATTATGGATTCCTTTTTCTTAAACCCCATGCTTTTGAGCTTTGTAGGAGGACTTGGAATTTGGTTCTTTTTCGCAAACCCTATACATGAAGGCATATACCATGTAGAACAATCTAAGTCCACTTGGGTAGCATAATGGTACGATTTTAAATCTCAAAATGGGTTGTAAAAAGAGCCAACAAAAAATAGAAAGATTTTCATCTCCAATCTAAAAGACCTAAAAAAAATACACATGATGGGCATTGACATAACCATGGAAAATAACAAGAAGAGAGGGTAATCCAAACGGTCTTACATCCTATTAAAATCATAAGACAAAAAGGGAATAAATATCTCTTAAAATAATAAAATGAAAATAAATGGGTGACATGGAAGCCTACCTTTGCTCCACCACTTGGATCTACACAAGGGGATCTCTTAAAAATGATGGAAGCAAGCTAAATCCTAAAACTAGGCTATCCTCGTTATTCTCTAAGTTCATGCTTTCCTTTTTCAATCTCTCCTCAACTCTCTAATTTGAAAATGAGCAAAATCACTCCCTCAAGGAATTTTTTCCTTGATTTTATAGACAAGACACTCCAACCCAATGGCCAATAAGAAGGTGATACATGTCTATTCCCATACCTTGGTTCTTCTTAAACATTCTTCTCTAACATTAAATCACCTTACACAACCATATGGGCAAGCAAGGCTTGCTCATACCCATTAATGCTCTCAATACCCCATACCATAAATGGGCACATGGGTTGTCCTATAACTTGTTCAACAATATAGAAAGGTCTTATCCTATGCCTTGGTCAAAAAGGGTCTTCAATGCCCTTACAACTACCTCTAAAACACTTTATATCAATTTGTAAACATAGGTCTAAGTTATCATTCGAGTTTTGGCTAAGGGGACCACATAATTAGTTTACACATTTACCTTTATGATTTGATTTAATGTTAAGGTGAATTCTAAGGTCTAACAAAATGGTAATAAATAGTGTCAAGGGGGTGTGAATAGTGATAGGAGGGTCAAAGAAGGTCAAAACTCAAGACTATATTAAACAACACTAGGATTAGATTTGAATCTAAGGGAATCATGAAGCCATTAGGCAACTAAAACTAATGGTGCACTTATGTTTGGTATAGTCTAGTTCCCTCACTTGGCATCTTCTATCACCTGCACATCATTTCACACATAAAATTACACTACATTACGTAGATAAAAATGTTGAATGTAAATTGTTGATGCTTAATTTTGCAAGTATGCACCAAAGTTATGAGAAGTTTTCAAAGATGTGGGACTTGACCCTTGAAACAACCTCTAGATTTTAAAGAAGTTGGTTCTTCTCTTAGGGTTTGGTGAAAAGAGAGAAGGAATAAAGGATAAAGAAGTATTTAAACTACTAAGGTGATACACCAAGATTGTATTCCTGTACCAACCAGCATAGTAATTAGTACAAACACAACTAGCTAAAAAAATCAAAGAGCATTAAGCATGATCGATAATTCCATCAAAGACTGTAGACCCATTAGAGGCTTACAACAGAAAAGATAACTGAAACATCATCTAACCCAACAACACAATATTAGATTCAATAATAAGCACTAACAAAATTAAAGATCATATAACATGATTAACTATCTCAGTGTTTATGTAAGCTAACTAAAGGCTTAAGAGATGAAATTAAGAATTAGAAACATACTTACAATCACACAAAAAACCACTCTCTCTTCATAGTTTGATAAGATAATAAAGTACATAAGGCGGAATGCACAGAATACAATGTTAATCCCTCAGGAGAGGCACCTACTAAGGTTGTAAGAATGTACTCTAAAATTAACTCTTACCCTTCTTCTTTGCCTTCTACTTAAATCCCAAAATAAATTAAGGGCCACTATCACTTACTCAGACTCTAACTGCTTGCCCACAAATTCTAGATCTGAAACCCGTAAGTCATTGTAACTGATCCACTCAGAGCTTGATTCAATTATTTCTGCTCATAATCTCTCTCATTCTATTATAATGGTTTCCTCTATTTGTCCCCAACCCGTAGGTTCCTAAAGCATGGACACATGGATACTTTCCACTTTCTTATTAGAGTTACCAATACTCTTTCCTACTCCTTTCTTAGCTTTTAGCGTTAACGACTCTTGAAGGTTCTGCACCATTATATCTATAGATCCCAACTTAGCCATTGGTCCTTTTCCTGATCTCTACAAGCCACATGTGGAAGCTTTTCACAAGTTGGGATGCCTTTGCTATTTTCCCTAGCTACCAGGAGCATAGTGGTGACATGTGGATACCTTTCGCTTGCTTCTTTCAGTCCTGCTACCTTTTGACACAAAGTAAAATGCCATTTATCCACACGTCAGTCTCATGCTTAATGGAGGTTTGTCACGACTCTTTTTCTTTTGAGGGAGCACTGAGGTGATAAGTGGCATTAAATTGTGTTCATTTGAATCTTAAATACTCCTTCCAAGCTCTATTTAAAAGGGACCCCTTGAAGCTTGGTGTCGACTATTCGACTCGCTATTGCACTGCCGTTGTACCACATGTCCATCATGCATAAGATGAAGGCTCTTTTTCATTCCTTTGGGCTAAAAATAGCACCAAAGTGACACGTGGATACCTTTCACATTAATCTCTATACTTAGGCTCTTTTGGCCTCAAAACCTATAATGTTATATGGTACTTAACCAAAAGAAAAATGAGAGTCCTGAGCATAAAATAGAACTTTGTATAAAATAACTGTATAATTCATGGTGACTCACTAGGGGATTCATGCATGCATGAAAGAAATACCACAAAACTTGAGCCAAAACTTGATCAAAATTTTCCTATCAGAACTTGCTCAGAGCCTCTGTAGTGCATCCTTGAAATCAACCCACTCTACTTTCGATGGATATTGCCTCTTCTATGGAGCTTGGAAAGCTCTATTATTTCCTTGTGGGAGAATGATTGGAGGTTCTACACCACTAAGTACAATTGGAATTCTAATCTCTCTAGAGGTACCAAAATGGATTCCACCTCATTAATGTTTAAAGAATCACTAAGGGACTGGAAAATGGTTTGATCATTTTACTTTTTGACCTCTTCCATCAATACTGTGTTGTCATTTGGGAAAGGGGAAGGAAGTCCCAATTGGACTAAAGCTTCAATGTGCCCCTTATTTTCTTTCACCCCTTCCTTCAAGAGGTTTATTAGATTCCTGCATTTTGATGCAACTTTGTTGCAACTGAGTAACTCACTTACCCTCCCCATTGTTGCTCATCTGTCTATAATCTTAGATACCTATAGGGTCTCTTCTGATGTATCATATAATTTCTAAATCAGAAACTATGAATCAGGTACCTTAGTAGTAACTGAAATTAGGATACTCTCCACAAAAGAATCAACTTTTGTACACAAGGTTTGAGCATCAGATATGAACTTGATTTCAGGCTTCAAATGGGTCATATCTACTAAAATTAATTTCCAAAAAGAGACATAGAGTCCCTTAACCATTTCCACCACACCTGTTGACTGGGGTCGTTGGGCTAATTCTTGACCTAGCCTTGCCACTTCATCCTTAAAGCTCTTGTAGTTACCCCACAAGCTATTATTTTTAGCCTTGGTGGTGTTCATCCTTTATTATAGTTAAGTGACCTTAGCTACCTTATCATCAATTTTCCTCTTGTTGAGGCTCTTCTCCTACTGTAAAGAGTCAAGTGAGGCTTCTACTGTATTGAGCTCTGATTGTAGGGACTTTTCCTTGTTTCTTGAAATCTTCATGACTTCCTTGGACACTACCCATTTTATATCCTTATTTATTTTGTAAATTTCTTTGTCTTTGGCCTTAGGCTCTAGGCTTAGATGACTTGTTATGTTTTGGGCTTGAGTTAAGCATTATTTTGCCTTGTGGAGCTGATTGGAGATTTTCATATAATCTATGGTAACCATAGTAGTAGTTTCATTCATTAGCTCCACTTTGTCCTACAACCTAAAATGATTTAGGTCTATTACCACTACACTCACTGTATAATCTTTAGGTTGCATTTGCTCAAGTGGCTTGGCCACATTAGGGACCATGTGGGTGACAATGAGGGAACATTGCTTATGGTCATAAAAAGACCACATTTGTTAGGTGGCCACAAACTTCATCTCCTTGTTCCTCTATTGTTCCTTTCTTACCTCTATATCCTTCTTTGCCAAGTTAGATTGGGTATGTAATTTTGAGGGAGAGGCCACAATACCACCTATAAAAGGAGACCCATGGGGTAAACCATAAGGCACACTGATGGACTACTGGGGCTGATCTTATGAGGGAGATGGGTTTGTCAAGACCCTAGGAGAAAAGGTTGGAAAACTCAACTATTGGGAAGTAAGAGTGGAGGGAGAATTAAATAGCATTAATGATGAGTAGGTATATCTAAGAGGGCTGATAATGCCAAGCCATGTGAAAGGGGTGGCATTAATAGAGTTTGAGTTAAAGATTGAGGCAGAGTCATGCATGAAGTAAGCTCTACCTCTTTTTCTTTATCTCCTTGAAAAATTATTCTCTGCTTCTTCTTCTCAAGGTTCTTCAAGGGATCTTCCCCTACTGTGTAGACTATTACCAGCTAAGAGGAGTCCAACACTACTTATACAGAAGATGTTGCCTGAAGGGGATCTGAAGGGGCCTTCACTACAGGGGCTTCTAAGGTAAGCTAGGTCATCTTTTGTCTTTCCACTTCACTTAGTGGAAGTGGCTAGGCTGAAGCAGTATATATTGCCATAGATGCCTCTACCTCTTGAGAGTGTCATTAAGGCTATGAGAGATTGCTAGTACTTGGGTTGGAAATGAGATAAATATGAGACACATCCTACAGGGTCTCCCATTGGACATATGTTGGTATAGCCTCAAAATTTCTAGTGAACTCACCGATCTCTTGCTTATACCTCTAGTAGGTGGCTATTTTTTCTTGACTCTAGTCCATCATGACTAAAGTCTATCTAAAACCCTTAGACATGACCTTTGCTGGGTCAAAAGTCTGGATGGGTTGATAAAAAGACTCCCATGGGGTAGTGGGGATGTCCTATAACTCCACATATAAATTGGGCGTATCTCTCCTAGGAGACCTCCTGTCCTAAAAAAAAATTATGCTCTCATGCCTAAAAGGGACATGGACCTTACTTTTGGCAAGCTAAGAGGTTATGAATACATCTGGGTCATATCTCTATAGATCCTGAATTAAAACTAACCCATAAGCAGCCAATTTCCTATTCAGGATGAATTCTACCTATCTTTTCACTATGATAATGCTGCACTTGGTTAGTGAAATGTCATGGAAAGCCCTCTTCTTTCTTCTTGCCCTAAACTTAGAGTTAATGACCACTAATTATCGTGCCACTTCTATGCCTACTACTCTGATGGTTAAAACTTTGGGAAGCATAAAAGACTCCTCCCCAAAACCATGAACCTTAATGAAAGAATGATGGGCTTTGAAAAATAAATCACAGGGGTGACAAACATCAGACAATATGGTCCTAACCGAGTCATTCATTCTATTGTTTATTCCCTATGAATCCATCTCCCCCATTAGTGATGTCACAAAATGCTCAACAAACTCATAGGTGTCTGATGACTCTGACAACACATGAGTCCATACAGACATGGGGATAACCTTATTGGGGTCTATTGCTTCTAAGTCTCATAAAGTCAAATTTCATATGATGTTAGAAAAATTGGGTATGTTGATACAAAACAAGGTAGAACAAATATGAAGAATACCTAAAGGTAGGGTGAACACTAAAATAAGCCAGCTATTGGCTCATGGTGTAGGCAATGTGCTTTACAAAATTGAACTTGTATGCTTGTGATTAGGAGACAATCTTCAAATGAAAAATGGCTACCAGTTACTAGTCCTGCACCATTTTATCAGTGTTCTCCCCAAAAATTAAGGTGAGCATCAAACAAACATCCTAGGAGTCTGGAGAAAGCCTACCTTTCTCAAAGGGTGGGGATGGAGTTTGAGTATTGTCTTCCACTAGACATAGCTCCTTATTTAAGAAAATTTGTTTTTGGTGTACCTGAGACCAAACATGCCTCAGATGAGCCATGTCGTAAAAGCTAGTGGAAGGGTCATGCTGTAAACCAAGCATGTCATGGATAGCCTAGGGGTGATCACCACCCTGATCAATCGCTATTGAATCCTCATGCTTATGGGGTCAAAATTCTGTGTACATAATTCCACCAATTTAGGGTATGGGTGCACTATGGGTATTAGATACTAAGCTAGCCCTGAGGTCCAAACCCTCATAATAAAGGTTTCAGGCATCTTTTGATTTAGCATTTTGGCATGCACCACCTCCCTAAGGGCCTTAGTCTTTTTCATTTGAACAAGATCAAAAATTTCATCTACATAGTCAAGGACAAGACAAGAGTCTTGAGAGACACCTTTGATCACTGCTTTGGTTTTTGGTATATAAATTTGGGATATACAGGAGTTGAGGTGTATGACTTCGATGATGTCAATGCATTGGCCATTTCGACTAGACTCTCTACTATTTGGACTACTCCTTGCTGCTCTTTGACTCAAATCCTATGCTTGATTGGACTTAGATGGTAGCTCCTCACTCAGCTCAAAGTAAACACTTTGCTTAATGGTGAAGATAATGAGACTCAAATTCTCCTTTTAACTCTATTACTTTTGTGAGCGAGAATTAATGATTTTACTCGATGGATAGTCATGTCTCATTAAAACTTAGATCAAGTCACCGAAAGAAAAAATATTTGAGATTCTCAATTCAAAATTCAAAATTTTAACGTTAAAGACCCTTGGGAACCTGTTAGATAGGCATCCTTTTAGAAAGGCATAGGAAGCAAAAATATAAGGGATTCTAGGGAGCCTTTAAGGCTAACATGTGTTCGAAGAAAACTTATTTAGAAGAGAGGTGGGTGAACAACCTCAAAACAAAAAATAGAAAGGAAACTAAATCTAACTAATATACAGTGGCCATTAATTCTTATGTGAAAAGCTTCAAGAAAATCCCATTGAGAAGAAACTATAGTATTTTACCTTTCATAGTTTCTAACTCATAAGCATTATGTTACTTGCATGTAATTATTCTGAAAAGACCCTTCCATAGGGAATCAAGCTTGTCATGATTTCTAGGCTTCACATTCATTACATCTTATTTTAAGACCAAACTCCCAACCTTAAATTTTGGCTCTGATGTCCTTTGATCAAACCAACTCTTGATTACTTGTTGATGACTTATCATTGACTCATGAGCTGATTCTCTTTTTCCTTAGAGTTCCAATAATTTTGTAAGTCTGATTTGTATTGGATCACTTTCCTCCATTTCCAACTATTTTATTAATTATAAGGCTGGGATTTTAATTGAAATGGGCATTACTGCACTCATTCCATATACTAGCTCATATGATGAAGTCTTAATCACCTATTTAGGTGTAATCCAGTCCACCCATAAGGTTACCTTTAGAAGTTCATGTTATCCTTTCTTATGGTCATCACCCATTCTCTTGATGAGTCTGATCAGATTTTTATTGGTTGATTCTGCTAGACCATTGCCTTGTGGATAATAATTTGAAGAGATCTTCAAATATATACCATTTTAATGCAAAATCAGACACTTTAGACTCTAGGAACACCTTAGCATTGTCAGATATAATAGTGTGAGGAGGTTCAAACCTGGTCATAATTTCTTACAGGAGATCTAGAATCACATTTTTTGTTACTTCTCTTAAGGGTACCACTTTTGTCCACCTTGTGAAATAATCTGTTATGGTAAGGATCCACTTGTGTGCCGTGCTCAAAATTGGATTAATCATCCGAATAAAATCCAAACCCCATTGTGAAAAAGGCTCTTCAAAAATTATAGGGCTGAGTGGCAATGCAACATTTCTTCTCTTACCAATGTAAAACTAACAAGATTGACACTTACTAACCATAATATGACAATCAAAAAACGTAGTGGGCCAGAAATACCTTGCGTAGAGTATCTTGATAGTTGTGGTCCTCACAAAAAAATGGCCTCCAGATGTTTCATAATGTAGTTCATGAAAAACCTTTTTAGTTTCTTCCCCTTCTATGCATCTGAGTAAGATCCCATCAAAATTCCTTTTGACAATAAAAAGGTTTATCAGAACAAAACCCGCTCCTTGCTGTCAATAGTATCTCTTCTTTTTAGGAGATAACTACCTTGGGTGTTAACCAATTTTTGGTCTTGCAAGCCCAAATTGGGCACCCCCTCCTTTTTCTTTGCAAAAGTCATCCAATCCATGTTTTGGATAGATCATCCCTTTGCTACCTTGTGCAAAAAATGTTCTCTGCCAGACGTTTCTCATGAAAAAGCTAGGTGTTTCCCTCATTCTGCTTTGCCAAGTACAAATCAAGTTTGTGCAGGGGCATTACTTGTCTACTTTTATAAGTGATTAAAGAACTCGATATGGTCTAAAGTAGTTCACAAAAGCCAACATATTTCATTCAGAGGGCATTTTGATGGCTTGAAGGATGTTTAAAAAAAGTCTGAAGGGTGAGTGTCTTTCCAGAGGGCACTTGGGAAAAGAAAGAAGACTTATTCACTTTTCTGAAGGACATTTGAAAGAAGTCTGAAGGGTATGTGCCCTTGTGAAGGGAACCTTGAGAAAGTGAAGAATAAAGACAAAAGGCCTCAGGGGCACGTGCCCTTTAGGAAAAGAAGCAATCAAAAGAAAAAATTCCTTTGGGCAAAATGTTTGAAGGAAAGCGCGGCAAAAAGATCAAAATAAAGACCCTAAGTCAAAGAGCAAGCAAAGAAAAGGCCAAGGCAAAGGAGAAGTTGAAGGAAAGAGACAAAGCATGGGCAAACACAAAATGGAGAAGATAAAATGAGGAATAATTCCAGCCGCTGACAAAGACAAAGGACAAAATCAATGACCACTCAGACCAAGATAAGTGGCATAGATAACTCAACAACAAGAATTAATACATTTGGTGAAATATATCTACTGAAAACCAATAAAATAGATTGGTTTTCAAATTATAGAGACCATCATCCCATGTTTTCATGCTTCACCATTAATTTGCATGCAAGTCATGTCCAGGTATTGAAGAGAGCATAGTCGATCACAACAACTCAGAATGGCCTTGTCAGTTGTTGGGGATGGTCTCCCATGCTTTTGCAGCCCAAGGATAATAGAAACAGTGGTTTAGAAAACCTACAACATGGCTCCCATAGGTATTTTGAATAAAGTGATAACAACATGGTCTTTTGGTCTCTACAGAGGTGTTTAACTCAACATGGGTTTCCATTCCTTGATTTGTCAGCTATCTTGTTTCTAGTTCTTTATATATTTGTAACTTCTCATTTGAGAAGATATATCTCAACTTGTATGGTGAAGCCCTAAAGGAATTTACCTTAAATCAGAAGAAGCATTTTTACCTCCATTTGAGCTTGCTCTTTTGCATATATCTATGGTTTTATCTTGTGTTAAGTCATTTTCTTTTCATGCTTTCATAAGTTTATTCCAACATATCTGGTGTATTATGAGTTCTTCTCTTGTAGGTCAATAAGAAGTATCTAGCTCAGAGTATAGGTGCATGTGAACATGTTGTCCATAGTGTGTCTTAGAACACCTATGGTAGTTCTTCCTCCTTGTATCTCCATAGGATCCCCTGTTGAAACACTAATGTAGGAAAGGTTCTCATTTGAATGAAGTGTATGCTTGTTTATCTCTAGTGTAAAGTGTATGTCAAAGCTGAGTAGACCAACCATTTTGGTTCATCACCACTTTAGTTTAGGTTCTGATTTCATTATTTCTCTCCTTTTTCATCCCCCCCATTATTAGCAGTAGGAAATCTAAGGCCTCAAGGTGCATGAAGGGGAGCTAGCCCCTAATCTAGAGATTCATCCCTCATGTTTGCAACCCACAACAAGAGGAATGTCTCCATTATGTTGCATGGAGAAAGAGAGCTGAACCTCCCTTTCGAGGGTGCAATCCACTATGTCAATTATTTTTGGCATGCCTAGTGGGACATTTTGTCTAAGAGGTTGAAGAATTCTTGGTGTGTTCTTCAATAAATCAACCTTTGGAGGCATTTAATCAACACCAATGGTGACTCTAAAGATACATCAGCTAGTTGAGTAGCTTGAGTGATCCTTTGAAGAGTTTTGGTAGTACATTTCTTTATGAAGTTTCATGGTTGCATATGGTTATGAGTTTTTCCCTTTGTAGGTTGGTGAAACATTGTGGGTTTTGCCTCTTCCTCCTCATTTTGAGCGAGTCCTTGGCCAACGTGGCTATAATCCTTACTAGCCTTATGTTCATCCTTACTAGGTCCAATATGACCAGTTTCAGCCCTATCATGTGCTATATCAGTCTTATGCCCAGTCTTCTCAATGTGTTACTTCTCTTACTCAACCTAATCCTTTTTCCAATCAACCCATTTCCACCTTCAAAAAAACACTATTGGGGTATGAAAGGTATGTAGTGGAGCTTGAAACTAGAAGGGGATGTGGCCAAGAAATTCTTGATCATTTCATCCATCAAGTGAGAGATGCATTAGAGCTGGTCAAGAGTTGGTCAAGTGGAGAGAAGAAAATCAAGTGATTTTGGCCCAAGGTCTGCGCCCATTCTCTCATGATCTTTCAAAAATATCCCCTTCTTTCCATTCCCAACATGAGTTTGACAATCCTTATGTTCCACCTCCTTGCCTAGTAAATGAAGAATCTTGTGTTGAGGAATCCATCTTGAGGGAAGCAAGTGAAGAGGAGTATGCTTAGTTCATGACTGATTAGAGAGACTTCATGAGTGTAGATGAGGAGGAGATCACTATAGGTACCCCGCTTGGCGAACAAGAAGACAAGTCACAAGCTTTTTCCTCTATCTTGGATGAGGAAGAGATGATCATTGACTCTTTTCTCACTTTGCAAGACATCATGGAGGAGCATGCATAGATTCTTGATCATTCTTTCAATGATTTTTTTGAAGTCATTGGGGAAGGTTACACTCTTCTTCAAGGAGGCTATGAGTTGGCTAAGGGTGGATAAGGTAGTATTAAGACTCAAATAAGTATGCAAAGGGGCAAAAAGATTTTAGATTTCTCCTTTCAAGAGTTTGGTGAATCTTAAGATGATATTTTTGAAGTCAGCAAGGAGGGATATCACCTTTTAGAAGGAACCCATCAGCTCTTGAAGGATGAAGAAGAATCATGTGGGCCTGAAGCTTATAAGGAACATGAGGAAAATAAAACCAATCCTCTTGGAGACATGCCTAATAAAGAGATAAAAGTTGACCATGAGATAAAGAGTGAGCATGAATATGAAATGTCTAAATGTGTCCAAGAGGAATATGTCTTCATTGGATACCTGCTCAAAGATGACCTCTTCGAGACTAGACCAAGTGAAGTGCCAAGGAACAGGTCTGATCTACAAAGCATTCAATTCAAAGAGAAGCATGTTTGGCACTTTGTTTCATCTCATCTTGAAAGTGACTTAATAAGTTTTCCCTTTGATCTAGGAGGGAGAAGAACATATTTGGTTAGCTGTACATAGTAGCTTAATTTCTATTAGGTTGTCTTTTATTTTCCCTAAGTATTGTTATGCATGTGTGAAGTGTTTTTATCCTTTATATGTTTTTTTTCCTTGTTATTTGGGGTAAAATATTTGTTGGTTGTTAGGTACTTAAAAATCTATTGTTGACTTCTCCAAGATGCATCCTGAATCCATGCCCAATGGACTTTGTGGCTACCAGTCCTCCCAAGCATAGCAGGCATGCTTCCCCTATGAGTCACCAATTGTGTTGACCAATTTTTGGTCCTACAAGCCAAAATTTGGCACCCCTCCTTTTTATTTTTAAAATTCATCCAATCCATGTTTTATCTAGATCATCCCTCTGCTACCTTGTACAAAAAATGTTCTTTTCCAAACCTTTCTCATGAAAAATCCATGTGTTTCCCTCATTTTGCTTTGCCAAGTGCAAATCGAGTTTGTGCATGTGCATCACTTGTATAATTTTATAAGTAAAAGTGATTAAAGAACCTAAAAATGTCTAAAGTGATTCACAAAAGGCAATGGATTTCCTTTGGAGGGCATTTTGATAGCTTGAAGGACATTTTCAAAAAGTCCAAAGGGTAAGTTTCTTTCTGGAGGGCACTTGGGAAAAGAAAGAGGACTTCTTCACTTTTCCAAAGGATGTTTGAAAAAAGTCTGAAAGGTATGTGCCCTTGTGGATGGCACCTTGAGAAAGTGAAGAACAAAGACAAAAGGCCCAAGGGGCACGTGCCCTTTAGGAAAAGAAGTAATCAAAAGAAATAATTCCTTTGAACAAAATGTCTGAAGGAATTCTTTTAGACATTTTGTCTGAAGGAAAGCATGACAAAAAGCTTGAAACAAAGAAGGCCTGATAAGTCAAAGAGCAAGCAAAGAAAAGGCCAAGGGAAAGGAGAAGTCAAAGGAAAGAGATAAATCACAGGCAAAGACAAAACAAGGAATAGTTCCAGCTGCTGACAAAGATAAAGGATAAAATCAATGACCACTCCAAGACAAGTGGCATAGATGACTGAGCAAGGAGAATTAATACATTTGGTGAAATATATCTACCAAAAACTAATAAAATAGATTAGTTTTTGAACTATAAAGACCAACATCCTATGTTTTCATGCTTCACCATTAATGTGCATCCAAGTCACATCCAAGTATTGAAGAGAGAATAGTCAGTCACAACAACTCAGAATGGCCTTGTCAGTTATTAGGGATGGTATCCCATGGGTTTTTAGCCCAAGGACAGTAGAAACGGTGGTTTGGACAACCTACAAAATGGCTCTCCTAGGTGGTTTGAAGAAAGTGATAGCAACATGGTCTTTTGGTGTCTATAGAAGTGTTTAACTTAGTATGGGTTTCCATTCCTTGATTTGTCAGCTATCTTGTTTCCAATTCTCTATATATTTTTAACTTCTCATTTGAGAATATATATCTCAGCTTGTATGGTGAAGCCCTGAATGAATTTACCTTGAATCAGAAGAAGCATTTTTACCTCCATTTGAGCTTGCACTTTTGCATATGTCTATGGTTTTATCTTGTGTTAATTCATTTTATTTTCATGATTTCATAAGTTTATTCTAACATATCTGGTGTATTATGAGTTCTTATCTTGTAGGTCAACAAGAAGTATCCAGCTTGGAGTATAGGCACATGTGAACATGCTATCCATAATGTGTCTTAGAACACCTCTGGTAGTTCTTCCTCTTTGTATCTCCATAGGATCCCCTGTCAAAACACTGATGCAAGAAAGGTTCTCATTTGAATGAAGTGTATGCTTGCTTCTATCTGCTATAAAGTGTATGTCAAAGCTGAGTAGACCAACCATTTTGGTGCATCACCACTTTAGTTTAGGTTCTAATTTCAGTATTTCTCTACCTTTTCATCCCCCCCATTGTTAATAGTAGGAAATCTAGGGCCTCAAGGTGCATCAAGGGGAGCTAACCCCTAATCTATAGATTCATCCCTCACATTTGCAACCCATAGCAAGAGGAATGTCTCCAGTGTGCCATGTGGAGGAATAGAGATGAGCCTCCCTTTAGAGGGTGCAATCCACTACATCAACATTGGGTATTGACCAAACCTCATAAAATGTATTCTGTTAGTGACCTAAGAGTCTATTTCATTTTCTTGTATCTGTAGCACACCTTCTAAAATAGCTTCCTCTTCTAATAGAGCTTTGGAATCTTAGACCATGTATTGAAAAAGACTCCTTCCTCTAACCAGCTTGGTAAGCTTAACCTCATTATCATACTCTAATATTTTGGTTATCTAATTGGCTCTTTTTTTAATTATTTCCCCCTCTATAATATATTCTCTGACACTTGGGTGAGCCACCAATACCACATTCTTGTTACTGGTCACTAAGAGCCTAAACTTTTTCAAACTCTTAACAATAACAAAAGCTTGCCTTTCAACAAAATTATTCTTGGATTCATAATCTCAGAGTGTCCTTGAGAAGAAGGAAATTAGATGCTCTCTTTCTTGTTCTATGTCCTTTTGTGTTAGCACTACTACTATGTTATGCTCTTCTCCATAAACATACATGATGAAGTCTTTGGAGAAGTCCAGATTGCATAGTACTGGAGTGGATCTAATGGCCCTTTTGATATCTTCAAAATATTGTCGGCCTTCACTCATCCATTTGAAATGAAGATCCTTTTTCAACATTAGAGTTATGGGTCTGACCATTCCACCAAAATTTGAGATGAATCTACTTACAAAATTAATCTTTCCAAGAAAATATTGAACCACTTTCTTATTTACTGGTAGAGATAGGTCAGATATTACAACTCTCTCTAGGTCTATGGCAATCCCTTGTTTTGAAACAATGTGTCCAAGTAATTTACCTTACAATACTCTGAATACACATTTTTTAAGATTTAAAGAGATCCTAAACTCTTGGCATCTCTGAAAGATGGCCTCTAATTGATTAAAATGATCTTCAACAAACTTGGTGAAGATAGTGAGATCATCTAGGTAAATTAGAATTGATTTATTTATTAGCTTCCCAAAAGTGATGTCAGTAACTTCGGCACTGGAGAGTCCAAAAGTCATTTTTACATAAGCAAAGGTTCCCCACTTCGATGTGAAAGTGGTCTTATGTCAATCTTCCTCAGTCAACCATATCTGATTATAGCTTGAGAAACCATCTAACAAGGAGAATCTCTCTACTCTAGCTACTGTCTACAAAATTTGATCCATTTAAGGTAAGGGGTAATGATCCTTAAGGGAATATTTATTTAGATCCTTGAAGTCGACATAGATCCTGATTTCCCCATTTTTCTTCCTTACTGGGACTAATTTAGAGACCCATGTCAAATGTTTGATGGGAAAGATAATCTTGGATTTTAATTATTTTTTTAACTCTTCTCTTATGAAATACTCAATTACTAGATTCATAAGCCTTTGCTTTTGGTGGGTAGGCTTTGCTCCTTCGATCAGGTCGATAGTATGCTAGAATATTTCTTTCTTATAACCATGAAGATCCTCATATGTCCATGCTATCACCCTATCATACTTGTTACACAAGAATGGTAGTCTATCCTTTTCCCTTTGAGTAGCAATTTTACCCACTTTTAGCTTTCTCCCTTTCAAGATCTCAAGCTCTGAGTAATCTTCTTTTCTTTCCATGAACCTTCTTTTGTCCAGGTTTACATCATCAGGGTCGAACAGGTTCTCAAGGGTTATCAATCCCCTTGGAAGCTTATTAGACCTTAGTTGTACTATATAGTCACCATATGCCTCTTTTATCTTAGGCTATAGTTGCTCAGCAAACTCTCCTAATTGTTGTAAAATTAGAATGATCTAGATATCACTCTCAAAGACTTGCCAATTATCTACATTATCGGTAATGGCGGGACGTATGATTACTTTGACTACTTCCTTGTTGAGCAGTAGATCTTTGACTAGATCAAACTAGGCTCCAATTTGGGACATTTTATCTACTTCATTATTTTTAGACCTTCGAATAACTTCAATATTGAAGGCTTCAAAACCTTGAACCAAATCCCATACCCTATGACAGTAAGATCTCATTCTTGTGTTCTTTGCTACTATTGTCTCCCTGATCTGCTTGATAAATAATTATGAGTCACCAAAGACTCTTAAATTCTTATTCCTTCCTTTTGGGCAAGGATCAATCCATGCATTAGGGATTCATATTCAACTTCATTGTTAGTGCAACTAAACTAAAAATGTAATGCCTTAAGGATCCTTTTTCCTTTGGGAGAGATAAGGCATATGCCCACTCTCAAGCCATTCTTGCTCCTTGCTACATCAAAAATTTAGGGTCCATATCAAAGAATCATCTATGGGACTCTCCTTTTCATTTATCACTTTTGAGATAATCCTAGGTATCTCAGGCTTCTCTTCATAAATCTCATAAGTTCTTAACCCAGTAGTGTGAAAATTTACAAAAGGATCTCTGGGTGTTATATCTGAGAGATAATTTTCACCCATCTGATTATTATCATCTTCGGTATATTCCTCCATAAAGACTCTTTATTCTCTAGAAATCATTACATGAGATGCTTCAGATTTTGACATTACTTGATTAGTGATATGCTCTTTGTTAAGAGGTTCTGATAGTACCTTCATCTCTGAACCATATTGGTTCTTAGAATGAGATGCGACCTGTCAAGAGATATGTACCCACCAATTTTAGCTATAAATTCCCTAGATAAGCATAAAACAAAGATGGGAGGGATATCTATGGCTACTATATCTTGAAAAATAGTTATATTTGGGAAAGAATACAATTGTAATGGAATCCCTCTAATGACTCCAATGGTTTTTACTGACTTCCCATCGAGCTACATGACTCCTTTAGTCAATGGCTCATATTTGATTTTTATGGCATCGGCTATTAACTTAGGCATGACTATAATGCTTGCACTTGAGTCTATCATAGAGTTGTGAAGCAACTTTTTACCCACTATAAGAGTTGTATAGAAGGGATTAGGTTTAAGCTTCCTTACATCCTTTTCAACTTTTATTAAGACTATTGGTTGTTATGGTTGAGGTATTTTTAATTCCTCTTTGCCTTTATTTGTTGGAGCTTCTTTTGTCGTACCAGACTTTGGGTCACTATGATCCTTTAGTGATTCTTGCAATAATTCATTTTGCTTAGGGATGTCCAACATATCCCATAAAAAAATATTACTAGGGACTTTCTTTAGCTATTCCACCACATTGATTGGTTTTAGTGGCTGTGCTTTGGAGTACTATGGATGCCTTGTCCTTTCAGCTACCATGATGGAGATCCCTTGATTTTGTGTAGTCCCTAGGATTTACTACTGGAGTATTGGAGATATTGGCACTCTTCTTGATTCTATAAAAAAAGTAAGAACAAAATCTATAGACTCAACCATCTGCTTCTTTAATCTTGTAAAATAATCGGATTGAACTGGGCTTTTAGAGGTTGAGGCCTCATTGATGAACATGGACTCTTCATCCTCAATCCATGAGAACAAAGCATATTCAAGGGAAATATCTCCTTCTTTTTCTAATGACATACCTTGCATCTAAGTGACCATGGCTGCATTTTGAACTTTGGGTGACTGATAAGGTCCTAATGAGGAAGCCTCATGGTTTCTCATTCTTCTTTGTTGAACTACTCTTTATTGTAAATTTCCCATAGGGTAATCTCTTGGCATGTGAGAGTCATTACAAGGAAAACACCATGTATTTGTCTCTTTAACCAAATTATTTTGGCTAGGGATTAGTTCTTTTCCTAAACTTGGTAGAATTGTCTGAAATGATGTGGGTATAGGGATGACTTGGTTAGATGGTTGCGAAAGAGATAATCTTTAAGGCCCTTGATATTGATTCTACTGATATGAGGATATATTCCCTTGGAAACCTTGATAAGTTGGTTTTTGATCTGAGTCTTGGCTTCTCTTAAGGTTAAGAATTTCATTAGAAAATGTTCTAAGTATATTTTTGACATCATTCATCTCTGACAAGGAAGAATATGTAGTTGTGGCTAATGTTCCTTGAGAAGAAGGAAAAATATAGATAGAATTGTTGGTTTGAGAAATGCTGGAAACTTATTCTTGGATAAGGAGAGATAACTCAAGAAACATGGGCATTAGAGGCCTTGGGGGTAGTTTCCTATCATCTATCAAATTATTTTTTGCTCTTACAATGAGTTTATAAGCATCGAGAAGAATTTACCCTCATAGTGATTGAATAATGACTAAAATATTATAATTAAAAGCCTTGAGATAGAAAATTATTGCCATACTTACAGGTGGTTGAGCTGAGATTGGGATACTTTACTATGTCTTCTAAAATCTAGTGTTGAAATTAATCATTGCTTCTTAGGGGGCTCTCTTAATAGTGATTAATTATTGTAGTAGGGATGATCTATCTCCTTTTTCATTGAATCTTTCATATAATGCAGTTCCTAATTGATCCCAATTTGCAATAGAATTTGATGCTAAAGAGCTATACCAGTCAAGAGCTCTCCCCTTTAAAGAAGTTGTGAGTAGTCTCAAGGCTACATTTTGTTACATAATAAAGTGGACATTACATACATTGGCCACATCTTGAAGATGCTCTGCTGGAGTCTTGAAGTCTTCTCTAGTGAATTTAGATAATGTTTTTAGAGCATTAGCTGAAATGGGATCCCATGTATCAAGAGGCATTGGTAGGATAAGTGGACTTCCACCATTCTAATTGACAAAGTTTCTAAGTGGGTTTTGAATAGCTCTTTGACCTCCCAAAGTAAATTGCTAAGTTGGCTTTCTCCTTGAAGTAGTCACCAAAGGTGTTACGAAGAGTCATGGGTTTATCACAGATTGAGATCTTGTAATCAGCCCATGATTCTCCTTTCTTGAAGGATGTCGATTCATACAATTCTAAACAAAATTTGGTCTGGTCCCACTGAGCATGCCAAAAAAAATATTGACGCTTAATTTTATAACTATGCACCAAAATTATGGTAAGTTTTTAAAGATGTGGGATTGACCCTTGAAACAACCTCTAGATTTTAAAGAATCTGGTTCTTCTCTTAGGGTTTGGTGAAAATAGATAATTAATAAAGCATAAATAAGTATTTAAACTACTAAGGTGATGTGCCAAGACTGAATTCCTTTACCAACTAGCATAGTAATTAGTACAAATAGAACTAGCTAAAAAATTTAAAGAGCATTAATCATGATCGATAATTCCATCAAATACTATAGACCCATTAGAGGCTTACAACAAAAAAGATAACTAAAACATCATCAAACCCAACAACACAATATTAGATTCAACAATAAGCACTGACAAAATTAAAAAGCATATAGCATGATTAACTATCTCAGTGTTTACGTAAGCTAACTAAAGGCTTAAGAGATGAAAGCAAGAATTAGAAATAGACTTATAATTTCACAGAACACCACTCTCTCTTCATAGTTTGATAAGATAAAAAAGTACATAAGGTAGAATGCAAATAATACAATGTTAATCCCTCATAAGAGGCACCTACTAAGGTCATAAGAATGTACTCTAAAAGTAACTCTTTCCTTCCTCTTTGCCTTCTACTTAAAGGCTAAAATCCATTAAGGGTCACTATCACTTACTCAAAATCTAACTTCTTTGCCACAAATTATGGATCTAAAACCTATAAGCCATTGTAACTGATCCACCCGGAGCTTGATTTAGTTATTTCCACTAACAGTCTCTCTCATTCTATTCCAATGATTTCTTCTGTTTGTCCCCAACCTATAGGCTCCCAAAGCATGGACACATGGATACTTTTTTCTTTCTTCTTAGAGTCACTAATACTCTTTCCTACTCTTTCTTAGCTTTTAGCATTAACGGCTCCTGAAGGTTCTATACCATTTGATCTATAGATCCCAACTGAGCCATTAATCCTTTTATTACTCTCTTCAAGCCACACACAGAAGCTTTTCACAAGTTGGGATGTCTTTGACATTTTCCCTGGCTCCCAGGAATGTAGTGGTGACATGTGTATACCTTTCACTTGCTTCTTCTGACCTTGCTACCTTTTGACTCAAAGTAAAATGTTGTTTATCCACATGTCAGTCTTACACTCAATGGAGGTTTGTCGAGACTCTTTATATTTTGAGGGAGTTCTGAGGTGATAAGTGGCATAAAACCATGTTCATTTGAATCTTGAAGACTCCTTCCAAGCTCTATTTAAAAGGACTCCTTGAAGCTTGGTGTCAACCATTTGACTCACTGTTGGACCATCATTGCACCACATGTCCATCGTGTGCAAGATAAAGGCTCCTTTTCATTATTTTTGGATTAAAAATGTGTTGAAGTGACACGTGGATACCTTTCATGTTTATCTCTATACTTAGGCTATTTCAGCCTCCAAACCTAGAATGGTGCATGGTACTTAACCAAAAGAAAAATGAGAGTCTCGAGAATAAAACAAAACTTTATAGAAAATAATTCTACATAAACATCCCAAGTAACATCTAACAATATAAAATGCATACATAGAACATTCAAAACACAACATCTCAATTATCCATATGAGGTAAATCAACATGTTAACATCCATATATTTGTAATCTCAAATCACATGTTAAAACAATATTAGCTCAACTAATACAATAATGCAGTATGCATCTCAATACTCAAAGTGAAATCATTCAGAACTAGCATCTAAATAGTACTCATGTAAAACTAATATCATCAAGAACATAAAATTTAATGTTTCAGTAAAAATGTAATGATAAACATATTGTGTCTTAAATAACATAAAGAACACTTCACATCAAGACATGAGTATAATGACAAAAGTTCCAATAAAACTAGCACTATGAAAATTGGGGCCTCACACTATTTGATTGACTCAAATTATAAGATATGGCATCCAAGTATACATTTGAATGTAAAATACCATAATTAATTGTAATGATTTGACAAGTTGAATATGTTAAATATAGTAAGTATAAATAATAAAGGGATGAGTATTTAGCTTTTCTAATTGACTATCTGACTATGACTATGTTTCGAAGATGGAAATTACACTGAAGTAGACTTGTGATTCATCCAATTCAAGACTTGTATTTCTATCTCTAGAAGGTTAATTTTGTCACATTCAGGCTAGTATCCGTTATCAATACTAACTCGTGTTGGTCAATAGTGACATATGCTTTAAAAAGGGCTTGTAACCATACCGTCACCTTTGCTTGTCTCTAAAAGATTTGTATGTGTGATGTTAAATCTTGATGATTCATGCAACTCCATAAATCACCCTCCTTCACCTTGAAACTCTAAGTGTGCTTGTGAGAGATATGAACTTATAAAAACTAGGAAAGTGTAATGGGCTAAGCTAGTCCTAATCACCCTCATTTGATGATTGACTATTGTGTATGTATATAATACTTAGATAAGGAAAATTGAACCACACACATTTATTTCACCTAGTATGATTGTGTAATTGTTCTCCTTTACTATATGAATGTAACTAATGATTTGGATTTGATACTTGACAATGTTTACCTTGACTCAAATTTGGTATGCTTCAAACTTGGCTTATGACTACACCTAGTAACTAATTTTTAATTTGGAAAGAATAAGGCAAATTTTCTCAATGTGCAGTAGTGTATAGATGTGTACCATACAAGTACCAATTTAGTTATCAAGTAAGAACTTGAGTTGTACATATACGAATCTAATTGGGTAAATTATTGTGCCATCAACACACTAGGTAGATGGGTTATCCCTAAAAAAATATTTTATTTTTAAAAGTATTTATTGATGAAAGAGGGTCACTATCGACAAGCCTACGTCATTATCGACTGGTAATAGTGACCCATCATGATGTTAGTGTCCTATGCACATGAAAATTGAACTAGAGGTCTTGAGATCTTTATGCAAGATAGTAAGCAACTTTAAAACAAATAGTGAGGTTCCCGCATGTGTGTCATAATAAAATGAAAAGATCAAACTCATAAGGTAGCATGTATGTGTGAGAGAATGGTAGGTTAGGACCATGTTTGTGTGCGCAAGTCATGTGTGGTAAATATATGTCAAAATTGTCATTGTCAATTAATTAATACCATATTTTAATATCTAGACACCCTAAAATCATGATATTTTTTATTAATAAATGCTTAAGGGAAATTTTTAAGTATTTATAGTTTGTTTTATAAAATTTATTTGATTCAAAATTATTTTTAATGTGAGATATTCTACATGTAACATATTATTTGTAAAGCAGGTTTTTTCATAAATACATGATTGAGTTTAATTGAGTTGATCCCACATTGATAAGAATTTTTAGACAAAGGTGAAAGGAACTAAACTATTAGGGAAGGAAAATGATTGAGTGGAGATGTACATTATTTCTTGACTCTTTGGAAGATAGAGTGTGTCACCTTTTGAGAGAAAGATAGTCTGGAAATCGAGATATAGGGTGAAGGTGAAAGGCGTGGTAGCAACTAGCTTAGGGTGGGTTTTGGAGAGGTAGAGAATGGATTTTTTAAAGAGGGTTGAGTGGTTGAGGAGTTTATTGTGGCACCACCAAATACCCTGGGTGTGAAGGTAAAGGCAATATTAATAGGACATGGCTCACATTCAACACCGTCTAGGGTTCCTTTGGGTTGAGTAAGTAAGGGAAATATTAAGAAAGTTGAGGCAATGATGTAGGTGGAGGCTATGAAAGGTAGATGACTAATTAGACCCTCTCAGAATCTTGTGCAGGTAAGGGAAGAGTTGAAACTATAGATGAGGTGTCTAGGGGATGCTAGTGGTGGCTCATTTGTTTTGAGGGATTACTCTAGTTTGGATAGGTCAGGTAGGGTTGTGGAGGGGGATAAATTATTTGATGAAGTAGCTTCACAAATCAAGAGATTGGAAAACTCAAAAGTAAAATTCATGAGAGTTATAGAAACCAATCACTCTATCTCCTTTTAGGATAAGGCACTTGAGTAGGTGCTTAAAATGAGGATTGGTTCATTACCAGGGGGTTGATTTGTAGATTTGATCAATTCTATCCAAGCCTACTTTCATTGCATAAATGGATCTCATATTTGTAAAGGCCATTTATGGTAGATAGCCTAGAAATTTACCCCTGTGTTACGGGCTTCTTTATTGTGGTTTTATATTTCCTAGAGGATCAAAATAAGGTGTTTCAAGACAGATCTTGGAGGTGGGACCAACATCTTCTCTTCTTTAATCTCTAGTTCCCAACTTTCAATCCCCTCTTAGAAACGCTAAGCACCAGACCCATTTGGGTCTATTTACTGGATATACCATTATAGTTTTGGGTAGCTTCTTGCTTCTCAACCATTGGAAATGCCTTCAAAAATTTCATAGAGGTAGATCCTTCTACTTTGAATTTCCATCATACTAATTTGTGTGTATCTGTGTTTGCCTAAATACTTTTCAGGGTCTTCCAGCCACTATTAAGTTGGAAGTCAAAGATCAATGTTGGATTCAAACCCTTAATTCTGAGGGACTACCTTTCAGATAATGAAGGCATTTTGAGATTGGGCATGTATTTGTAGATTGTGTTATCTCCAAGCATAAAATGGAATCCTCTTGGTGGAAGGATGCCCTTCATACCCATATTACGATATTTTTAGTCAATACTCTAGTTTCGTATGTGAGAAAAATAATAGAATTTATTGAGTTTGAGTACAAGGTTGTGTCTAAATAAATGATTTATGTTCCTTTATGGATAACAGAGGAGGTCAACAAGGAAAATGAAGTGGCTAGTGCAAAAATGCTAGAAGACAACTGTGAAGGTGCCCCTAATGGACCCCCACTCTTGCAAGGAGTTGGGTTAGGGGATATGCGAGAAGGTGGAGATTGGATAGTGGTAAGGAATAAAAAGAAAGGGTGTGTACTCTTTAAACCATCCTTTAGGATGTTCTGCTCTCACATTAGGAATGATGCGAGAGGGACATAATGGTTATTCGAGGGTTTAGTCATGCCCATGGTTTGGTTTGGGTCCTAAGTTGTTTATGGTCCTTTTTTGGTTTTTTAAACTTGTTGGCCATGTGTGGACTTGTTCAATTATTTGGTCTTTCATGAATCTCTTTCGTGCAAGTTCTAGTTTAGTTGTATGCTCATTTCTTTGGTAATAAAAGGTACCCTCGAACCCTTAATTATCTAAAAAAAAAAAATTTGAGACAAAGGTTACTTATAAAGTATCACATGTTTAAAAAAACTTATAGTGGAGAAAGAAATTAAGAAACCTTTTACTATTTTCAATATTACCAACATATATGAGGAAATTTATCATTAATATAATGAGTACTCATGAAGAGAAAATTCAAATGACATAAATAGACACACAATAAAATTCTAAAAATAATAATTATATATTCAAATAATGTCAGATCATACAACTAAATTTATATATCTTTGTAAAATATTTATTTTGAATTCATAGCAATATTTGATAAATTAGTTAATTTGAATGTTTTAAAATATAAATAAATATTTTAATAAATTTAATTTAAAATAAAAAATGTATTTACAATATTTATATTATTAATATATATTTTAATATTTCAATTTTGTAATAAAAATAATTAAATTTTAATTATAAAATAAAACTGTGTTAAATTTTTAAATATGTGTAATTATTTTTAAGAATATTAATGTTATTAATTTATATTTTAATATTTCAATTTGTAATAAAAAATAATTAAATTTTAATTATAAAATAAAATTGTGTTAAATTTTTAAATATCTATAATTATTTTTATTTGATTTGATTTATAAAATTTTGACTTATATACATAATTTATATCTATGATGATCATTGTTAGACCTACCATAAAGGCATGGTACTATACTTTTTGCCGCATGCATTTACTTTGGTCAATGTTTTTTTTGCTCAATTAAAATAGGCTATGCATTCGAAAATTACAATTTGCCTATGTTTTGTGGAGGGCAGTTATATTCTATTATTTTCCTTGTTAAAAGTATGTGGTGTGTAGCTTGCACAGGTTTCATCCAACCAAATCTTCTCCAGTTCTTATGAATTCAATTTTCTTAGGTCTATAGACTGTAGATGCACATTTCATAAGCTTTTTTTACAGTATACGACTGCAGTTTTGTTAATACCTTTTGGCATCATATGGATGCAACTTCATTTGAAGGCATGGAAAATAAATAAATGTGACACAGAACCATAAAAAACCAATAAGAATTCTTGTGCTACTTGGGCCACTCCAATCTAAAGCCACTGCTACCCAAAAATTTGTCAGTTATATAATGTTTATGGCTACTGCTCAATAACTTATGATTTTTTTCATTGAAATTAAACAATAATTAATTTCCCTGTTTGTTGTCCAATAAAAAGATTTATGTTGGCTTTATTTTTCAAAATGTCTATGTTTCAATTAAAAATATTAGGGAGAAGAGGGTAGCTGGGATATTTATAACTTATTCTTTTATCCACGTATGGTTTCCTAGGTACTGACTAAGGGCCCCTTAGTACAACTTGCTACTTTTATTTTTCCAATGCTTAGATGGTTCGATGTAAGTATTAAGGACAAAGGTGATGGTTGTGACAAACAACTGCTCTACCAGGTTTTCTAGTTGTAATATTTTGTTACATCTACGTGTGATTTTCCAAGGGCCAGCTAAGGCAACCTCTATTTTTAATCGCTTGTTGACATGGACAACATTTCTTCACATTTGGATTATTTTTGTTGTGCGACTGTTGCAACCTGCTAGTGGACAGTGTTATTACAAGTTTTTTTAAACATCTTATGATTATAGATTTTAGTTTTTGATTTATTTATTATATGTTGTCTGCAAGAATAGAAGACTCTATACATATAAGTAACCACCTATTTATGAGTATATAATTTTTTTGACAGAGTTCTCAGAGATTGGTTATTAGAATCTGAAGAATGGAACGGAAAGTTTATTAATTTAATTAATAACTATTACAAAGATATATATATATATATATATATATATATATATATATATATATAACACTCTTTGAAATGGTAAAATACTTTTGTAGGCTTCTACTATCATTCAGAAGGAGGTATTGCCCTCATGCCCTCTGTATGGGTTGCTTCTTGATACCAAGTAAACCTGAGGACCCCCACACTGGCATATAACCTTAGTGCAACTCCAAGTACCAATACTTAGGAGTCAAAAACTAGTAACTAAATCAAACAACATATTCCAAAGGTTTCATTATTTGTAAGATCTCTTATGTTACTAACCAAGTATTTTATAAGTTGGGTGATAATACTTCATCTTGAAGCATATTAACATATCGATTATTACTTCTGATTATTATTAGTTTAGGGATTAAAAATTATTTTTCAATTGAAGTCATTATCACTGAAGACATCATGGAAATTTACATGTTTGGCCAGAATGAGTAATATATAAACATTTATAGCATTAAAAATTATTTCTTGATTTTGAAGTTTACCTTAGCTATAAAATTAATTTATGTTGTTTGCTATTTGTTTCTTCCTATTGCAAATAATAATTACTGTTACATAAATTGTCATGTACTATAGATTGAAAAACAATTTCCTTTATTGATTTTTACATGGTCACTATCTCCACTTGGATGCATTTATATCATTAAAACATCTAACAACCTGTTCTCATTTATGCTAGGTCAAAATGGACCTATTTTGCCTTTATGTATCATGGAAACCAAGGATTCTTTACATATGAGGATCTCATTTAAAGAATGATGACATTGCAAATTCAGAGAATTAGGTCTATATATTCTAGATTGCTAAACGAGGAGCTTAGACTAAGATTTAATGATAGCCCATGCATTTGACATATTTATTCTGGCTCTACTTGGGTCATATTTGATCTTGGTTCCTTTGCATTTGCTTGGGTCAAAATCTGCATCATGGACTTCCCATCAAAAAAGTCTTGGGTTTGACTTTGCTAATTGGTCATCGATATCAACTTGAACCTGTTGACTCTTTGACCAAAATACGTACCGTTAGATCTCTTAGTATGAGTTAACATGTAATGTTAGATCTTTGGGACCCACTAATCTTTGGGACTCACTGATATTTTTCATCCATGCTCTTATTTCATTGATATTGATGTATGATTTGATGTTGACCATTGATATTGCCTCTATTTAAATGCCAACAGGTATTTTATGAGGCTCAAATTTGATGTTTGCATGACCATCATTTGATGTTCACATGTTTTTTATTGACTTTCATGTGATCATCAAATTTGAACTCCAATGGTTAATTACCTAAGATTTATTTTGACATCCACACACTTGTCAATGATGTTTGCACAATGGTCATTGACGTCCACATGATCATCACAATTTAAACTATAGTGATTTAATTGATGAGCTTAATTTTGACACCCACATGATTGTCAATGATGTCTACATGATCATCATTGATGTCCATGCCACCATCACAATTTGAACTCTACTGGTTTTTTGCCATCGCCTAATTTTGACATTCAAGTGAACAGCTTATTGTCTTAGATGAATTTTGAAAGCTTATATCTAGAAGCAGGAAACTCATGAGGGCACCAAATTTATAGAAAATGATCTTGTCACTAGAGGCATTGATTCCATGTGATTATTTAGGTTCTTAAGGCATCCTAATGATATTTATGAAATGTACAAGTGGATTAATTTGTTCATTTTTGCATGACAGGTAAGATGACTTCATCCTTTTAGCTTGTGTATAGGAAATTTTACTTGATCCTATAAGATTTGATGAATTCTATGAGGCTTGTGCAAACTTTCCTATAACCTTGAACTGGTTAGACACCATTAAATCTACTCCTAAACCCATTCATCAAAGATCAACAAAATACACTTTAAGCTAGGTTAAACTATTTCAAAAGCTTTGCAAGAACTGTGATCTTCTCCTTATCATCATATGCTTCATTTAAGGCAGGACTCTACTCAACTCCCAGTGCTATGTTGACTTGCAAAACATTGCATTACATCCAAAAAAAATTTTGTATGTGGGCCAAATCTAGCCAACATTTTCTAATGTCCCTCCACTAAAAATGCGTGTTATACTTAAAACCGCTATGTGAATAAAAAAATGCTATGTGTTTCTCTTGATAACACATAAGCTTGAGGGCCCCCACATTGGCATATAACCCTAGTGCAAATCCAAGCACCAATACTTAGGAGTCAAAAAATAGTAACTGAGTCGAATAATATGTTCCAAAGGTTTCATTATTTGTAAGATCTCCTTTGTTACTAACCAAGTATTTTATAAGTTGGGTGTTAATAATTCATCTTAAAGCATCTTATCATATTGATGTTTACTTCATATTATTATTAGTTTAGAGATTAAAAGTTATTTTTTTTATTAAAATCATTATCGCTGAAGACATCATGCAAATCTGGATGTTCAGCCATAATGAGTAATATATAAAAATTTATAGCATTAGAAATTAGTTCTCGATTTTGAGTTTTACCTTAGCTATGAAATTAATTTTTATTGTTTGCTATTTGTTTCTTCCTATTGCAAACATTAATTACTCTTACATAAATTGTCATGTTACAAATGTTTATGTTGTGGCCAATCCAAATATTTGATAGATTTGTATATATATAATGAACATGTACTTGTTAATTATTGTTATTGCTTACCTACTTTTACTTGTTATTATATCAATTCACAAATACATTTGGACCATGTGTAGTCTTTATTGAATGTCATATTGTGTGTTATCTTTTAAAAAATAATAATGAGTTCCGAGTGACTTGTATATTGCAAATACTATATTTACCTTCTCGATTGATGTATTTGAAAAGGTACTTACATTTCTTTTTGAAATTATTTAGAACAAATACAATTGAAAAAAAAATCAAATGTTATAGACTATTTTGTAGAAATTTTACTTATTTGAAAAAAAAAACAATTTAGCTTCTTTTGTGATTGTCTTTATTATTTACTTATTTGAAAAGGTACTTGCATCTTTTGTTTGATTTGAAAGTATTTAGAACAATTAAATTCACCTGTCTACTAAGGTATTGGAGTTTTTTAATTTTCTTTTTTAGCTATCTGGATTCTTTCAATTAGAGTGAATGATTTATTTCTACATAAAAAGCTTTATATAGAATTCAATTAATTGTAGATGAAGATTGAATTTAGATTCAACTATTAGTGGATTAAAATATCTATATTTGTTGAGTGAAAATGTTGTCTTTGTCATTGCTAATGCAATTGCACTTTTATGGAATAGGGAAATCATGTGAACCAAAAAAGGGAAACCAAAAACTAGATCAAACAAAATGTTAATAAATGTTGAAACATATAAATAACAACCAAAGATGTTGTTTTTGAATATTGATGATGCACTAAAATATAGTCAGCTTTTATGGATTAATTCATTTAAATACACTGTAGGTGACTATATTTTTGATGCAATTCAAGTTTTACTGAATTTTTGTTACACATCAAATGAATTATGAAATGAAATGATTAATTATTTCATAGTATGCTTAAACAATAGAAATGTAGATGCAATATGGTCATATGAACATGAAATGCATTCTGATGTGCTTTACAATTTGCATGAAATACATGATAAAGAAATCTATTTACATAGAATGAGGCTTTTTTCAAAGAACGATACAAATGTAACCGAAATTGGCCTATGGGGTGATATATTTTGTATCCAATGGATATCTAAATGGTTGAACATATCAATTTGCTTATGGTCACTAATACAAGAAAGAAAGAATTTACACTTTAATAGAGAGTCATCATTACCATAATATTAAATATTATTCCATGACAACAATCTTGCTTGTGGCCGCTATGAGCATGTTATGCAAAATAACAAATGTTGAAACTACTGAAACTAGTGAAATTGAACAATTTAAATTACCAAATACATGTAAAAATATTCAACGTGAATGGGATGCTATTTCATGTGAAATGAATAATTATGGCCTTTATCTAGCATCACCATTTGCTAATAGTTGAGTTGAAAGTGTATTCAATGCAATAAGATTATTAATAAAAAATGAATTTGATGTCTAATCTCTTAGACGTTATATGGCACAAACATTTTGCAATGCAATTTTCACAATGGACAAATATGCAATGCATTGCTTGCATTTATGCTAACTAGAATTATCAAAAAATGAAAATAGAAACATTTCAAATTGGAAATAATATATCAATATGATTAGAATGCCATATGGAAAAGGAAAAATAGAGGGTGGACACTTATTCTTGTTATGGATTTCAAATATCTTTTAAATTGAAATTTAGAATTGGTCAGTAAGAAGCAAAAGAATCATTAACATATACAAAAATTGCTTACATCCAAAATAAATATAAAACGTAATTTAATTTGAAACAGACACAATGCATATTCATTATGAACCTTTACAAAAAGAATGTCAGGTATTGATTTCAATAAATTTTTCTCATGTACCTATGCATATAGTAGATGAAGAAATGTGCTTGTAAAATTTAAATGCAATAGATAAATGCAATTACATGTCTCCTAAAACAAGTGCACAAGAGATTGGTATCCCGATCATATCACCATGTATAAAATAAACAATGATTAAAAAAGAAGACAAAGAAATACCTAGAAAAAAAAGAGTAAAAACATTGTCTTTGTTAAAAAACAAATTTGTGAACAAATAACAACGACAAATATTGTAGAACAAAAAAATGACAAAATTACTGAAATGGGCAGTGATAAAGTTCCAACAATTATAGATATAGGAAAAATAAAACAGGTGAGTGAAAAATAGCTGTCATTGAAATATGATACAAAGAAACATATATCATTTCATTGTTTAAAGAAATACACAAAAAAATAAATAATGAACATGCAATGCAAATAGAAAATGAAAGAATGGAAAAAGCAATCAAAATATACTCATGAAATATTAAGGATACACTTGCTATTGCTTGTTCAGTTTGTGAACATTTACACTTTAAAAAAGACATTGTTAACATTAGCAAGGATATTGCTAACATTTGGTATTCAATTAGTATTGAATTTGAATTTGAAAAAAAGAAGATAGGACAATAAATATGCAAACAATGCAAAAAATCAATCAAAAATGAATCGATGCCTATGTTTGCTTGTCCTTTTCAAATAAGAAGAAACAAAATAATAAAGGCAGTTCAAAAAGTTTCTCTCTAGAATAAAGATTAGTTTCTATGCGCATCGCTTTTGCACAAATAAGATGACTTGGATATAAAAAGGCATAAATAGGATTGCTTGGAACAATAATAAATGTGTCAATTGATTTTAACCATATTCAAAAGGCATTGCCTCAAAAACCTATAAACGAAGTGAATTAAAATGGAAAAAAAATTATGTAAAAGATGTTAAGAGCAAATCAAACATAAATAAAATGTTAAAATCTCCAATAGATTTTGAATCTTTAAAAAGCATTTGAATATCGCCTGACTAAAAAATACAAAGAAAAATATTTTTGCAATGATAAGGCAATTAGGACCACCTAATTTTTTCGTTACTTTAACAAGTGTCAAACAATTTTGGAGGCCATTATGCAAAGCATTAGCAAATATAACTAAAAAAGCCACCACAACATAATGAAAACTTATTTGAAAATGATATTGATGTAATAATATGAAGAAACCCAATAATTTACAGTCGTTATTTCAATCATAGGGTGAATGCATTCAAGAAAATGATGATGCAAAATAAATAATTATTTGGCCAAATTGCAGACTACTTCTTTGTCACATAATTCTAAAATAGAGGAAATGAACATGTTCATTTTATGCTTTGGATACATGATGCCCCTATATAAGGTTATTTTGAAAATGTGGAGATTGAAAAATTTATTGATAAGTATGTGTTTTGCAATTTGCTACTGCTTGATCACAATTTAACAAAAAAGTAAACACATCATCATACACACAATTGTAAAAAATACAAGAAATCATACTGTAGATTCAATTTTTTGTTGCCTCTAATGGATAAGACAATTATACTACAACCTTTAGAAAACAATGATGATGAAACTAAAAATTGTACCAAATCTCTTTTGAAAGAACTTCAAAATAGAAAATATGACAGAAACATAACATTTGAAATGTTTTTAACAAATGAGAATTTGACTAAGAAGAGATATTTGACATTATTGCAATCGCTAATTACCCATCCTGTTATAATTTTAAAAAGAGAACCAGTGGACATGTGGACAAATGTTTTTGCAATTCATGTTCCCAACCTTTGGCATACAAATACATATACACAATTTATTCTTGATGCATATTCTGCAGCAACATATTGCACATCATACATGACTAAGCTAGATCAAACACTAATAGGTGTTTTTTGCAAAGTACATGATAAACTATCAAAAGCAAATGAAAACAAAGTTAAATTCATACAAAATCTTGGTAACACTCTCCTTAATTATCAACAAATGTCAAGTCATTAGGTTGTACACATTTTCTTATCTTTACCATTGCATTATGCTTCAAGAAAAACAATGTTTATAAACACATCACCATTGTCAAATCGAACATGGATTTAAAAATTCCAAAAATATTAGCATAAGAACATGATGATTTTGAAAACATAATGTGTGTTTTTGTCATTGACAAATACAATGTAAGGCCTGAATCTTTAGAGCATATACGCCTCGCAGAATATGTAGCATACTATATGGGAACATCTAAAAATATAAAAAAAATGAAAAAAACACAAATAATACACTATGTCAGATACAATGAACATATTTATCCTAAAAACTATTGTAAAGAAAAAATAATGTTATTTATACCATATCAAAAACCTGAAGAGTCATTGAAAGAAAATTTTCAAACGTGGTCCTTGGCTTATGCTATGCATAAAGAAAACATTGAAAATATGAAGCAAAATTTCAATGCACAATTACAATTATAGTGGGGGAACATTAACACTATCATTTCAAATGTCTAAGGAAAATAGAATACAATATTTGACATCAACAATGAAAATAATATTGAAAAATGCTTTGCAACAATTGAAAAATACGATATCAATGCTGACATAAAGCATATCACAAATAAAACAACTATAGATACTGAAAGAAGAAACACACTTGAAATAAGAAAACAACCATTCCTCATAAGCAAAGAACACTATTTCAACTCACAAAAATAGTTGAATCATCAACAACAACATATTGTAAAAAATATCATAAGGAAAATATTATCTCCAAATGAACCATTAAATTTTGTTAGGATCTATCAGCACAATTGATTGCTTTTATGTAAGCAACTAGACACAAAATTAAACCAAAAATAATAAGTAACTAGAATCAAAAACAACAAAGAATATGAGATACAAGAAACAACCCAAAAACTTGTATTAAACTCTTCCAGAAGGAAATACAATGAAGAAATCTCTCTTTCTTCTCACACCTCTTAGATGTACAGATCTCTTTCCCTCAAGAGTTTTCTCTCTCAATGACAACCAACTCCAACACTTGGATTGATTCACATTTACAAAATGTCTTGTACTGTCTAATAAGCTATGAAGAAATAACCCTATTATATAATACTAGGATTCATGAGCTATGCATTCTCCACCGTTAGATACACCTCTTAATCAAAGGTTTAAATCAGTCTTACCAAAAATAGAAACGCGGACTCAATACTAATAGTTACTCTTTTCATGCAAATAATTTGTTCAGCCTCGAAAATAGACTTCTGGTATGCACAGGTGATCGACGTCGGTCCTTGTCTGCCTACATATGATTGACGTCAGCTGATCCATAACTGACATCGACAGGCTCTGGTCGACCCCTGACCGATGTTAGTCGATCCTGACCGATGTCAGTGACTGTGTAACTCTAGCAACCTTGCATTTGCTCATCTGGTGAAGCTTTTAGCTCCACAACTCAACAATCTCCCACTTGGAGATAAACAGCTGCACCTGTACCTGTAAAGCAACATCTTCTAGATTCTCCATCTTCAAGCTCAATCTTGAAGACCAACAAAAGTTGAATGAAGATTCAAATTCTCCTTTGTTATCAACTTTGTTAACATATCAGTAGGGTTCTTATCTGTATGGATCTTTTTCAGCTTCAACTCACCATCCTCCAATACCTATCTAATGAAGTGGTACCTAAGCTATATATGTTTGGTTCTTGAATGAAAGGTTGAATTCTTTGCCAAATGAATTGCACTTTGACTATCACTGTATAGTCTGTAACTCTCTTGCTCCTTTCCCAACTCTTCCATGAACCGAGTCATCCATATCATTTCCTTGCTAGCCTCTGTGATTGCAATGTATTCTGCGTCTATAGTAGACAAGGCAACAACCTTTTGCAACTTTGAAATCCAGCTAACTGCCATTTCACCAATAGTGAAAACATATCCTGTGGTGCTTCTCCTACCATCCAAGTCACCTGCCATATCTGAATCTACATACCCATGTAGAGAAGTGTTTGACCCTCCATAGCATAAATGCCTACTGCTGGTCCCTCTCAGATATCTGAGAATCCACTGAACTGCTTTCCAATGTTCCTTCCCTGGATTGGCCACAAACCTGATGAGAACTCCCACTGCTTGGGCAATATCAGGTCTAGTACATACCATTGCATACATTAAGCTTCCAACTACTGAATCATATGGAACTTTACTCATGTACTCAACCTCATCATGTGATTTAAGACACTATTCTTTGCTCAACTTGAAGTGTCCAGCCATAGGTGTGCTTATCGATTTTGCATCCTGCATATTGAACCTCTTCAACACCTTGTTCACATAATCCTCTTGAGACAAAATCAAACTGTGATTTTTCCTGTCTCTCTTAATACTCATACCAAGGATTTTTTTGTTGCTCCTAAATCCTTCATGGCAAATGTGTGAGCTAATTTTACCTTAAGCTCATTAATATCCTGCATGTGTGAACCTACAACAAGCATATCATCTACATACAGTAACAAGATAATATAACTACCATTATCTAATCTTTTAAAATAAACACAATGGTCAGATTGACATCTACTAAAGCCATGCTCTGTCATAATCTTTTCAAACCTCAAATACCATTGTCTAGGAGCTTGCTTAAGACCATATAAGCTTTTATTCAACCTGCACACAAGTTTCTCCTTTCCTTTGACCTCAAATCCTTTCGGCTGATCCATATATATCTCTTCATCCAAATATCCATGAAGAAATGATGTCTTAACATCAGGCTGCTCAAGATGAAAATCCTCAATAGCAACTAAAGACAATACAGTCCGAATAGAAGTCATTTTTACTATAGGAGAAAAAATTTCACCAAAATCAATACCTGGTTTTTGTGCAAATCCCTTTACTACCAACATGGCTTTATGTCTTATCTTTCCATTCTCAACTTCCTTTACCCTATAAACCCATTTGTTTTTCAGTGGTTTCTTTCCCACTGGCAACTCAACCAAATCCCATGTTTGGTTCTCTTTCAAGGAATCAATTTCCTCATTCATGCCAAGCTCCCACTATTTTCGGGTTTCCACCTGTATTGCCTCATCAAAACTTTTTGGTTCTCCACCATCAATGAGCAATAAGTATAATAAAGAAGGGGAATATTGAATCAGAGGTTTACTCACCCTTTTTGACCTCTTTATGGGCATTTGAGACTCATTCACAGCTTGTTGTCTGCTCAAATTCCTTTCTATCAGTGATCGATGTCGGTCATCTCCTGGTTTGTACCTGACCAACGTCGGTTCCACATGACCGATGTCAGTTCCTATATGACCAACGTTAGTTAAAGACTGACCGATGTCGATTCCTGCTTGACTGACGTCGATTTCTACCTGACCGATGTTAGTGTCTGTGTTTTCTTGTGTGTGATAATTTTGACTCATGAGCTCATTTTGAATCATCACCTCATCTAAATCAACATTGCTCTGCTCAATATTATTCAGCTTCTTGAGCTAATCACTATACATCACCTTCTCATTGAAAACAACATCACGGCTTCTAATAATTTTGTTAGTTCCTAAATTCTACAACCGAAATTCGAAATCTCCAGAGCCATAACTAATAAAAGTGCACCGCATAGATTTAGCATCCAGCTTCTTTCTATTTTCTTTATCAATGTGCACAAAAGTTTTAGAACCAAAAACTTTGAAAAATGAAAGATCTACCTTTTTACCTGTCCACGCCTCTTCTAGAATTCCACCATCCAGTGTTGTAGAGGGTCCTCTATTAATCAGGTAAATTGTAGTATCTACAGCTTCTGCCCAAAACTGTAAGGGCAAACCAGCATGCAACCTCATACTCTGTGCATGCTCCATTATTTTTCTATTCATCCTTTCAACAACTCCATTTTGTTGAGGTGTCTTTGGAACTATCCTTTCCCTACGTATTCCATACATAGAACAGTAACTGTTGAACTTATTACTACAGCACTCACCACCATTGTCAAATCTAAGGCACTTCAATCTCAAACCTATTTCATTCTCAACCAAAGCTTTCCATTTCTTAAATGTGTCAAAAATATCAGATTTCTTCCTTATGCAATAAACCCATACCTTTCTTGTAGCATCATCAATGAAAAAAACATAATACTGTGATCCTCCAATAGAAGCTACCTGAGCTGGTCCCCGCATGTCTGTGTGAACAAGCTCCAATTTGTACTTCTTCTTTGTTGACTCAGTTTTGAGAAATCTCACTCTCTTATTTTTTTCAAAAATATAATGCTCACAAAAATCTAGATCTATGCATTTCAAATCTGAAAGCTTACCTTTTGACTTAAGAACAATCATTCCCTTCTCACTCATGTGGCCAAGCCTACAGTGCCACAAATTTGCATCTACATCTGAAGTAGACAATACAGAAGGAGAATGATCAGTGATACAAGTAGATAAATAAAGTGTACCTACTCTCTTACCTATGGCTATTACAAGTGCACCCTTGGAAACTTTCCAAGATTCAGCTGTGAGAGTTACTATGCAACCCTCATCACCCAACTTTCCTATAAAAATCAAATTCTATTTCAAGACGGGTACATGCATGACATCTTTCAACACCCATGTGTTGCCATTCTAGAATTTTAGCTGCACTTTTCTTTTGCCAACAATTTTACAAGGCTCATCATCCCCTAAATAGACTATTCCAAAATCTCCATGGACATAGTCATTGAAAAATTCCCTATTTGGGGTTGCATGGAAAGAGGCACCAGAATCTAAAACCCAAGATTCTATTTTATTATCCAAAGAAAATATAAGAGCATCTTGTGCAACAATACCTACAAATTTTGCTTCTTCTTTACCTTCATGCTGATTTTCTTCTTTAACTTTCAACCAACAATCTTTCTTTGCATGCCCTTTCTTTCCACAATTCCAGCAGATTATATTTCTGCCATTTTTGGATTTGGATCTATTACTCATCTTTGACTTTGACCTTGATCTCCTTTGCTTGCCCTTCTCTCTTTGCCTTCCCCTACTTTCAAAACTTAAAGCATTACCTGATGTTTCCTCTGTGCTTTTCCTGCGAATTTCTTCATTCAAAATTACACTAACAACATCATCTACTTTCAAGATATTTGAAGCAGATGCAGTATTACTAACTGCCATTACCAAACTATGCCAACTTTTAGGTAAAGAGCATAAGATTAAGAGAGCCTTAATTTCATCATCAAAAACTATTTTGACTGAATTTAATTGATTTACAATTCCATGGAAATCATTAAGATGATTAGATACAGATCCACCTTCCTGCATTTGCAAATTAAATAATTGCTTCATAAGATATACCTTATTTAAAGCTGAGGGCTTTTCATATAAATTTTCTAAAGTATCTATTAACTCTACCGTTGTCTTTGCTTGTGATAAATTGGAAATCACAGAAGATGCTAGACTCAATATTATAGATCCAAGAGCCTTTCTATCAAGAACATTTCATTCTTCATCTTGCATATTTGTGGGCTTTTTTGAAACCCCACCTAATGATAAGTACAGATCTTTTTGATACAGATAATCTTCTATCTTCATCCTCCATAATTAATAATTCTTGCCATTAAACTTTTCCATTCTTAGTTTACTTTCTTCTGCCATTGCTTTACTCCCACTCAATCAGAAACCCCTGTGAGTGACCTGTAATCAACAAACACTAACCCGATCTGATACAACCTGTTAGTCAACTCAATGCTCTGATACCACTTGTTAGGTGGTATCACTTGGTGATCCTAGCTCTGATACCACTTGTTAGGATCTATCAGCACAATTGATTATTTTTGTGTAAGTAACTAAACACGAAATTAAACCAGAAATAATAAGTAACTAGAATCAGAAACAACAAAAAATATGAGATACAAGAAACAACTCAAAAACTTGTATTAAACTCTTCCAGAAAGAAATACAATGAAGAAATCTCTCTTTCTTCTCACACCTCTCAAATGTATAGATCTCTTTCCCTAAAGAGTTTTCTCTCTCAATCACAACCAACTCCAACACTTGGATTGATTCACATTTACAAAATTTCTTGTACTGTCTAATAAGCTATGAAGAAATAACCCTATTATATAATACTAGGATTCATGAGCTATGCATTCTCCACCGTTAGATACACCTCTTAATCAAAGGTTCAAATCAGTCCTGCCAAAAATAAAAATGCGGACTCAATACTAACAGTTACTCTTTTCATGCAAACAATCTATTCTGCCTTGAAAATAGACTTCTGGTACGCACAAGTGACCGACGTTGATCCCTATCTGCCTGCATATGACTGACATCGACTGATCCATAACTGACGTTGACAGCCTCTAGTCGACCCCTGACTGATGTCGGTCGATCTTGACCGATGTCAGTGACTGTGTAACTCTAGCAACCTTGCATTTGCTCATCTGGTGAAGCTTTTAGCTCCACAACTCAACATATTTGTTATTCATAGGTATAGTAGAATAGGAAAAGTGTATACAATAAAAGTGATATACCAAGCAATATGTCACTTTTACAATAAACAACTTGATAGTGATCCTCTTAAACCAAAAGGTATTATTGTTGCATTTACTGGCAACGCTGCATACAATGCAAATGGTGCAACTACCCACTCTATTTTGCAATTACCCCACAAAATGTATGTAATGCTCCCATTGGATTCAAATACTTCGGATATGATGAATAAAAGATATGAACAATTGTGCATAATATTTATTGATGAGGTATATGTAATAGGAACCCATATGCATTATAACATAGACAAGAGGCTTTGTCAAATTATGGATACTCCTACAATTCCTTTTGAAAATATAAACATAATTTTTTGTGGTGACTTATACCAAACACAACCCATCCAAGACAATTGGATATTTAAAAATCTAAAAGTGCATGGTGAAATAATACCATATGCATTTTGGACCAACAATGTCAAATACTTTGAACTAGAAGAAGTTATGAGACAACGGGATGGAAAATTTGTTTCAATCTTAAATCATATAAGAACATGCAAGCAAATACAAAATGACCTTGAATACTTAAACGGCCATTACTATAGACCCTCTCCACTTGTTCCAACATTTCCATATTTGTTTCATAGAAACAAAGATGTTCAACTTCACAATGAGAAAATGCTTACTATTTTGAAAGGAGAAACATATATGCTAAATGCAATTGACCACATCCAACCCAATGAAATTGACAAAGAATTTGTGGATAGTAAAAAACCTATATTTCCAAATAAAATAATCCCTTAAAAAAATTCTAGTAGAACTAATTGGTGAAAATTACAATATAGCTGATGGCTTAGTCAATGGTGCAGATGGTATTTTCAAATATTACACAAATGATATTAGTAATATTATGTGGGTATAATTCTATGATTAAAATGTTATAAAATTTCAAAGACAAAAAATGAAACACTTGTACACTGAACACATTCACAAACAATGGACTCCTATAGCAAGAATTGCAAAAAAAATAAGCATAAATAAAAAATAGTTATGCGAGAACAATTTTCTATTCAAATAGAATGTGCAAGAATAATCCATAGATCACAAGGATTAATAATGAATGCTTTAGCTTTGACCCTCATCAAGTGAACTACATGGCATCTTTTACACTACACTATCTCAAGTTAAAAGCATGGAACATTTGTACCTTATAAATATATTAGAAAAGAAAAGAAAATCACTATATGATGAAGTACAAGGAGAATTGCAAAGACTTTGAAAAATTGCATAATGGAAATTCTTATGTGATTTTAGATACAAACTCTCAAAATATTTCACTATATGTTCTTTGAACACAAGTAACTTGTAATTGTACTTAGAAAACATAACACATGATAATCAACTCATGGTTGCGCATGTATTATGCTTATAAGAAACTCAAACAAATATATTGTGAAATAAAAGAATGCTAATAGAAAAATTTGATTGCTTTGCTACAATGGATATTCATGGTATCATAACATGTAAAAAAATAATTTCCAAGAAAACCATTAAGACATTTAATACACCAAATCTAAAAATAATTACAATTGACATCAACAATTCAAACATATACATCCGCATATCAAATATCTACTTAGCACCAAAAGCTCCCCTTGTAGATCTGTTGACATTCATAGAAAATGTTACTTCCACTGCAAATGAAAATATGAATATCATTTTAATTGGTGATTTCAACATTGACATGATGCAAAACAAAAGCTCCCAATGCCAGCTATGGCAATGTATGGAAAACCACAATTTGTTTCGTATAGTAGATATGTCAAATACAAATGCAAGAACAGTCATAGACCATTGTTGGACAAATATCGATCAAAGAAAAATAGATTCCAATCTTTTCCATGCATATTGGACTGACCACAATGCAATTTTACTTGTCTTTTGTATTACAAAATAAGCCAAAAAATTATATGATTCTATTTTACAAATCAAATTTCAAATATGACAAATGCAAAAGAATACAACGAAATTAGAAAGCAGATATCAAAATAAAAGGTATGCAATACATTTTTTTCCAAAATCAATTGCTATTTTTATTTTTATTATATGCATTTTGTAAATCTAAATATGCAACTGCATTGCCATAAGAAATTAAGTTTAATGCTAATTGTTTTTTATTGGTCATTCAAGTCAACACAAATGGAGCAAAATATCAAAATGGAACATATAGAAATAGAATCGAAAGGACAAGCCAAAAGGTATGCAATTATAAATTTTCTAATTTCTTAAATTCTATTATTATCTATAAAATGATAGTAACTGTTAAAAAAGTGTAGACCGAAAAACTCAAGCCATATGCAAGTCACAATCGATGATATCAACAACCACAAATGCAGAGAAATATTTGAAGGTGATGTCCTTGTGACACATAGAACAATACTTGAAAAACACAAAAACAAGAATTTTTTTGCAAGTCAATTGAATAGACAATAAAAGAGAGATGACAATAACCCTGAATATAGTAGATTCGCTAATTTGAATCCATGAATAAAAACTCTTACCACATAAAGGGATATCTATTACAAATTTTCCTATAGCTCCAAAAAGTATTTATGATCATGGTGACTGTGACTTTATTTTAATAGAAAATAATACTACTGCAATAAAAATCATAGACCCAATTTGTCCAAAGTATATGTTCATCCATAATTCAACAACTTGTGGACACTATGTAACTGGCACTGTAGTAGCTCTTTATACATCTGTAGCAAAAGTTGGCAATCAATTTATCATGGAAATAATAGATGGAAACTTGTAGAGTGACAAAGCCAAAGTAAATTCAATTACATTTATTGTAATCATGTTATGCCAAGCAAAGTTATTACATGTTAGTATCAAATCACTAATTCTCTATTTCCATTGACAATTTTCAGGTCTACCTCTTCCATACACTGGAAGCTGAATACAATGAAATTGAAAACAAGATATGAAGAAAGGAACCTGCAATATATCTTTTCAATAACCTTGTAAAATCAATTAATGTAAAAGATATGACTTATGTAATACCCAATCAACATTCATCACCTGTGTACATGCCAAAAGAGCTCTACAACGTTTGCAAATGTTAGTAGATACAAATATATAGATAAATGCAATGTGAATTTGTCTACTTTCTTATTCCACTTCAAAATAAAACTGACATAACATTTTTTTCCTTTTTCATTTCAAAAAAAGGTACATGGTACTTTGACAATTGCCTAGGCATATTCTAGCCCCTTTGAGCCTATATGCAAAAGTTGCAATCTTGTAATAGAATGCTCTAGGCCTGCCCATGCAATAACAACATATTGCAATAACTGCACAAGTGAATGGGAATATTTCTATTCCCACTGGCTTCTTTGTAATATAAAGACTACCAATAATACCAAGATCTAATGCATTGTCAGAGACAATGTCATTGACCAATTGCTCCCTTCAATTGGACAAATGACACATGTTGAATACATGGTTGACAAAGAAATCATAGTTGAGGTTTTATCAAGATTGACAATATAAGGTGGTTTCACAGTGGACAAGAACAATGTCATTAAGCATATCACTATATCAAATGAAGCAAAAGGTATGCAAACTATTTAGAACACAATATTTTCCAAATAGAACCAATTAATTATATAAAATCTACACATTTGAATAAATTTATATTTGAACCTCTCCAAATAGTGATACTAAAAGAATCAAACTACAAAATGCTACTTAATTTCATAGGGTAGCAGTCATGCATCATCAAGCCACACCATGGTCCCCCATCTTTCAGAGAACATGATGTATAACTCTATATATTGATCCAATAAAAAAAAAAAAATTGTATCATTAAAAAAATACCAATAGTTTTATATATTGACAAAAAATGGTTTTAAAAAAAATATATTATCATGATTTTCTACTTTGACTATGACATGGTATAGTGGAAAATTGTTGCATAGTTTTCAATCACTATTAACTATCACCGTGTTTTGCAGGGTCCACCATGAAAATTTTGAAGGCAATAATACATTAAGCAGTTGGCATTTGCAACAACAACAAAATGAAAATAGAGACAAAATGAAATTAGTATAGTTGACAAACCAATACAAAATTATGCATAGGAAATTGTATTTAATGAAAATTAACTTGCTTGTAACTTATAACTTATTTTTAACTATTTATGAATATTTCCACAAAAATTTACACAATTGAAAATGAATAAAATGTACATTGTCTATATTAAAAAGTACAAAGAACCATCTCCTGAATTGTAAAATTATTTATTTTAATGCTAAAATCTATAAATTATCTCTTTCCCTAAAATGTGTCAATACATGTATAGAAATTAGAAAAATTAGCTATTTCAGTTAACTTATGAAAATGTTTGTTGCTATAACAATAAAAAATGCAATTTTTACTTTGATGACTATATGACAAAGAAAAAAAAGTGCATACTTTGCCATAGATAAAATAAGTAGACTATATGCAAAATGTGTTCAATATGACTCCTGAACACTATGTGAGTTGAATCAACCATCATACTATGGACAAATAGCAAAATGTAATATGCTTTCTTTTTTCATTTTTAATTTGCTTTTTGAATACAAATTTTGGTTATGCTTGTTCAGAAAATTCAATTTCCCAACTCTTATCCCTTCAATGAAACCAATAAATAGTAAATGTTTTATGCTTTAGTTTCAATAAATACTTAAGTTGGAGAATTAACTTGCACCCTAGCTTAGAAGGTGAGTATTTAGGTCTTCTTGTTTTTCACAATTAAAAATGAACAAAATGTACATCATCTATATTAGAAAGCACAAAGAATAATCTCCTAAATGCAGAATTATTTATTTTTATGCTAAAATCTAGAAATTAGATCTCTTTCACTAAAGTATGTTAATACATGTATAGAAATTATAAAAATTAGCTATTTCAGTTAACTTATGCAAATCTTTATTGCTATAACAATGAAAAAATGCAATTTTTACTTTGTTGAGTATATAACAAAGAAAATGAAAAAGTTCATACTTTGTCATAGATAAAATAAATAGACTATGCAAAATGCCTTTAATATGACTCCTGGATACTATGTGAATCAAATTAACCATCCTTTTGTGGACAAATAGCAGAATGTAATATACTTTCTTTGTTTGCTTTCAATTCACTCTTCAAATATAAATTTTGGTTATAGTTGTTCAAATTCAATTTCCCAACTATTATCCTTTCAATGAAACCAATAAATAGTAAATGCTTTATGTTTTGGTTTCAATAAATGTTTAAGTTGGAGACTTAACTTGCACCCTAGCTTAGAAGGTGAGTATTTAGGTCCTCTTGTTCTGCCCAATTGAAAATGAACAAAATGTATAGTGTATATATCAAAAAGCAAAAAAGAACAATCCCCTGAATTATAGAATTATTTATTTTTATGCTAGAATCTACAAATTAGATCTCTTTCAGTAAAGTATGTGAATACATGTATATAAATTAGAAAAAATAGCTATTCCAGTTAACTTTGTTGGTATGACAATAGAAAAATGCAATTTTTACTTTGTTGAGTATATAACAAATAAAATGAAAAAGTGCATACTTTGTCATAGATAAAATAAATAGACTCTGTGCAAAATGCATTCAATATGACTCTTGAATACTATGTGAGTTGAATCAACCATCCTACTGCGGACAAGCTTAGAAGGTGAGTGTTTAGGTCCTCTTGTTTTGCACAATTGAAAACAAACAAAATGTACATTGTCTATATTAGAAAGCACAAAGAACAATTTCCTGAATTGTGGAATTATTTATTTCTATGCTAAAATCTAAAAATCAGATATCTTTCACTAAAGTATGTCTATACATGTTTATAAATTTTAAAAAAATAGCTATTTCAGTTAACTTATGCAAATGTTTGTTTGTATAACAATAAAAAAATGTAATTTCTACTTTGTTGAGTATATAACAAAGAAAAAAGAGTTCATACTTTATCATAGATAAAATAAATAGACTATGTGCAAAATGCATTCAATATGACTCTTGAATACTATGTCAAACCTCTAGGATTTTTTAATGAGGCTAACTGCTCTAATTATTTGTTATATTTCTCACCTAAAACACAAATATTAATGCCACTAAGACTCTATCTCATGTGGAAAGCTAAAGAAATATAATGCAGCCTGAAATTATCATTGTATGCAATCACGAATGGTTGCACGAATCTACTCGACCTCTTACATGCCATTAGGACTCTGTAATGATATAACTCTCATACTTATACATCTAATAGAGCTATGATCATGTCTATTCTAGGCAATTGATCTGACTATCATATTTATGCCTTAGCATTTCAAGATCCTGCACTCAGTCCATCTGCTTATGTGCTTGTGCCATCTGGTAGCCTCACATTCAATTTGATTCTCTTAAATTTTTTAACTTTGATCCACACTATTATATCTTCATTACATGATTGAACGCATGCCATTGATTATCTTGAGCCTACTGTCATTGTCAATTGATGTGTACCATTAGATCTCTGTACAAGCACCTGAGATCTTGACACTTGGAACTCACATGCTCATCCTAGATATCCTCTGACCTTTTGACTTCAAGGTTACCATTGATCATGAATCAATGATTAAATATGCTTTGTTAGATCAGCCTAGACCCATTGACCTGCCTTTACCCACTCGTCGTTATATTTGATCCAGGTGCCTAAGATTTGGACACTTGTCAACTCCACATTCAATCAGGGACCCTTTGACAAATTTTGAATGCAAATGGCTATTTCATGAGCCCCAAATTTGACGTCTACCCGAACATCATTGACATATGTGTGCACGTCTAAGGATTTTCAAATCCAAATGGTTACTTATTGGGGTTCAAACTTGACGTTCACGTGAATGTCTCCAAACCTTGGAACTTGTCTGAATAATTTTCCCACAACAAACAATTTTTCAAACATTTTACATCAAGGATTTTCCTCGAAACAATTCTATCAAACATTTTACATTAGAACAATTTCCCAAAATAGTTTATCTTTATTAAAACTTTTATTGTGGATATTTTATCCAAAAATTTCAGGTCTATGGATTTTTTTCATGAACACTACTTCAGGGTTTTTATTTTGAGATTTTTGGCAAAGACATTTTCTTAAGCATTGTTTCAAAAACCTTTGTTGTAGACATTTTTTCCAATATACTTTCTTCGAAAGAATTCATCCTTGACACTTCATCCAAAAAACTTTCTCTAAAAGAATTTGTCTTCAGACCTATCAACTTAGGACACTTGTCAATCTCGTGCTTATTTTGAGCTCCATTGACCTATTGATCGTTCTCATATTGTTCATCTGCTTCGGTACAAATGAACACAAGCTATAGATATTTTACCATTTTAATTAGTCAATAGTCATTTTAAAAGTATTTTTCGATACATATTTTTTATGTTTTAATAATTATATTTAATAACCAGTCAATAAAATTATTTCTTGAGTCAAAGGCATTTTTTAAAATAATTTATAGTTTGATTTTATTTTTTTATCAATACTATTCGATAGTTTAAGTCAATATCCCTAGAGGAATTTACTCAAACAATTTGTGTTTATCAGAACTTTTGTTATGGATATTTTGTCTGAAACTTTTAGGTCTTCAGACTTTTTATCGCAAACATTACTTCGAGATCTTTGTTTTAGGATTTTTGGCAAAGACATTTTATTTGGGCTTTTTGCAAAGACATTTGCCACAAACATTTTCTCCAATACACTTTATCCGAAATAATTTATCCTTGACACTTCGTTCCAAATACTTTCTTCGAAAGAATTTACCTTTGGACCTATCAAGTTAGGACACTTGTCAGCCTTGCGCTTATTTTGAGCTTCATTGACGTATCGGCCTTTCTCGCGCCATTCATCTCCTTTGGTACAAATAAATGTAAGCCATAGATCTTTTACCATTTTAAATAGTGAGTAGTCATTTTAAAGTATTTTTTGATACATATTTTTGATGTTTTAATAATTATATTTAATAATTGATCAATAAAATTATTTTTTGAGTCAAAGGCTTTTTTTTTTTAAATATTATAGTTTACTTTTAATTTGTTATCAATACTATTTGATAGTTTCAGCCTTTTGTCATTTGAAGAATTGTCTAATAATATTATATATTGTATTATTAATTACAATATTATGACAATCGATCTTATTATTGTACTTCATATTTTTATTTACATAATAATAACAAACGATTATATTTCGATAGTGTTATTAATATTAATAGTATATTATAAATTAAAATAAACTATATCATGTCATTATGGTATAATAATATTATTAAATATTTGCTTTTAAAGATATCATATATATACAGTAATATATATTACAATAAAAATATAATACAATATTACGATAATAATGCATATTAATATCGTATAACAATATATAATATAATATAACATCTTATAATAATATGATCAATATTTTCTATTTTGGAATAATATTACGAGCAATAATATTTAAAAAAATATGTTGTCCATCCAATAGACTTTACATGCGTTCTATGCAAAAAGGGCACTTATGAATAACCATTTAAAAAGCAATTGATAATTCTTTATTTTCCAATGCGAAAAAATTAAATCCTGTAAGTTATTAATATAATTTTAAAATAATAACATATCCATAACATATAACATAATATTATGACAACCTTCAACTCATTCCAAAGATTAACTTGTTTTGGTGGGCTGCTGCCCATAACAAAATCCTTACTCAGGACAACCTTCAAAAGAGGGGGTTTACTTTGGTCAACAGCTGTTTTCTGTGTGGTTCAAGAGAGGAATCAGTTTCACACCTATTCATACACTGTGAGTTTACTCGGGATTTATGGGGAAAAATACTTAACAACTTTGGCATTGAATGGGTTTACAATTCTGACCTTAAAGAAGTAATTCTCAGCTGGAACTCAACCTTCACACATCCCTGGATTAAGGAACTATGGAAGCAAGCTCTACCATGCTTGAGCTGGACTTTATGGAAAGAGCGAAATCACAAAATTTTTAGGGACACTGCTAGAAATGCTACTCAGGTGTTTAACTCCTTTGTTAGGACCATCTTGGAAAGTGTTACAACAGCTCATATTAGTATTGTGGAGAAACCCCTATTTGAATTTGAAAGTCAAATTGCTACCAAATGGAAGGTTTTAAAGCTTATCCCTGGGCATGATAATTCCAAAATTCTTCAGAGACTTCATACTAAATGGATACCACCTAAACCCAATTGGATGAAACTCAATTTTGACGGGGCATCCAAGTTGAGTGGTAAAGCAAGTGGAGGAGGAATAATAAGAAATGAAAAAGGAGGGATGTCTGTTGTCTATGCTGGTGGCATGGGTTGTAAGAGCAATAACTATGCTGAAGCTATGGCCTTACTTTGGGGATTAAAGTTAGTTATATCCCTAGGAATTAGAAATTTGAATATTCAGGGAGATTCTAAGTTGATCATAGATGCCGTTAATAAAGCATCTAACATTGGTATCCATCTAAAAGACATCATTACGGACATCCAGTTTCTTTTACAAAAGTTTTCCAAAGTTAAGATTACCCACACCTACAGAGAAGGTAACAGGGTCATTGATGCTTGTGCCAACCTTGGTCAGCAATTCTCAGGATGGAGGGTATGGCGACAAGGGGCTCATATACCCCCAAACATTAGAGAGATCATTCAGAAGGAGATGACGGAGCATGAATGATGCACATTGATGATGAAGATATATCTCAAAGGCGGTCCACGTGGAGAAGACCATTGCGGATCATGGAAGCGGTGGGTAATCCAAGGAATGTTGACAATGTGAACATTGAGAATCTTAAGGATCTTGTTAATTCTATAGTTATTTAGTTTCATCCTTTCTGACTCTGGTCTTTCCAGTGTTTTGTTTTGCTTATGACTTTGTTTCTCGACTGTGCCATTGGTTCGGTGCTGGCATCTTTTGTTTACCAGCCTTCCTGTCTTTTTTGACTGTATAGGGTTCAGCCCCTGGTTTACCGCCTTAATTAATCAAAAAACATAATATTATGACAATAATACAATACATTAATTTAATATAATAAGATATTAATAACATATATATATATATAATTTTTTTAAAAAGGGTTAAAAACTTTATTAATCATGAGAAACCAAGAAAAAATACAAACAAAGGCCGAAGCCCAGACCAAAGCACATAATTACAATGAGGACAGCCACATCCAGTCACGTCCCCGTGTCGCCCCTGTCCTCTCTCAAAATCCTATCAAGACGTTGTCTTACCACTTCCTACAACTGCTCCCACACCTCCACGTCACGACCCGCCATCCCCTCTGAGGCCCACTTGGCCAAACAATCTACAGCCACATTCCTCTCCTTCGAAATTTGGACAAAACTCACCGACTCCATGAGAGAGCTAATCTGTAAAACCTACTGAACAATCATAGAAATTTTCCAGCTGACATCCGTAAATCTCCTCTCCACAATCATGTCGATCAATATCTATGAGTCAACCTCACAAATCACCCTGCACCAACCAAGCTCATATGCTTTCCTCAGGGCGTATAAAACTGCCAGTCCCTCCATCTTGTTGACCGTATGTGCTCCCATGTAGGCTGAAAGGATGAAAACAACTGATCCTGAAGCATCACAGCTAATACCACCAATCCCAGCCGGACTTGGGTTGCCCCTCGAGGAACCATTAGTATTTATTTTCAAGAAATTCTCTGGGGGGCGACCATCCTCCATCCCTCTGGATCCACTTTTTTCCCACATCAATTCTTCTTACACAGGTTGAGGTAGGCGCGATCTCCTGTAGACCCATCCTATCGGCCACCTCAATGTCCCCCTTGATCATGGGAAGTGCAATCTCACTCTTGGCTTTAACAGTCTCCTGAAGCATTCTCAGAGTACGACCCCACACCTGCTACACCCCTAACTTTACATCAACAAAAAATTTCTGATTCCTCTCTAACCATACCTGCCAGAGTAAGAAAATCGGACTTGCATACCAGGCATCAAGCAAAAAATGTGATACTGAGGTTGGCTTCCCCAGTTTCAACCAGAACTCCACCAATGAAGAGGCATGAACACAGCTGCTCTGCCAGACATCCCACCAAGCATGCCATAACTGGCTAGTAAACTGACATCAGAAAAAAAGGTGAGGGGTGTTCTCCTCCTCTTCCCCACACAAGATGCATTTTGAAGGGCTGGCAAAGCCTCTCTTTCTAAATATTCTCCCACGTCAGGCACTGGTTCCAAGCCAGCGCCCATGCAAAACAATTACACTTCGGCCATCCAAAGTTGTTCCAGGCCCTTCACCACCAGGGAACCTCCCCAACCACAGGTAAATTTTGTTTAATTAACACCTGGTAACCCGAAGAAATAGTATATTTACCTCTGGGGTTCGAGAACCAGGCCAACTCATCCTCTCCCCTAAGGGTGCTACAGTTGCGCTTAGCTCGGATCAAAAACAAATCAGCGCATTCCACGTCCATATCTGTAGTTGGCCAATCCATCCTTCCTTTCCACCTCACCAATGTAAGCTGGTCCTGGGTTATATAAGCTTTGAGATTGCCAACACTATCCCAATCGACCTCCTTGAACCTCTGGGCAAGAGCAGACGGATGCGGATATTGAGAAATAATAGGGGTGTAGCTGTCCCAAGAATCATCCCAAAATTTGGCCTTCCTCTTGTTGTTACAAATCCAAAACAAGCCCTACTTAATTTGTGTCACTCCTTTCTTGAGTGTATCCCAGATCACTAACCCCCTCCCCAATAAACCATACCTAGGGAGATCCTCCTGGGGCGTGCCTGGAATATACTTATGGGATAAAATTTTTGCCCACGTCCTACTCTGTTCATTACACCATCTCCAATACAGCTTCACTGCCATAGCCGTGCCAGCAAGCATTGACTGTCTAAGCCCCAAACCACCAAACTTCTTAGGAGTACAAACAACATCCCATCAAATTAAGCTCCACTTGGTCATAAACAAACTACCGGCCCACAGAAACTGTCTAGCCATGGCATCAAGCTCTCTTACAAAACTAGCCGACGTAACCTGTAACATACACCTATAGATAGGAAGAGCCTGGACCACAGACTGGATCAGCTGGACCCTACCGGCAAAGGATAGCCACCTGTGAGTCCAATGATTAACCTTGGACCTGAATCTGTTCAAAATCCCCTATCAAGACTCTTTGGCCAGTCGACCCGTAGAAATGGGAATCCCTAGGTACAAAACCGAAAGGCTACCAACTTGAAACCGAAGGATGTCCCCAATTCTCTGCTGAATAGCATGAGGCGTGTTGAAGAAGAAAATGGATGACTTTGCCTCATTAATCATCTGGCTCGAAGCCGCCAAATATGCATCCAGGCATCTGTGAATATTACTTGCCTCCTGTAAAGTAGCCAAGCCCATCATGGCCACATCATCTACAAACTGAAGATGAGAAAGAACTGGAAGCCCTCTGCCCCATCTCCAACCATGTATCACACCCTCATTGGTATACTCCTTCATTCACCTCCCCAGCCCCTCTGCCAGTAGAAGAAACAAGTAAGGCGATAGAGGATCACCCTGCCGCATTCCTTGAGTATCCCTGAAGAGGCGTGTATGCTCACCATTAATCATAACCAAGAATGAGGTCGAATTAACACAGCTCATAACCCAACTAATCCAGCCGTCCTCGAAGCCAAAATTTTCTAGACTCCTTTGTAGAAAAGGCCACCGAACCCTGTCCAGACTCCTTTGTAGAAAAGGCCACCGAACCCTATCGTATGCCTTAGACATATCCAACTTTATGAACATAGCCTTCTCCTTTGACTTGGTCATGGAATGGATAGCTTTCGTAGCCACTACAATCCCATCCAAAATCTGCCGATCCTCCACAAAGCGGCTTTGCTCCTCCGAGATCAGCCCCTTTAAACATCCCTTTAACCTTTCGGCAATCAGCTTTGAGATAATTTTGTAAATCACATTATAAAGAGAGATGGGATGAAATTTGTTGAAGCAATCAGCACCTTCTTCCTTGGGGATAAGCTCAAGGAAGGTAGAGTTTAAGGCTTGCAGCATCTATTTGTTCTCCTGGGACTCTTAAACAACAACAGCCAATAAGTCATTTTTGATAATCTCCCAAAACTCCTGGTAAAATTCAATCGGGAAGCCATCCGAACTAGGAGCTTTTCCTTTCTTCATCATAAAAACCATTTTCTTTAGCTCTTCCAGTGTAATAGGCTTCATCAACTGCTCCCTCATGTCTGGAGAAACAATAGAAGGAATGCTAGATAATATCAATTCCTCCACCGCCTCATCCCTAAGCCCATTATCCTGAAAGAGGGAGCTAAAATATTGTTCCGCCTCCTTACAAATGGCCCCAATAGAATAAACCATCTCACCCCTTTTCATCCTCAGAGAAGTGATTACATTACCATGATGTTTTGCTTTGACCGAATTGAAGAAGAAGGCCGTGTTCCTGTCCCCTTCTTACAACCACTCAATCCTAGCCTTTTGTTTCCAAAATATTTCTTCTCTCAACTCCCATTCCTCCAGCACTTGGGCAGCCCTCTCCTCTTCCTTTAGCAGAACCTCAGACAACCCATCCTCTCAGATCATTCTAGTGATGTCATTCAGCATCTGCTACGCTTCCTTCTTTTCCTGAAATAAGTTTTTGAAAGCCTGCTTGTTCCATATTTGGAGCTGGTATTTCACATATTGAAGGAGTTTGGAAAATACATACATTGCCTTACCCGTCACTAGACGACCCTCCTTCCACCAATCAGCAACATGACTAAACAAATCCTGATCCCTCAACCACATAAGCTGAAATTTGAAATGAGATTTCTGTTGCCTATGAGCCGAGGAGATGGTTAACTGAATTGGCCAATGATCCGACCCTCGCCAATCTAAGATCTCAAAATTTAGAATCCATCGGCCACCCACCCAAAAGCACGAAGTAAGAAATCTATCTATACGCTCCGCAATATAATCATCACCCAACTGCCTATTATTCCAAGTGAATCTACCATTACTTGGCTTAATGTCCACCAAGTTAAATTCCAAAATCTTATCCCTGAGCAGAAGAGAAGATGGCTCCACTCTACTGTTACCTCCCCTTTTTTCTGAAAGGTCTAATATCGCATTGAAATCGCCTACTATGATCCAAGGATGGTAGGGATACTCATGCCGGAGCACCTGCAAGTTATTCCACACCGATTGCTTACCCTGCAAATCATTAGGGGTGTATATGTTCATCAAGAGAACATACTCTCCCGAATCTGTGCACAAAGCGACCATAGAGATCACACACCTGAAGACGATCCAAGCAACCGGTTGAACTCTACGAGGATTCCAAAAATAGGCTAAACCTCCTGCTGTCCCGTGAGCTCCAATACACTGGCATAGACCTTGCCTCCAAAGTTTAGGTGCTATATCCAACATGTATTCCACAGAAACTTTGGTTTCCTGTAGAAAGAGAATATCAGGACTCCTACTTTTGACTAAATCTTGAATAGCCTTTTGTCTGGGGCTGTTATTCAAGCCCCTCACATTCCAAGAGATTGTAATCATTTCATGGGGTTCAAGAAGTGCTCAACCAAGGTCTTGACCGACCCAAATTCCACCAAATTCTCCCCAATCATTTTAATCTTTTCCAAATCCTTTCTTCTACCTACCTTTACTCCGTTATCTACTGCTCCCTTCTTTCCTTCCTTCTGAAGAATTCCCAAACAAGGAGGCGTCTTCCCTTTCTTCTCCCCTCTTGAAGCCAGCTGAAGTGTTGACAACCTCTCAACCTCTGAGTCTTGATTCGCCTCCCCTATCGCCACTAACAAAAGCTGCCCTTCTCCTTGCTCCTCCAAAATCATCAGCATGGGGGTTTCCTCTGCTTGTTTTACTAGAGAAGAGGAGGCTGTACCATCCAGCCCAGTTTCTCTGCCTATTTTCTCTTCATTAGGAAGACCAGGGTAAATCTCTTGTTGCCCCAATTCTTCCAAAATCTCAAATATGTTAAAAATCTCTCCCTCCTGATGCTCCCTAAAGGATCTCTTATGACTGTTGCTTCTACTCTGGGACTTAACCTGCACAAAGCCCTCCACATCTTTATCACCACCTACCCCACTTTTCTTCCTCTTATCATCAGAAGCAGCATACTTCTCCTGAGGTGAGGATGAGTGATGTTGTCCTTCCAGTTTTGCCTTTGGGCATCTTCTAACCAGATGTCCATACTCATGGCACAGACGACATCTAAAGGGCAGCGTCTCATAATCTAACTACTGAACCCAAGAATAGGATCCTGCACTCATTTCTATTACATCCGATATAGGCTTGCTCAAGTCAATTTCAACACAAATACGAGCAAAGGACATAATTTTCTTACCCGTGGTTTGTGAGGATGATCCCATCAGCTTTCCAAGCATAGCAGAAATCATTTGTAAAACATCCTCTCTACAACATTCAATCGGTATTCGAGGGAGCCTAACCCATACCGGGACTCTGTTAAGCAGCTCCTCAAGGATTGAATCATGTGTGCCAAGGCTTCACAAAGAGACCTGCCTGGTTGTAAAAATATGGGCCTCCCTCAAAAACTTGATTTCTATCAACTAGGCAGTTAAAAGTGACCATAAAGACGTTGTTGGCCAGCAACACTACTTCCATCTCCCCCTCCGGCTCCCAAACTCTTTGAGCCCAATTTTCTAGGAAAGGCAAAAAAACTTTCAGCCCCAAAAACTTACAGTATAATGAGTGTTTGGAATAGTATTCCACATCTTCTGCAATCATTTCAAATGAAATAATGAGCTTAGGTCGCTCCTCACACCACTCCAGACATCCATTAGTTTTTGAAATTCTTGAGCCTCCCACAGCACCATTGCCCTGCAAACCTGCATTCTGACTTGCCCCAAACCAGTCTTTAAAGCTGGCATCCCTCCTTTGGGAATCACTACTAACCACATCCTTGAAACTCCTTTCCCCCTTGAGCATGTTATGTTCACCCAGTGCCATCCCCACGTTTCTGCATTAACCACCCCCTGCTCCTCGCTTGCAGACCAGCCTCCACGCTTACCCATGCTCCTCCGACCCAAGCTACGCACCCTCAGCAAGAACGTTCCAGTAGCTAGGGCACGGTTGCCCTAGCTTGACGTCGAGTTACAAAGCTCGAACATTTTTATCTATAAGATATTAATAACATATGAATATCATATAACAATATATAAAATATGTTACAATATCTTACAATACTAAAATAATATAACTATACTAAATATTATTACATTATTATTTTTTAATAGTTTATCTACGAAAAAATGAGATGGTCACAACAATCATGTGTTTACAGCGAGATATAATTATGAATTTACAATCTTTCACTTTACACAATGTTGTTTTGCCAAAAGACAATGCATTTTAAAAAATGATATTAATAATTGCAATAATTTTATAGAGAAATTTATGATTAAAATGAACTATTGGTTTTCGATGTTCACAAATATATTATTGATGCGTACCATTCAAATCTCCATCTTTCATCTGGCAAAATAGAAGTAGTTTTCGTTAACACATGACAATAATAAATGCACTAAGCTATATAGAAATAATATAAGCCTTGAACAAAATAAATTATTCATTCAATGACACTTGAAAACTATAGAAAATAACTTAATATTGCACGTGCATCAACAAAAACATCCATGCTCTCGTTTCATTAATCTTGATGTATGATTAGATGCTGACCATTGATTTTGCCTCTATTTGAATGCTAACATCTATTTTACGAAGCTCAAATTTGATGTCCATGTGACTATCATTTGATGTCCATACGACCATCATTGACATTCACGTGACTGTCAAATTTGGACTCTAATGGTTAGTTGCCTAAGATTTATTTTGACGTCTACGTGCCCATCAAGGACATCTATGCAATCATCATTGTCATCCATGCAAACGTCAAAATTTAAACCCCATTGGTTTAATTCTCAAGCTTAATTTTGACATCTACAAAATTGTTAATGGCATCCATGCGACCATCATTGATGTCCACATGACCATCACAATTTAAACCCCAGTGGTTTAATTGCCTCTCTTTATTTTAACAACTGTGTGACCGTCATTGATGTTTGTGCGAACATCAATGACATCCACGTGATCGTCACAATTTGAACCTCAATGGTTAATTAGCACCTACTGTACCCAACACCCCCCTTTTCCCATAGGGAAATGTGGACCCCCTTTTTTCAGATTGTGGTCTTGACTTTGAGCCCCTCTTTCATATGTTTGTGCAAATACTGGCAAAAGACTGACTATTGGCCTTTCATACTTTAGCAAAATGGCATTGATATTGTGTTTTTATTGTGTTCATAGATTAACTCTTTCTATGAGGCTTATTCTATTGGGCTTATGTTATTAGACTTATCTTTATCAGACTATGCAATTTGTCTTTGTCATGTATTTTATCCATTATCTTATTCGAAGCTACTGAGCTCTTTTGGACTTATTGTTTCGGATTGAGCTTTATAGGATTTATTAATGCAAGATTTTTGCCATGGACTTATTTGTTTTAGATAATTTCTCTGATGGAATTGGGTCTTCAGCATATTTATTTCATATACTTTCCTCAATGGAATTTGGTCTTAACACAATTTCACTGATACATTTTCCCCGCAACAATCTTACCGATATAATTTCACTGACATATTTCCCTTCAAGCTTTTTACAACCTATCCTTTGGCCTTTCTATGACGAGAACATACTCTTCAAACTTTTTGAACATACCCTTCAAAAATTTTGAAAGTGCCCTTAGGCCTTTCTATCACGGGCACATACCCTTTGGACTTTCTGAACATACCCTTTAGAATTTTTGAAAGTACCCTTTGACCTTTCTATCATAGGCACATATGCTTCGGGCTTTCTAAACATACCCTTTGGAATTTTTGAAAGTGCCCTTCAGCCTTTCTTTCATGGGCACATACCCTTCAGACTTTTTGAACATACCCTTCAGCTTTTACGAAGTAGTCCCTTCGGGCCTTTCAAACTTACCCTTCAGGATAATTTTCATGGAAATTTTTGTCCTATAGACCTACCCTTTGACATTTTTGAATTGGCCCTTTGCCCTCTAGAACTTATCCTTCAAGACTTTTATCCTGATACTTTGCCCATTGGCCTTTTTGAGATTACCCTTTGGGACTTTTGTCCCAAGCTCTTTTTGCCACAAAGTGCCCTTTGAGCTTTTTCAAATTACCCTTTGGCCTTTTTGCAAAGACCCTTCAGGGCTTTTGTCTCGGCCCCTATGCCGTATGGATGTATCCTTCGAGACTTTTGTCCCACATCCTTTTCCCTACAGACTTATCTTTTAGGACTTTTGTCCCAAGCCCTTTTTCCCTCCAAAGCATACCCTATAAAATATACTTATCCCTCAGACTTTTTTGCACCTACCCTTCAGCATTCTTATCACAAGAACTTTGTGCCATGAAACTACCCTTTGGGACTTTTGTCCTTGGCCCTTTTACCTAAATAACCTATCTTTTTGCCTTTTTATTACTGTCATTTTGGCCTGACAAGATTGCCCTTCGACCTTTTATCACTAACCTTTTGAGACTTTTGTCCTAGACCTTTCCCCTCTGGAACTTATCCTTTGGGAATTTTTTCCTGGGCACTTTGCCTTTCAAAATGAACCTTCAAATTATTGATCATCAGACATTTTGTCCAATACAAAAATCCTAAAATAATTCCCTGTAGTAATCTTGTTGATATAGTTTTACTAAAATAATGACCCGAAGGGCACATTCCCTTCAAACTTTTTCAAAGCCCTTCGACCTTTTTATCATGGTCATATACCCTTCAAACCTTTTGAACATAACCTTTGGACTATTTAAAAGTGCCCTTCGACCTTTTTGTTATGGGCACATATGCTTCAGACTTTTTGAACATACCCTTCAGACTTTTTGAAAGTGCCCTTTGGCCTTTTTGTCTGTTAGGTTGTGGAGCTAAAAGCTTCACTGTTATGTAAACTGTGGAGGTTGCTAAGCTTTAGAGCAACCGACGTTGGTCCGATCAACCAACGTCGATCATATCCAGTGTACACAGTAACCGGCATCAGTTAGGCATCGGTCAAATAGGAACTGACGTCGATCATCTCCAAACAGACAAGGACTGACGTTGGTCACCTGTGCGTTTCAAAACTGGTCTAATTTTAGATGGACAGTTAGTTTGCATGTAAAGACTAATTTTAGTCTTGAGTCTGCGTTTCTAATTATTGTTTGCATGGGATCTATTTAAGAGACACATGGGCTATATTGTAATTAAATATAAAAGGACTAAGAAGGCTTAGATCCTCAAGTGTAAGATCAGTTGATCTGCAGGTGTGCAAGATCAGGGGAGATCTACATGGTAAGTAAGACTAGTTGATCTGTAGGGTGTGCAAGATCAAAGAAGATCTGCTTGGAGCAAGGAGGCAATAATGGTTGTGTTGATTGTCACTTGACTTGTAAGGTAGGCAAAACAACCATTGAGTTGACTAATTTTAGTCTTGAGTCTGTGTTTGCATGGGATCTATTTAAGAGACCCATGGGCTGTATTGTAATTAAGGACAAAAGGACTAAGAAGGCTTAGATCCTCAAGTGTAAGATCAGTTGATCTATAGGTGTGCAAGATCAGGGGAGATCTACATGGTAAGTAAGACTAGTTGATCTGTAGGGTGTGCAAGATCAAAGAAGGTCTGCTTGGAGCAAGGAGGCAACAACAATTGTGTTGATTGTCACTTGACTTGTAAGGTATGCAAAACAACCATTGAGTTGATTGTAACTGACTGGTGGAGGGAACAACTCTGTGTTTGAGTTGTTTGTAATTGAGAGAGAGAGAACTCTTGAGGGAGAATTACTGGACACCCAAGAGGTGTGGAAGAGTGATATTTCTTCATTGTATTTCCTACTGGAAGAGTGTTAATACATATTGTATTGTTTCTCGTATCATATATTCTTTGTTGGTTCTAAATTCTAGTTACTTATTACTTCTAGTTTAATTATGTGTTTAGTTGCTTATACAAAGGTAATCATGTGTGCTCTTAGGAGTGGATCCTAACATTGTCACGGGCACATGCCTTTCAAACTTTTTGAACATACCCTTCAGACTTTTTAAAAATTCCCTTCAGCCTTTCTATCATGGGCACATATGCTTTAGACTTTTTGAACATATGCTTCAAACTTTTTGAAAGTGCCCTTTGGCCTTTCTATCATGGGTACATACCCTTCAGACTTTGTGAACATACCCTTTGACCTTTATGAAGTAGACCCTTCAAGCATTTTTGCCATGAAGTAGACCCGTCGGGCCTTTCATACTTACCCTTCAAGATAATTGTCATTGGAATTTTTGTCCTACAGACCTACCCTTCAGCCTATTTGAATTGGACCTTTGCCCTTTGAAACTTATCCTTTACAAATTTTATCCCTGGCCTTTACCCTTCGACCTTTTTGAGATTACCCTTTGGGACTTTTCTCCCAAGCCCTTTTTACCATGAAGTTCCCTTCAACCTTTTTCAAAGTGCCCTTCAGCATTCTGTAAAGACCCTTCGGCCTTTCTGTCATCATCAAAAAATGACCCTTCATGACTTTTATCCCATGTCCTTTACCCTACGAATGTATCCTTCAAGACTTTTATCCTAGGCCCTTTGTCCTATGAACTTATCCTTTGAGACTTTTGTCTTATGCCCTTTTGCCCTCTAAAGCATACCCTACAAAAAAAACTTATCCCTCAGGCTTTTTTACACCTACCCTTCGGCCTTTCTATCATGGTCACTTTACCCCATAAAACTACCCTTTGGGATTTTTATCCCTAGCCCTTTTACTTGACTAATCTACCCTTTGACCTTTTCGTTGTGGTCATTTTGACTTTACAAGATTGTCCTTCAACCTTTTATCACTGACCCTTCAAAATTTTATCCCAGACCTTTGCCTTCTTGGATTGATCCTTCAGGACTTTTGTCCCAGGCACTTTGCCTTTCAAAATGACACTTCAGACTTTTTGTCGTTGGATATTTTTTCCAATGCAAAAAGCCCAAAATAATTCCCAGCAATAATTTTATCGATACAGTTTTGCTGAAACAATAACCCCAAGGGCACATATCTTTTAAACTTTTTGAAATTACCCTTCAACCTTTCTATCACAGGTACATACCCTTTAGACTTTCTGAACATACCCTTTAGATTATTTGAAAGTACCCTTCAGCGTTTATGTCACAGGCACATACCTTTCAGACTTTCTAAACATACCCTTAAGACCTTTTAAATGTTCCCTTTGGCCTTTTTGTCATGGGCACATACCCTATGGAATTTTTGAAAATACCCTTTGGAATTTTTGAAAGTTCCCTTCGACCTTTTTGTCATGGGCACATACCCTTCAGACTTTTTGAACATACCCTTTGGAATTTTAAAAGTGCCCTTTAGATTTTCTGTGATGGGGAGGTCCTGGGCATTTTCCCTTCAGCCTTTTTGAGATTACCCTTCGGGACTTTTGTCCCAAGCCATTTTTCCATGAAGTGCCCTTCGACCTTTGTGAAAGTGCCCTTTAGCCTTTTTACAAAGACCCTTTGGTCTTTTATCATCGCCACTTTCCCTGATGAAAATGAGCCTACAGGAGTTGTGTTACAGACATTTTGTCCAATAGAAATATATATGCTAAATCATTTTTTCAAGCACCAAGATTTGATGATGCACATTAACTCATGTATTGGATACGTCGAGTAGCATGATCTTAGAGCTTGAATAAGATATAATGGGGAATAGTCAAAGCTCGAACAAAGAACATCTGAGGGAGTGCATGAGCGTGATTGATCTATGTAAGTAGGATCAATAGTCTGAGACCAACATTGACATTTAAAAGAAGCACAAATAACCCTGACCATCTACCAAGTATCATAACAAACAAGTTCTGCTACCCTACAAAAAGGCAGGTACTCTAGCTACAACATAGCTCTTGTTTCTTAATAGGAAACAAACTCATTTTAATGTTTATCAGTCTAATGGAAAAACAAACTATCTTATGTCTTAGTTTTTAATAATGTCAACAATTTATTTCATGGACACTTAAAGGAAATGGTAAATTGATGTGAATTTCCCATCAATACAAAGAATCTAAGATACCCATTAGTCTTTCATTCTATCACAATTGCATTCCAAAAAAATTGTTTATTTAGAAGATATATTTCTCACCTTGTACTTACAAGTAATATTGTAAAAGCATGCAATTTTTCCATAATAGGTGCATAATTTCCCATAGATTTATAACCTACATGCCCATTTTAAACATTGTTCATGTTGAATATAAGAGCCCCAAATAATTCTTGCCTATTGATGAGCGATTTAATCACATCCTAAAGCTTTTCATATATTTTTCAACCATTGTAGAGAATCCTCTTTAAATGCAAGCATCTTCTCTTATTAGTACCTATTTGTACTATTATTTCCGTCTAAAACTATTAATTCTATTTTACTCATTGCCAATCTTGTGTTAGTAGTGGCAAGAAAATCACCACATCTCTTAATGTTTTTGGAGACCCAACAATAATTTATTATTTTTTCCAGTTGCTATTAAGTGGTGATAAACTATATGGGCATCTTCTAATCAATGTAGATGTGATTAAATTTGTTCTTAAAGTCCTTCTCATGGAAGTAAATTCATGTAGTTGTAGGAAATTAACATCTATTTCATGCACAAGCAAGACATGGAGGCCACTTGGCATTTGTAGGAGGTTGAATTTTGTCTAAAATGACAACGCAACCTACTATATATCATAACAGCTAGCATATAAACTGTCAGAAGACTGGACTACCATGAACAACAAAAAGAATCAATCACAGAGGCATTCAAAGAAGATGATCTCCCCACGATCGCTATAAGTTAAAAATCAATGTGATAATGGTCATAAGGAATCCCATGATAATCATGCTCTTTTTTTTAATTTTTAATTTTTTTCCCCTTTCGCACAGTGAATGCCTCACAGGATCCTACAAAACTCTTTGACAGTGGTTTAAATGGCATAACGACTAGTCTTATCTCACCAGGCAAGAATAATAATAGGCATTCTTATAAATAGTAACTTTTTGGGTTCTCTCAATAATAATAGCAGTTACCCCTATGGTGCAATAAAACCCAGAGGTTAGATAAAATTAATTCATATTTGGTTTACTGTAATGATAAAGTACTTTAGTTTTTTGTTTAAATTTTTGGTCAAGTGTTTATATTTGTTTTTCACTACCTTGTAATTTTTTTTAATTTTAAATCAGATAGTTCAGTTATCAATTTCATTGATTGTCTTTATAGAAATATTATATAATATTTATTATAAATTTTATATACATTAAAAAATTATTATTATATATATTCTATAATTTATATAAATATTAGATTATATAATATATATTTCACACTATATTACATTATACATTATTTTATTAGATATAAATAGTTGTTTAGGTCATAATGTCATTACCTCTTATCATCACCACCCAACTGACATCAAAAAAATTTATTGCTTTCATGTTATGTATGGCTTTACCATTTTATACTAATTTGCTATCACTCAAGCTCACCTTGAAACAAAACATCTCCTCTTAGTGAAACACATTGCCATGTCGTATTAAGGAACACACAATCTCATTTTCTATTGTGATCCAAAACTCAAAGCTTTGGTTGAAAGATAATTCAAGAAATATTAAAAACACAATAACAATAATGCTATCTCTGAGAAGAGATGTTTTATTCACTAAATTTGCAGACCCAAACATATGCCTATCTCTGAGAAGAGATGTCTGATTTCCATTTTGGGCTACATCTTTATTTATACATGTTTTGAAGGTGGGAGGAGGATGTGGAAGGTCACCAATCTTGAGGGAGATTAAGTGGTTTGACTTCCACGATTTACAACAATACAAAATTCGAGGAATTAATATTTTTAGAAACTTACTATTTTTTAAAATTTGGGCACTTCCATTGGGTTTTAAAGGGTCAAAATCCATTAATAAAATCTCCATTCCATCTCACCACATTCTCCTCATTATTATATTTCCAACGATTCAAATGGTGAGTCAATTGGAGCTACAATGTAAAAGTTATGGCTCCCAGAAGTTTTGTCATCAATTGGGGTGGACCCGTCACCCGAATTGTCACCTAAATTGTTGCCCAGATCATTCCTTCCTCCTTGAGAAGCAATGGCCCCCATTGCATCAAGATTTGTCATCAAATGTGGCAGTTGTATTTTTATTTGATTCCTGATGCATACTTGGAATGGATTGTGCTTTATGGAACTATGCAGGGCCTGATTGTTCACTATTTATGTCTGACCATTAGTCTGTGGATCGAAGGCCGTGAACTTCTTTAGCTTGGTATCTATTGGCTTCTATTGTTGTGTTGTTTGCGTAGTCAGGGCTGCAACATCGGCCCTTTTGGATTCTTGTGGCTTGACCACCATGAGAACAAATTTCTTAGCACTAATTAGAAAGACAGATGTAGAAGGTGGTACATCTGGTACCCTGTAACACCATGTTCCAAGAGTGAGAGTGATCCTTTGAGTTTTTGATTCATAGATTCCATGTCGATCATACATGAATGGCTGACCAAAGAATACATCGCAAACATCTAGATTAACCACATCACATAAGACCTCATCTTGGAAAGGTTTTATTGCATATGAGAGAAAACATTCATGGGTGATACAGAGGTTTCTCCCTAGACTCAACCATCCAATACTATATGGCTTTGGGTGAGGCCTCATGGATAGGTTTAGGCTTTTCACAACATTAGTAGAGATTAAATTCTTTTGACTTCTACTATCAAGAATGAAATGCAGAGGCTTACCTTTCACCCATAACTTAGAGTGAAACAACCTTTCCTTGTCATCTAGCCTCTCCTCATGGGTCTGTGATGAAGCAACAATGCTTTGAGCTCAGCATCTACAGTCTCTTCTTCAACCTCTTCAACTAGAGGGTCTGTATGAGGCAGAGCAGTAGATGTTGAGGATTGTGACTCAGAAAGTAGGGACTTGATGGCTCGACATTCTTCTTTGGAGTGAGTTCTAGATTTGTGATAATCACACCACTTCCTAGTATTTCCTTCCTTTTGCTTCTAATTTTGGCCTTGTGTTTGACCTTCTTTGTCACTTTTCTATTTTGAAGGCTGACTCTTCGTATTCATTCTTCCATGCTTCTGCTCAATCTTCATTGTGAACTTGTACACCTTGCCGAGGGTTTCCAAATTGAAGAGTTCTATTTCTCCCCATATGTTCCATTGTAGTCCACCATGATATTTGAGAACCTTGTGTTTCTCACTTTCTTGGATGCCCAATCTCACAGATAGAGAATGAAAAATATCAGTGTAATCTTGAACATATTGTTCCTTACCTTGATGAAGTTGTCGCCACTCTATATACAGATCATCATATGCTCCAATGGGGTAGTATTCTTCTTTTACAGCTTCTATGAAATCATCCTAGGTAGGTTCTACCTCAAGGCCAATATCATCTACACTGAATCTCTTTTTGTACACTTCCCACCAATTTTTTATAGGCAATGATGATTTCAAAAGATCAAAAGTGATCTTCTCTTTATCGGTGAATTTATTTACAGAAAAATAAGAAGATAATTGATCCAACCAATTTTCTACTACATCAGCATTGATTTTGCCTTCAAATTTAGGGATATCAAAATTCACCTGAACCTTGAAGGGTGTTGGGGCACTGAAAGGATGTGGGGGTGCAGATGAGGAGCCAAAATTTCCAATCGAGATTTATTGGTGAATTTGAGCAAATTGTTGTAGCATCTGCACTCGCTATTGTTGGAGGGCTTCATTCACCATTTCCTTGAAAAGATTGGATGTCTCGATGTTGTCCACCATTTAAATTTATTTGGAGTGAATAGGTGGATAGTCTACTGGTTCTATTTTCCACCCAAGCTTCCTGCAATTTGACATCATCATCGGGATCATACACTCTAAAGACAAACCGCTCTGATACCATTGATCCAAAACTCAAAAGCTTTGGTTGAAAGATAATTCAATAAATATGAATAACACTAACAATAATGCTCTCTCTAAGAAGAAATTTTTTATTCACTTAATCTCCCTCGAGATTGGTGACCTTCCACATCCTCTTCCCACCTTCAAAACATGTATAAATGAAGATGTAGCCTAAAATGGATATCAGACATCTCTTCTCAGAGATAGGCATATGTTTGGGTCTACAAATTTAGTGAATAAAACATCTCTTCTCAGAGATAGCGTTATTGTTATTGTGTTGTTCATATTTCTTGAATTATCTTTCAACCAAAGCTTTCGAGTTTTGGATCATATTGTCACATCTACCAAAAATATCAAGTTATTATTTCTTAATGCTTCGTGCATAAAATGTAAAACATGTTCTTTGGTCATAAATTTAAAGTGAGGTACGGCTCTTGTTTTAGACTCTTTTATTTTACAAAACCTCTCTTTACTAAAACAGATAATTATATCCCTTCTAGTGTAACTTGTACCAATAGGTAACTTGTTAAAACTTACACAATATTAGATTATATGAGACGTAGTAACATACATTTGTATCTTGTCTAGCTCGTAAATTTTCTTACACTCATGGATAACTCACTCTTGTACTAACTCAAGTACCTATCAATTTTAGAATTGACTTTTTTTTTCCATTTCACAACCAACAAAAATAAATGCATTGTATAATCTATCCAGTGTTTACAAGATTTTACCGCATTTCACATGTTTGCTTATACATTGCAAACTCTATGACTCCCACCCCGTGTTATTGTATCCCTATCTTGATGACTACTTCGCATCTACATTGTCATTGTATGAAAACAACAAAAAAACACTTCAAAAGTCAGTTATTTCTTCAGTATATGACTATACTTTCTGCCCTTTCATAACCAACAAAAATAAATGCATTGTAAAATACGTTGAGAGTTTACAAGATTGTGATACATTTCACATGTCCTCTTATACATTTTTAAACATGTGACTCCCACCTCATGTGTTTGTATCTCTATCCTTGACGACCGCTTCACATATAAATTATTGTTGTATGAAAACAACAAAAAACACTTCAAAAGGCAATTATTTCTTCAGTATATGACTATAATCAGATTATTAGCTATCATTACAATGGCCCTAATCTTCAATTATAGTAACACCTAAATTCCACAAGAGATCGAGCATAATGATAAAAATGAGGGGACTATTATTATCATGGCAGTTTTTAATCCAAATTTTATGGATATGTTTGTCACATATCTATATGCAACTATGTATATTTAATTTTTGTGAGAAATCTATTATCAAGAATCCAATAATTACCTATCAAAATGTATGTTGATCACTATGCCATCTTCTGAGAATTATACACACATACTCTCTCTCTCTCTCTCTCTCTCTCTCAAAATATGATCCCTCATATATATATGCATTTAAATATCTAACATGGAAAATGCTACATTTTAGTGAAGGATCCAACTTTTGTCTTTATATTCAAAACATATATAACAAAAATATTAAATGAATATTATATTTTAATGTGCGTATGTATTACAGCTAGCTCCAAACCTTGGAAGGCGCATGACATTTTGGCATGCCTTCATGAGCTCCTTGGTTATTAAAAATTCACAAGGTAACCTTATCAACGTAAACCACCTGACCCTTTTGGAAATGTTTTGCAAGTCATAGCGCCCTTCAAGTGTCCATCCTTGATCAATCCACCTTGTTTAACATGCTCCTTCCCTATATAATTCATAAAGGAATAAGAAAGGGTCAATGTTAAAAAAATACTATATAAAATAAGGATAATGCCAGAGTTTGGTCAGAATGGAGGAAGCATTAAAAGGGGATTTATCATGCAGAACAGGGATGTTTACTTCTCAGTTCAAATATCTTATCATTCTAGAATTTCTAGTATATTGATTGTTTTTTTTCCTTGCATAGTTATATTCTGATCTACCAATGTATAATTTGATCTGAATTAATAAACTTTCATGTTTCTTGTTAGTACATGATTTTGGTGCTAACCATGCCTAAAGTGTTGGATCTTGAATTTGAAATGCTAAAAAAGTATTCTAGAGCATTGGAAACTTGTTTGTAGTCGTGGATATTTATATAAATTAAATTCTATGCACCCCAAGGCTTGATAAGAGAATTTATTTTCAGCTAAAAAAGTCTGAAAATGTTGAATGGCATGTCAAATGTGCCTGGGCATGATAATTTTGCCTAATTAATTCTACAAAATCAATTTTGTTTGTTGAAATACGCTTTTGGATGTTTGTTTGTTGACATATCAAAATATATTGTACTGAAAAGGGACTGGAAGTTTCCATGGAAAAGTGCATTGCAACTTGTGGAAGTATTTTGCCTAAAGTCTGCATTGTAAATTTGAATCATGCAATAAAATGGTTCCCTGAATGGCATTAAAACTACAGAATATTTGCAAGATCAATAAATGTGTTGGTAGTAGGAAGGGTGTGAAGGATTGATTCTTCTTCATTGCCTCAAATTTATCAAAGTGATTCCCCCAAAAATTACAGTCTCAAATAAATTATTTGTCAAATAATAAAAGACAAATTTATCACCAATTTAAGTGTGTATCTGACCGGCCTTAGTGCCAAATTACTCCTACTATTTTGGCCATGCCCTCCAATGAAATATAAGCCTCTTGTAGATAAGCCAAAACTACCACAGTTAAGCGACATTGCACAGTTGGTCAATAATTTTGCAGGAACCACAAGATCCTGACTACGCCCCACCACCTCAACTGTCAAAAACTTCGATGCAAAAATGGGCAAGAACACTGTTGACTAACATAAATGGCATCATGCACTACCAAACTGCTCTACACCACCACTTCCCCCAAACCAACACTATTTAAAACTAGGTTGTTTATCACAGAATATGCCATGTTGTCTCTTTGTAAGATGAACCTTAAGACCTTTCCCACTGTATAAGCCTCTGGCTTAAACATATATTTATTATTTTACTCTTTCCTTTTTATTGATGCTACTACAAGGAAATTCATGCCTTGGACTTGGACTGATACATCTGACAATGACAACGATTCACATATGAGCATGGTGATAATGTGAATATCAAAGGCAATATTACACAACATTCTTCTCTCTAAAAAAAGAAGGTAGGCAAAACATTCTTTGTGGTTTATTGCTTGAGCATGCCGTTGCCTTCTGCAAGCACTTCAATAGCAATTGAATTACTATGTACGTAATGCCACTAATTAAAGGATATATTATGTTATCATCATGTACATAAAGTGTTTAACCGTTAAAAATTTTGGTTTCAAGTGAATGTATACATCACCTTCTTTAGAAACATTTCAAAGTGGTTTGGTTTTTGTCTATGTTTTGAAACTAATTTGAATCGCTCTTACACTAGTAATTATGTAGTTGTGTTTAATGTTAATTATGCATTCATGAAATAATGATTATAAAAGGCCTTAAACCATGTTGCAGTAAGTAATCCACATTGAAGTCAATAGCAAAGCAACCAATGTCTTCTCTGAGTTCAGGGGAAAAAATATGTTTTTTCTTATTCTTCCCACTGCACATAAGGATTGATTGAAGCTATAAAAATGCAAAGCATTAGAAGCACATTGATAAGAAGTGCAACTGTGATTGTAACTTTATTGTCTACTCTATTTTATTTGGCAGAGACTACACTACTGGCTATTGATAAAATCAAACAACACACTAGTGGTGAAGAATGTCTGTTTGATTCGGATTTGAACAAGTTTGTTGGAACCTCAGATAACTATGATCTAAAGGTGATTAACTACATAAAATCTTAATGTTTAACTTGTTTAATGTTTTATTGTAACTAATGTAACGCATTTACAATAGCTTTAACAACTATTGTCTTTCCAACAACAGATACTAAAACCGTATCACAACACTTATTTTAAAGTGTAAAAAGATGAGACAAATAAAAATGGTGTTATTTAATAAATTTGTGCTCTTGCATCTACGATAAAAGTTTTTGGCATCTAACATACAAAGTCTCCATATGTCCAACTTGATGACTTTATTTCTTTCCTATTTGTTTTGTTCTTTTAAGGTTTGGTTTTTGGTACATTTTGAGGTTGAAGAATGAATTTGGTCATTCTCAACAACACTTATTTTAAAGTGTAAGAAGATGAGACAAATAAAAATGGTGTTATTTAATAAATTTGTGCTCTTGCATCTAAGATAAAAGTTTGTGGCATCTAACATACAAAGTCTCCATATGTCCAATTTGATGACTTTATTTCTTTCCTATTTATTTTGTCCTTTTAAGGTTTGGTTTTTCGTACATTTTGAGGTTGAAGAATGAATTTGGTCATTCTCAAATGAATTTGGTCATTCTCAAATCATATTTATTGTATTCTTTAGGGATTATTTGTTTTAAGATTAAAGTGATTACATATATTTGTGTTTATTACACTTGTTTAATTTAGTTTAAATATTTATTTGTATATCTTAGTTTAAATTGTAACAGTAGTTACTTTTTATGATTTTTTTCAAATATTTATATAGTTTTATTAATTTTATATAATGATAGTATATTTTATATTAAATATAAAAAGAGTTAAGAATTTGTTTAATTAATAATAAAAGATGTGATTTTTTAAAGAAAAATTATAAATTTAGATTAATTTAAGATAATAATAAATATTTTAGGATATAGGGAGAAAAGATGGAGAATTTTTCAAGAGTAAAAGCTAAGAGTTCTAGAGAGGTTTCTTCCCTTTTGAAATATCGGTGATAAGCCCCAAGCTTCTCCTTGAGATTGAATGTAAAAGCAATAAAATTCTAAAGATTTTGTAGGAGGATCACCTAGAAGAAGAATCTAAGACAACCTTCCTAGAAGAACCCAAGACAACATCCTAGATTGCAAGCAAGAGATCTGGTGAAGAAAAGACTAACAAAAAAGCCTCATTCAAAGAGGTTATTTTGAATCCTGCTTATATGATAAATATAAGGAATATGAATCTGCGAAAAGGACATGCAGTAGCTACAAATAAATATCATGGTCCAGGTAATGTTCTCCTTCCTTCTCTTAAACAAGGCTTTATTGTTGATAAATCAACTGCACCCCTCACAATTTGCTTAGATAATGAGGAGACGTCTGATTTTACAAATATGCTTAGTGAAAGAGGGTTAATCTTTAGATTTAATGCATTGTAGCCTACTTTTCCTAATCTATATGAGTGGATAAGCCAACATTGGGCTCCTATCATAACCCATGAGGTGGAAATATTCCCTTGTGCATAAGGTTTCTTCATTGCATTATTTTTGGATTGTGGCCTACTTTTCCTAATCTATATGAGTGGATAAGCCAACATTGGGATCTTATCATAACAGAGGAGGTGGAAATCTTCCCTTGTGCACAAAGTTTCTACACTGCATTGTTTTCAGACCAAATGGAATGGGATGATATTTTCAAAAAGTGGCCTTGGTTTCATAAGAGGGTAGGATTGTTCATGAAGCCTTGGTTTTCAAACTTTGACCCCTTGATTGAAAACCTCTCCCACGTTCTAGTTTGGGTGAGGTTACCAAATTTGCTTTACATTTTTGGACCCTACCAACCCTAAAATAGATCGGAGATGCTATAGGTGTTTTTTGTAAGCAAGACTCCTCAACAAAGGAAATATTCAAATCAACGTGTGCCTATATTTATATGTTTGTGGACTTGAGCAAAGGTCTCATTGTTGATTTTTCATTAGTTTGGGACAGATCAACAAGAACCCAAAAGGTAGACTATAAAAATATTGCTTTCAAATGTAGGTAATATTTTGAATATAGTCATCTAACTATTACATGTCCATGTCTACAAGCTCCAAGTCAAAGTTCATTAGATAAGATTAATATCTCAAGCAATAATGGTTTCTAAGTGGTTCAAAGAAAGAGGAAACAAAAAACTAGTTGGTGAAATGGAGCCACATTGGACCACATATCAGTTGAAGTATTGATCAAAAGAAGAAATATGAGGAATGAGTGCTACCAAAAACTCCCTTGGAAAAAGTAGAAGAATCACAAAGTCCATAGGAAATGGAGATCACTGTGAACAACATGGATGGGAGAACATAGTTTTTCTTGGAAGAAAGTCAAAAACAACAACGAAGAGGAAAAAGGATCAGAAGAGCCTTTCTTCGACCTCAAATTCAAATGATGGACAAGATTTGCAACTTCAAATCATCTCAAAATGTTCGGAAGGAAAAAAAAAAAAAAAAAATCGTTATTAATGGTTAATTTTATAATTTGCTTAATTTCAATTTAATTGTGAAAACATACATTTATATTCTATTAAAAAAATGCATACATGTTCTGTTAAAAAAATGCATGCAAGTTCTTAAAGTTTCATGCATGCAAAGATGCTTGTGGATCTTTGTATATATGCAAAAGGAAAAACTTGCTATGATAGAAAAAGTAACTATTTATTTTTTAGAAAAGAGAAATCTTTGAGTATTTGTAAAATATAACTTAGAAACTTTCCATTTAATACAATTTTTATTTATAAAAAAATATAATAATAAAAATTTTAAATTAAAAATAAAAAAATATTTAAAATTTATATTAAATTGGTGGTATAAAACTAATTTAAAGTTTAAAATCCATTACATTGACATACTTTATTTTTAAATTCGTTTAATTTAATAATCTTTTTATTGAATTGTTCTTATTATACATATAATTAAATTAAATGTCTTTATAAAACTCTACTAATATATTATAAAAGAAACTCATCACAAATTTTTACAGAAGTTATATGCATTTGTAACATATCTTTAACATAAGAAGACTTATAATTAACGCAATTAATTTAAATGAGAGGTCTTATCCTTTATAGAAAAGAATAATATAATAGAAATAATATTTATTTAAATATAATAAATGGGATATATATTTATAGTGTTAAGAGTGGTATATTTATATAGTGTTAAGAGGAAACTTTTTTTTTTTTTTTTCCTTTTTTCTTTTAATATGTTCGAAGATATTATATGAAATTATTGAATTACATAGAATATCAACGTCTATTGAGTAAATATACATCTAAATTAATAAGTAAACATATCTTGATTTAAATATACCATATAAAACATATACCAAAATAAATTAAAAATTTTAATATATGTTTATACATTTTAAATTTCATGTTTTTTGAAAAAAATAAATTAAATATTAAAAACTTCATAATTCCAAAATTATTTAATTGCAATAATATTGTTAAAGCTTCATATATATATAACGAGGCCTTTTTTTTTTAATTATATAAGTATATCATAAAAATATTAAGATTTGAGTTGACTTCCACTAATAAATTAATTGAAGGTTAGATATTGTAAAGCTTAAAGAAGTAGATTATATTTAACTTTCTTTTCTTACCAACAAATGTTTGTAATACTTGTATGTTAAAATGTTTGTAATACTTGTATGTTAAGTGAACCCTTTCTTACTATTATTTAAAAATAAATAAATGTATAAGTAATAATATTATGAGGATAGTAATTATTGATGAAAGTTCATAACTCAAATGAATGATATACACAAAATTACTAATGTAATATTCAGATTTTATGGCTCTATACAATATCAGTATTTTATATTTGCACTTCAATAAAACATAAATTTTTGTATTTCAAGTATTATATCTATAAAGAAGAAAATGGTATATTTTTCTTATGATTTGTTGTGATGTCAATAGTGGATTATATATTTAAATAAATAACCTAATAGATTAAGTTAAACATGGAGATATATATTTATATATAAATTTTAAAAACCATCTTTACATATATAAAAAGAGTTAAAGAATAAGAAGAATACAATGCAAAATTCGATCTAAAATCTATCAGTTATATTAATTTTAATTTCCATCTCTGCACACAAAAATAATGTACACATAAAAATTTATGGGTTAACTTGAATTAGAAATATTAATTTTTCGGAAAATGCAAATTATTGTATATTCTTTTTTCTTTCCAATGATACTATATTGTATTTTGTATTGTAAACCAACTTAATTTTATTATTTAAATCCAAACTTCTCCTTATTTCAAAGTTTTCAACGTTTTATGTTACAAATTTATTTTTTTAATTATATTATTTGTTATTATTATGAAAGTCATGAGGCCAACACTAGGCCAAGGAAAATGGCAATGGGGGTAAGGGTGTTGGGTGTACAAAGGTCAGTCAGTGTGAAGTGTCATGTCTATGAGTGTATTTATGAAATCACTGACCTTAGTAAAGTGTCATGTTTGTGAGTGTGTTTATGAAATCAGACTTTAAATTTAATGTTCATTTCACTATTATAAATGACAATTTTTATTTTTGCTTGGGAAGGCAAATGAAAAATCACAATATGTTAGATATATGGTGGAGTTTGGAGCATGTTATTTTATCTAAGAAGGTTTCAAACCCAACAACAGGAAATTTGTGAAGAAGGTAGTCATTAATTAGTGTGGAACCCTTCAATAATACCTTGAGATTGATAAAGCTCACCATGTTTATGATAAATATATTTAAGATCTCTAAACTGTAATAATACATACTACACATCTAATATTTTAAATTAATTGATAATAATTTTACGCCAAAGTGAAAAAAGCTTTTGTTTGTTCGATCAGCATTAATATGTTGATTTAATCTAAGCCACAATAGAGCGATTATACATGACTATTAGACTAGAGTTTTTTTCCCATTATGTCAATTTGCTCCTTTTGGATCACCATATCATTCACAATAAAATTGTTTTCGAATAGGCTTCTAAGTAATAATTAGAAATGTCTCATTATAGGTTGGGTTTTCGCAAGGACAAGTTTATCAAGCTCATAATTAATTAGAAATGTCTCATTCTAGGTTGGGTTTTCGCAAGAACAAGTTATCAAGCTCGTAATTAAAAAAATGAGTTGATTTATACAATTGAATTCTCTCCAGATATAAAAGAACTTCAAAAGGACTTTAAATAACTTTAAAGATTACAGCAACAACAAACATTTTCATAAGATCTCATCGTCAAAACTGTGTTTTTCTAGTCTTCTCGAGTTATGCTGTAACTCTATGTTTCCCCCTATAAATTGTTAGGGTGGCTCTTGAGCTTCTAAGATTTTAAAATCCGTCTCTTCATCTACTTCGATTAAATTCAGCCTTGTGAAACCCCAAAAAAGCTTCTTGACAGGTCAATTGGATAAAAAATTGAACACTCTGCAAAAGCAATCCACTGAGGTTACATAGCCAATCTATTTCATTGGTTTCAACCCATGTGGCGCAATCATGACAATATGTACATGATTCAGAATAATGGTTAAAAAAAGCTGTCGTTGACAAGAAAAGAATGCAATCAAAATCATAACAGTGCACTACATGTAAATGAGATGGATGGTTCGGTACTAATCTCCCAAAGAAAAGACATGAAAACATCACAGCCTCGTCAAATAGCATCAAAATATATACATCATATATTAACCTACTTTTACACCATATCACAAGTGTCATGCAAAATAATCAGACATCTTGTCCTCCTGGGAATACAAGGTGAAAGATAACAATTACATAATTTCTGCAATTTTAACATTTAAGAATTATATAAATTGTAAGGGCCACTCCCTCCAACATCAGAGCCATACAGAAAACACAGCACAAGGAGACCATTAAAGAACTCGCTACTATGCTTAAGCAAACCCTTGTTATGAAAACATATCAAATTAATATTTTTTTAACTTCTGCGTCATAATACAGAGAGCCCTGACTGGCTACTTTCCATGGCAACTTGCAACTTTGTTTTGAAATATGACAACCAGAGTACATACGGCATGCAGCACAAAAATATTCAAACAATCTTAGTAAGGACGGAACTTCCTGGATGCTCTCATCTGTGCTATTCGCTTCTTATCCTCCTCGAACTTCTTTTGCAGCTCCAGAATTTCTGCAAAAGAACAATGCTTTTCAAATTGCAAAAGAGAAATAAAGCTTATAGTCTTGCATTGAGTAGCTACCCGTTATCTCTTTGGTTTGGGTAAGACGTACACAAATGAAACTGCAAGAAGAGCCCATATCAGCTGTGCACACAAATGCAAAGATACACTGGCCCATGCAGGACAGCATAGCTCAAAATTATCAAGTAAGTTGGATCACCATCAACAATTATGTTCTTTACATTAACTTCATATGAGTCGAATAGTTGGCCCCTAGAGTTGACTTACCTTTTTGGAATTGCAGCAGAATGTCAGTAACCATTTAAATACATCCTAGTGTTTTGGGGCATTGACTAGAAATATTGTCAGATTCGTGATATCTCTTGTAAATTCCCTTTCATTATCAGAAAGGTGGGGTAAAACATAGGCAGATAGCCAACCTTACATCGCAATTGTTGGCACAAGCTATATCCACGATACCTGCTGGAAAGGAATAAAAACCAAGCATAGTTCACAATGCAAAAACTAAATGGGTGGAGATACCAGGCATGCAGACAACTCAAAATACAATAACGTGTCTTTTTGCACAAGCTATTGCGAAAATCCGGGGAAGGAAGCATAAGTTCCAACTTTGCACAAGAAGCAAAGAAAGACACCAAATGTTTTGTGCGTAAAGGTATCTTGATTTCCAGCTAATACTTATGATGCTCTTTTAAGTATAAAGAAAAATCCCCCTATATGATAAACTCCTACGCACATCCTCCACAATAAATGAGTTCCTATTCTTTTCAAGGCACTGGTACAAGGGGAGAAAATTTCCCACTCGACAGTTCCCATGAATGCTTTCTTACGTTATTAATGTAACCTAGGCAGTAAATAGTAACATCTATTCAGAAACTTTTAAGGCATAACCATTGATGTAATCTGGCGAGCCACATAAGGCAGTCACAGAAAAATGTTAAAAAATGATTTAAGCCAAAACAAGAACATGAAACTGCGAACTACCTCAAACCTACTATTTTGATTCGTTCCCTCATTCTTATGTTTGCCCTCACAAGAGTAAATCTGCTTCTCAAGCACAATATTGTGGAAGATTGTACAAAAGAACACTCGATGATTTGGGAGATTTGAATTTTCGAGTAAAATATCAGAAGCCCAACAACACAGTAGTAAAGAATCAATGCTAAATGAATGTCTTGAATGAACTACACAAAAGTGGGACCCGCAACAAGCATTTTCTTCTATGCTCTTTTTCTTGTCATCACTCTTACCACATCCAATCAGACAGAAAAGAAAATGTACCATTTCTGCGAGCCTCTCGCCTTTGGAATCGATAAAAAGCTACATCAATTTCCTTGGACTTCTTCTTGGCACTTTTTGCCTTCGCAGCTGCTTCTGCAACAGAACCTACTGCAATCCCACTCTCAGCATCTACTGTTTTCTTCCTTCCCTTTTGATGAACAACTACCGTCCATCCTTCGGCAGCAGCTGCTGCTTCTCTCTCTTTTCTTTCCTGTAAGGTTTAAGGCAGCTTAATAAACCACACCCATTCATAGGCATAAACCATATAACACTAAACAAAATTTTATACAACGTAATAATCTGATAACATTACAAGAAAAATAGATTAAATTATTTTGCGAGTAAATGAGTATGGAACACTTAAAACAACTTAAAAGTTAAAATACATGAACCGTATAACTTGGACTACCAGTGCCTGAAAGAGCGTATAAGTGTATACTAAGAAAGACCAAAAAAGAACTTTTCATTGGCCTTACCTTCTCTAATCTATCTTCATGATTCACAATAAATTCATCAATTTCTTGCATCAGAACATCCAACCCTGGTCTCTTCCCATGGTAATCAAGCAGCCATTCTGTCTCAAAGAAACCAAGAGTTATTTTTTGAAAGTAACACAAACATTTCAACAAACAGCAGCACTCCAACATAGCTGAATATCACAACTCTTAAGGAAGATCAAACACCAACAAATAGGGAAATGGAAAAGCATGGCCCACTCAGTGTGGGACTAGAAGAACAGCAGATATAACACAAATGAGGGTAACAATATTCTACTTAGGATACTGATATCCTACTCATAAGACACCAAATGGCCAAGTATATAACAATTATCAATAGATTACGACATCTCAACATACACAACTGGAAACTTAAATTAAGCTTACGACTCAAAAAGAACCATAGGAGCCATAAATCAATTGGGGAAAAAGGCGTTTTTTTCACAAGTATTTTTCAGAAATTTGTGATTAATCGCGAAGAAAGCGGGAAAAAGGCAGAAAAACTTAAAATGGCTGAAAAATGTGGAAAAAGGAGAAAAAACTGTTATTTTTTAAATTTAAATGCATTTCCATTGCATAGAGATACATATTAGGCATTTAAATTGCAAAGAGAATAGGTGAAGGTTATGTTTTTATTATATTTGAAAATATTTAATATTAAAAAATAAACCCTAACCCTAATAGGGTTAGAGTTGAGTTAAGTGTATTAAATTGGAATATATTTAATAGTAAAAAAAAACACCTTAGGTTTAGGGTTAGAATTAGGTTTATTAAATTTGAACATATTTAATATTAAAAAAAAACACTAGGTTAGAAGTAGAACCATTTATTAAATTTGAACATATTTAATTTTTTTTAAAACCTAACCCTAACGTGGACTGCAGTCAAAATCACAATTTATTTGCGTTTTATAAGGATTTAAATCACGATTTACAAAAAATCGTGATTTTCAACAATTTTTTCACATTTTTCAATGAATTTTACTGTTTTTCAACAGTTTAATGATGCTGTGCATTGATCGGGAAGAAATCGTAATTTTTTGGGTGAAAACATCATTTTTGACAGCAACCTAAGACTAATCGTGATTTTTTGGCAATCTTACTAAAGAACAAAGTTGAAAGCAAAGCACCTTAAGCCAACTTACTAAACGAATGCCAAATATATGGTTTTATTGTAAACAATTCTTTCAATGATCTGTGTCAGTCAGTATCAACAAAAGATTACAAGTTCTATTAAATGGGAAAATTAAGATTTAGCATGCCCTTTTTTCATCAACATGGTAAGAATTCAATTATATAATTTTTATTATGTATGGTCCATAAAGGATCAGAAAAACAATCACAAGATCAAGAAAAGAAATAACACACTGATAAACCCAACAAGACATCAATTTTCCCACTCCAACTGGAAAATTGTCAAGCCTGCACATGTACTGGCGGTTTCATCCTAATGCATGGTGGTCTCGCCCTGATGTCTGGAGGTTTTGCCCGTTTAAACAGAAAACTCAGAAACAGCCAAGATTCAGTCTTTTTTCCTATTTTAGGTGACTGGGGATCCTTTGGTCTTCAACCCAACAAGACATCAATTTTCCCGCTCCAACTAGAAAATTGTCAATCCTGCATGTGTAGTGGCGGTTTCATCCTAATGTATGGTGGTCTCGCCCTGATGTCTGGAGGTTTTGCCTGTTTAAACAGAAAACTCGGAAACAGCCAAGATTCAGTGTTTTTTCCTATTTTAGGTGACTGGGGATCCTTTGGTCTTCAAAGGGACATTTCCAACAGGGCATGGGAGGATCTGTGGGCTAAGCAATTAGCAAGAAAAATGGGATGGAGACTCGAGGCATGTAGGAGTTGATGAATGCATGAATGGGTAGCAATGAGTAACCAGTTGTTCATAACTGATGCCTACTTGATGCTCCAGGTATTCTTTCTATAGCAGCATTAGGAAGATAGGATACAATAAAGAATGTCAGATGTAATGCTCCTTAAAACTCTTTATATTGGCCCCATTACTGAAAGAAGGAAAGGAAGCTGTGCAATTGCCATTTCCTGCTGATTTTCCTCACACCAAGCTTTTCAGGTTAAAAACCCTTTGTGCTTTGTGCCTTGTGCCTTGTTTCAATTCTTTCTAATTGATTATGATTGCAAGAAAAATTACTCATTCTAATGCACGTTCTACCACTCTTAACACGCTCCAAAACCACTGCTATATGAAGTTGATTCAAGTAGTAGCAGTGGGTAAATTAAGATCTGCATTATTTCCCACAAGAAGAATTGTAAGGGCAATTTACAGTTCATGTGGTATTACAGATTAGCTCTAGTGGCTTGTAGGAGACTTCACTAACAAAATAGGTTGTGTAATAGCAAGATTGTATGCAAAAAAATTTGACAGGATGTTGCAGAACAGCCATGTCCAAATCCTTGAGGAGACCTGTGGAGCTCCAAGCTTTCCATGTGCAAGTAGAAGAGGAGATTAATGAATTGAGAATGACGGTGCAACACTTGGAAAAAGAGAATCAAGACTTGCAAAGTTACATGGGTCGACCATGGAGATTTCATCATTGGTATCATGGAGGAGTTGCAACATGAATTGTTGGCAAAAGAGAATTCATTGACAAAGCTCCAAGATGATGGTGAAGGAGTTAAAATGAGAGGAGCCCACCCAACAAAGAAGACCAACATCTAGCAAAGATGCAGAAACCATGACTAAGGTATGCATGGTAAACACTCCATCACATACAAATTTATTCTAATAAATTATGGAATGATTCCATTGGCAATGTTCAAAAATATAGTTAAGGTATCGGCTTTAAGTTATTGCATAAGATGGAATACAGTGGAAAGGGGATTGGCAAGGGTGGCCAAAGAATTCTCGCCCCCATTGTGGTTGAGGAAACACCTCAATATGCAGACCTTGGGTATAGTGGAGGTAAAATGGAGGTTGGAGAATGCTCTAGCACAGCCCAAGAAAAAGTAGCTTCCACGACGGAGGGTTCCACACCATCTACAAACCAAAAGCAGACCAAAGAAGGCAAACATGTTTCTCAAATTATTCTAAAAATATATTTCTAAAATCAAGACAATATGAAGAATGTATGAGTCTACTCAAGAGATGTATGCAATTCCAAAGAGAGAGAAGCCTTCAATCCATAAAGGGGGAGAAGGAAGTGCATCGTTTCTCCATCCACATAAAACAAAGATGAAATGGGAAGATTACACTCCAACAACTTCACCACTTTCAGGCTCGAGAAGGGAAGGAATTAGGCAAAGGGACAGCCTGATGAGGTATGAAAATGTTGAGTCTTTAGCTTGTGTAGTCCATGAATGTTGGTTTATTACTCTTTGTGCTTAATTTGGAATGCATAAACATTGGTTGGCTTTATGCAAGAAGAAAGTATCCACCACTAAGGAGCCCAAGCTCTTTAGGAAAAATAAGAGAGAGAATCCATTATGCAAGCAAGCAAGAAGAGGAAGGCCGAGACAAACTCTAAGCAGATAAGATGCCATTTGATATAAGCATATGCAAGTCTAATAATTTGTGTATACATTGCAAGTTTAGTAAGCATTAGGATGGAAATTGTTGGAAACTTCATCCACGTCTTCACCCAAAGAATGGAGAAGGCATGCATGGACAACCACAAGCAAAAGAGGAATAAGAGCCTACAAAAGCACAAGGGTCAAGGAGAGAATAGCTCACATGTACCTCTATCGTTGCAATCAATAAATAGTGTTAGGAGCTTGACTTCTGACTCTTGGATTGAGCATTTGCATAATTTGCAAAGAAGCACATAAGATGTTGAGTTGTGATCACATGTAAGAGAAGCATTTACATTGAGAAGCACTCAAATGTATCTTCAAAATTGTTTTATGGTTCCATTTGTTGATAGAAGCAAATAGGGAACTAACTCCACTTGTATGGCAAACATGGGGATATTCCTCTCATCAATAGTGAGCATGGTGCAGCAAATCTACCTAGGAAGAACATGTAAGACAAACAATGGACATATAAATATTGCACATTTTCAGCCATCATAGTTTTCAGTAACTTGCCAGTTGTTGTGCATAGCAAGGAGGGTGGGAAATCGGCGGGCACTCCAAGAGAGAAAGCACCTGAAGCATGATGTTGGGTAGCAACTTGTACCAATAAAAAGTATCAAAATGGTGGAGAGCATATTGATTTGTATTTTTTTCTATGTGGTACCTTCGATGCTCTCTCTCATCACAATTGTTGTAATATACAAAAAGGAAAATGATTGTAGCATGAGGACGACTTTGTTTCAGCATGAAACAGTTGTTGTAGCATGCCTATTGGCACTCCAATAGTTGTCGCATTTGATTTATAGGATTAATTTCAACACCATGCAGCTGATGTAGTATGTATATGGGCAGCACAATGATTGTAGAAGACATTTTCAGCATGCATATAGCATTTATAGTGCGCACATAAGGAGCTGCAGTAGATATGGTTACTTAAATCTGCATCTTCAGTTGTATGCACAATGGGTTGAAACAGGTTTCTACATCTCATTTTGTATGACAGCAATGTGGTATGCATATATTGATAACATTGACAGTGAAAACGTATTGCATAATGTCTGTTTCCTCAATGGCAATGAATGTAGATTGAATATGGTAGCCATTGAAGCATGTTTTGGCATCACCAGGAGGTTGTAACATGTATGTTTCAGCTCTAACATATGTAGCGGAGACAGCTCACTCTTTTTATATTGAAGGGAGGAAGATGCAAGCATACAGAAAACCCGCAAGAAAGCGTCATGGAACAGCCATGAGTGGACACCATTTGAGGAAGAACCATGATGGGACCACAAACCCATTTGCTTGCAGCAAGGCAAAAGGTTGGAACAGCAGTCTCTATAGCATACAAATAAATTCACTCTTTCATGGAAGGAGGAATTGCCTACCACACTTATGTAGGAAGAGAAAGAGGCAACTTTGAGAACCACTATTTCATTGAGAAGAAGAGGGGAAACTTCAGCATCGTATATAAAAATTAGAAAAAGATATTAGCACACCATGTGTAAACAACTTTTAAAAGAAATAATGCATAAAAGAATTAAAATTTCAAAGCACACAAGGGGTTAAATTGTTAATCAATCAAGGTTAGGTTGTAGTGATAGGGGCCAATTTGGCCAATTTTTTATAATTTTTTTAATATTATTTTCTATTTTTTTATAGGAGACTGCAGGTCAAATCAGGTGACTGCACTAGAGACACAAGGAGATCGACGATGAGGCCTCCAGGCATTGGGAGACGTCTCGGTGCCGATCTCCAATACTAGAGACACGTCTTTGTCTTCGAGATGCATCTCTGGGGACTGGTAACAGTGGTAGTTGATTGTTCATAGTTGAAGTCTATTCTATGCTCCTTGTAATCTTTCCAAAGCAGCATTAGGGACTTAGGAGATATTAGGGTGTGAGATTCAATGCTCCTTAGAGCTCTTTGTGTTGGCCCCATTGCTGACGAAAGGAGAGGAAGTTGTGCAATTGCCACATCTAGTTGGTTTTCCCCACACCAGGGTTTCCAGGTTAAAAATCTTGTGTCTTGTGTCAATTTTCAATGCTTTCTAGTTGCTTATGGTTTGCAAGATAAATAACACATTCTAATGCACATTCTACTACTCTGACACACTCTAAAACCATTGCCATTTGAAAGTTAATTCAAGAAATAGCAACAGGTAAAATAAGATCTACATTATTTTCTCACAAGTAGAATTGTAGGGGGGAATTACAACTCAATGTACTCTATTGTAAATACTTTTATGGTGATTTGATGGAATAGAAGATAACAAGCAATGGGGGTATTAGGAGAAATGGGGTATTAGGAGAAACGTGGTGAATAAGGCCTACTGGGTTGGATGAGGTAACAAAGAAAGAAATAAATCATATTAATGTCCACAAATGACCAAAATTAGGTCAATGGGAGATGCTGGGGACGGACAGGTAGCCATGGAAGTGAAGGGAAGCAAGTGGGCGGGCAATAATAAAATATCTAATGAAAAGCATAGACATGAACAAAGGGGAAACAAGTACAAGGCTCAATAAAAATATCTCAAGATATATAATTTCTGTGTTGACGCACTGGGTTATTGCTGCATAAGAGAAAATTTTGTAAGCGAGACGTTTTGTTCTCCACAAGCAACAATCTGACCATGGTTAGAAGAGAGGGGCTTGGCTTGATCCAAAGGTTAAATTCACTAAGGTGTGTTAAAACAAGACACAGCTGTTTAGAAATACACAGGGACAAGACATTGAAAAGAGCTTGTATGCCTTTTGGATGACGTTGCAGCATGAGAGGGGCCCAAAGATTTGGGTGCCGAGTCGCCTTCCACAGAATGTACACATTCAAAGGATATAACCAGGAAGAATGGGGAAAGAAGGTAAGCGGAGTAGATAGTGTGAGGATGATGTTGTAGCACCAGCCAACTCAACAAGTGGATTGAGAAAACCACCAAAATCCGAGAAAGGGGCGTGAATAGAAGGAAAGTGTTGGGAGAATGGAGAAGGGTATATTGAGTCCAAGAATCTCGTACAAGAGTCATTGTGTTACTGATCATGGTATCCAGTTTGCAGATTGAGAGGTCTCTTTTGAGCATTCGCTAGACTATCAGCAACCCCATTGCACTCTCTTTTTACATGCTAGAAAAGAGACTCTGGAATGCGCTCAGTATATTGCAGGATGCAAGTCAATATATTGGCCAATCTCCAATATGGCATCGTTCTACTACTGCCATTGCAAATGTGATTAGCTGCAAGCTCTCCAACTTTGGCATCCATGTTGATGACTTGTTGTGAATCAACCTCCACATACTTCCTAGTTAGATTATTCTATGTGGCAAGTTGCACATGATGGAGAGCACGAATATCGGCACAGTTGTTCGTGTAGACAAATAATACTCTAGTAGAAACAAGTGACCAATATGCCATCACTATTCTGGATAATTCCTCCAATTCCCACCAAATCTAGATTTACATGGGCCACTCCATCAAAATTTAGTTTGAAATAGCCATGGGGAGAAGGTGTCCAGGCCCCCTTAGTTTTGACTTAAAAGAAGTGGATAATGTCGTGGAATGAGATGGTCCAGCTCTGAGCTATGTGCAAGTCGAGTAAATCCTTGAGGATTGGAAACGAGAAGTCAAGGGTTTTGTATAAATCATAGATGTGGCTCGAACCCAGGATTTTGCCCTATGAAAAAGCGTGCAAGCTTTATTAGTGGAATCATCAAAGATCTAATTGTTCCCCTCCAACGAAATATGCCAAAGTATAATGCGAAAAGAAATTGATACAAGCATGTAACTAGGAGGATTATGGTCGAGAACTTACACCATGAGAACGTGGTTTGCTCAACTAGGGTACATGGATGGTAATTAAGGCCAAGAGTCTTCTTCCAACTTTCAAAAAGCATGCAAACAATTGCAGTCTAAGAGGAGACGCGCTATAGTTTATAAATTGCTTTTACAATTGGGGGATTTGGTTGGCCTGATTGAGCCTCGGGTTTGAAGGTTACCTGCTATTAGAATTCATCCCTTGAGGTCTAACCACAAGACGGCTTTGATTTTTTACCATGCTTTCAAAATGCACATCTTGGGCCACTTTATTTTGTTCAGAATACGCTCAAAGACTGAGAGCATCATAGAAGGTGGACATGGAACACTAACCTGAGGCAATATGGGCCAAATTCTAACATCCTCATTCTAAAAAGAACATGCCTCTATTCTAATTCGCTACAAAGGAGAGTCCACAAAGTCATTTTATTGCTCTATTGTTCAATAAAGAGAAGATCCCAACCAAGGGGGTGAGGAGGTTGAAAATAATAATCATAGATTTGTACCCTCCCTTATTTTTGCAACTCTTTGTCAATCTCTAGAAGACAACATTTCGATAGAGGTTGTAGACCATTTTCCCCTTGCCCACCTGCCAATTAGTGTGAAGTACCAATTCATCCATGCCTGCCTAGAGATGATAGTGGAGGTTTCCAAACCTCTGACCAAGCATCATGGAGACCCTAACATACTTATGTATGTGGATCAAGCTCCATGGGGAGCCAGTGAGGTGAGATAGCCTCCAAGCTTTCTTGATTGCCAATGCTTAGTTAAGGCCTTTGATAACTTTGAAATTAAATATGCAATCTTTTTGAGTTAGTGTATTTTTTCCATGCTACTAGAGGGTGCTTGAATTTTTCATCAACTTCTCACTAGAAGTAGGGGCTAGGGTAAGGAGATAGATTGGAAGAGCCTAAAACACTACTTGGATCAGCTGAATTCTTCTCGGAAGGGAGAGCCATCTTTTGGACCAGTGAGCATTTTGAGTCTCATATTTGCAATTGTGGGTGCCCATAGAGCTCCTTTGAAATCCCAATGTAAAAGGAAACCCACATATGTCATGTGCAGCGTGCCTTCTTGGAATTCAAGGATTCTAAGAATATCTCTTTTCCATTGTAAGGGGATATTGGAATGAAATGATTTTAAATATGTCCACAAGACCTGACAATCAAAGGGACCAGAGATCGTTTCGGCTGCCTCAACGGCTCAAGAGAAAATGATCCTTGATTTAGCCTTGTTGATTTGTCAACTATAAGCTTGATGATACCAAGAGATGGTAAACTTGAGAAATCAAGTAGCTCCCACCTAATAAGTGTGGAAAGAAGAAGAGTATCATCTGCGAATTGAATCCTGTGGTACCATTGTCCTCTTCCTATTGTTGTTAAGCCATGCAGTTTGTTGTGGTCTTTTTCTCTGCTAACAACCTAGTCAAATTTCATCCCATAAGGATACACAAGAACGAGTAAAGGGGATCTCCTCGACAAAGCCCACAAGAGGAGCTGAAATTCTCCCCACTGTTGACATTTAGGGAAATGGTGAAAGTAGGTGTTCGGATACAATTCTTGATCCAAGCAAAGATGGATTAATCGATGCCAAAAGTGAGAACTTAATTTATGAGGCTCCAATTGCACCTATCAAAGGCTTTAGTCATATCCAACTTGATGAGAACTCCCATTCAATTCTAGGTCCACAACAAATGCAAAATTTTTAGGCCTGCCATGATATGATTTGTAATTTGATGCTCTGGCACAAAAGTCGATTATGAGATTAGGATGAGTTTTGGAAGTAGGGCTTTAATCCAGCAAGACATCAATTTGGATATTATCCTATAGACCATATAACACAGTGATGCAAGAGCATTCGGGTTCACATGCAATCTTGCATCAACCAAAAATATGTTGTTTTAGGAAATTTGTCTAAGTGTTGTTTTTGCATAAGCATCTTATTGCGCATATGTCTTTGTAAGTTTGTGCAAACCCTAAGTTGTGTGCAAGCCTCGTTATGTTGTTTTGCGCCACCTTTGAGTGTGCATGTGTTTATTATTTTGTTTTGCACATCTATTGTTGTGCATAGTTGTTATTGTTATTCGTCTTAATAAGCTTGTGAAACTTTTAGCAAGAGGTGATGTTGGTCTTCTACGCAAGTGCAGTCTTGCAGTGATATGTAGAGCAATTTCAAAAGTTTGTAACATCTTCTAGAACATCAAAGCTTTCATTTGGGTCACTACATAGATTGATTCTTTTTCGAATGAGCAGCAAGATTCTTGGGAATTCTTGAAGTAGTTGGTTATTCACTATGCAAGTACAACAATGATTTGCGAATCATTTGGAGAGCTTGTGGTAATGTGCAATAAGGATCCTAATAGAGATATGGATCATAGAGCAAAGGTTTTTCAACACATTTGTTGGCCACGAAGTCTTGCGACTTCATGGGACTTTCTTCATGTGCAATTGGTAGGGTGCATATGTTCTTGTGATGTGTTTGAGAAAGCACAGTTACATTTAATACCTTGGATCATGGGAAGCTACTAAGAATTCATTTAATATTTCTTGTGATGTAGTAAGCCATGGTGGGTTACACTGTAGTGTGTTTAAGCACCTTGGAATTGTATTTGACATTTAATGTTTGTGGCGCACTACGGTGTATTAAATATGGCTAGTGGGTGAAAAGCACTTAATGTAAGTAGGTGATGAAAAACACTTAATGTAAGTGGGTCTTGCACCTTTATAAACAGGCCCCTACACCTATGCAAAGGAACTTCTTTCGGATAGATGAAATCTAAGTAATTGTTTTGAGATAGGCTATCCCTGCAAAGATCACGAGTTTGCAAACATAGATCCGTGGATCTGATGTTGTCATGCATCTCATTGTGAGATTGTTGTTTTTATTGCATGTGCACATTGTAATTTCCTGTAGTTGAAATCTAATACAGATATGAGTAGTGTATGATGTATTTTACTACATATTACGTGTGTTTTTTGAGGGCTATGTGGTCTAGGGCATCTCTTAATTGAGACCCCTAACAGCCATGATATGATTTGTAATTTGATGCTCGGGCACAAAAGTCAACTATGAGAATGGGATGAGCTTTGGGAGCCGGCCCTTTATCTAGCAGGACATTAGTTTGGATATTATCCTATAGATCATATTACAAAGCACATTAGCCCCATATTGATCCATGGCTTTTTCCTTCACATATGAGAACTAGGCGGGTGGCACTGATGCTTTTCAGCATTCTCTTGTAACGCATAAATTCTTCCACAACAACAATAAGATAATTCTTGATTAGGGGCCAAAAGGCTTGGTATAAGTCGGTTGAGAAGCCGATGGGCCCAAGGGCTTTTATATTTTTGATAAAAGAAGACAATTTTATGGAGCTCCTCCTCAAAGACTTGACTCATTACATGTTCCTTTTCTGCAAATGTGATAAGACAAGGTATATTTTATCAAGAATTTCTATTTGTCTCCTCCAACAATACATTTTTGAAAAAATCATAGTCGCGTTTAGCAATCTCAGCTTCAAAGTGGCATTCACGTTGATCCTGTGGACTGAATTGATACGTTGCTTGTTGAGAATTCTTTTATGGAAAAACTTGTGTTGGCATCTTCTTGTGATATCCATGTCTCCTTGGAGCATTTTCACCAAAAGGTTTCCTCCCTTTTTATTATATTGGAAATTGATGTAGCAAGTCTTGATCTTGTACTACGAGGGTTGTTAAACCTATGTCCATTATAGTTTTTTGTAGGCCTCCAAGTTGGGTCATTAGGGTGGCAAAGCGTGAATGGAAATCGTTGAAGTTGTTAGCATGCCACTGTTTCATTCTTGATTTGAGATGGCATTAATCCATGAATTTGTACATCTTGTCATTGTGCTCGAAAATGACTAATTTCCTTCCACCAAAGATCCACCTTGGAAACAAAGTTAGGATGTGAGGGAGCCACATGCTCTCAAATCTGAATGGTTTGAAGCCACACTTAATTGCCTTTTTAGAGATATCGACTTGAATGAGCCAATGGTAAAACAAAGTAGTACAGTGGACATCAGCAGAAATCTGACTTTATGGGTTAAACCGATGTTCAGCAGGCATTATTCTATCAAGCTTTTCAGCAATGTATTGCTCCCCCCTGGGCAGGTTGATTATTCCAAATAAAACTTCCTTGTGCATACTACATATCAATCAAGGATTTATCCCTCTAATAGGATCGAGAAGAGACTATCCGGTTCACCAATTGAATCTTTTACCACGCTTTCTTTAGTCGGGAAATTTGATAGTGCTAAAATCCTCGATTAAATATGGGTTGAGATCCTTGTTGAGTAGGAGCCAATCTATTAGTTGTTGCAGATATATGATGTTGTGATTACCATGAGGGGGGATGCAAATAGTTATAATACAGCAGTTTGCTTGAAAGTTATTCGAGAAACATTTAGACACTGAACCCCAAGGGTGAGAATGGCGTGTGAGTGAGCCATACATGGCAGGGTCCTAATAGATCAAAGTTTTCATGGTGGCATAAAAATAGGATTTTTTGCTGCACCCAAAAAAGCATTTCCCTCAGGAGGTTTCTTGACAAAGTAAGAGATAGATCCTCTTGCTTTGGATTTTGTCTCTAAGAAATTGGTGTCAAAGTAAGAGATCAGTCCTTCACCCAAAAAAGCATTTCCCTCAGGAGGTTCCTTGACAAAGTAAGAGATAGATCCTCTTGCTTTGGATTTTGTCTCTGAAAATTTGATGTTTATTGGGCACACCAAGGTTGTGCATAATCAATGAAAGAATCCACATTAAGCATATTTATGGGCTCGGACCTGCGTACAAAGAAGTCCATCTCTTTTTCCATGCTATTCTCATCCCAAATTTGCATGCTCTGTCCATTATAATTGTCATGTCCCTCTTTTGATAGGGACATAATAGAAGACCTTTAGCCTTAAAACCCTTCCCGGGGGCTAAAGGACATTCTTAAAGGGAAGTAAGGATTGAAATGTTTTTAAGTGAATATGAATAAAAGTACTTTATGTTTTCAAATTCACTTAAAAGATGGGCCTTTAAGGGTCTAAAATGACTTAAAGTGATTTTATAGAAAAAGGGGAAAATAGAAAAGATCATAAGGAGAACTTATTAAAGATCTTTCAAATTTCCCTCCCTTAAATTGGGCGCTACTCTTGGGAAGTTTATTTAAAGCAAAGGAAGGGTTAATCAATTCATTCATGTTTTACATTTTGAAGAGCGATTTTCTTAAGTCTAAGCATGAAAAGCAAAGACTTACTCTTGAAGGACGAAAACCCTTTCAGGAGAGTTGAATCAAGGATGAAAACCCAAGATTCAGATCTATAACAACTTCACAAAGTTGTATTGGACTACATTGGCAGCAAAAGGTTGTTATCAACACCATTTCTCTATTTGCAGGTGGGTGACCAGGTTGATGGACTGTAGGAGCTGGTGTTAGGGCAAACAGCTGCTAGAAAGTGCAGCGATCTCCTTTTGGGGGGCAGCGAACCCATTTTGGGGTGGAAAGAAGGTCTTGGAGGGCCTATTGAAGCTTTTGAGAGTGTGGAACAGCCACGCCAATTTTTCTACTATTTTATCTGAATTTTCCAGCCACTTGAATGTCCAAAAATCAGGGTTTTCGCTAATTATTTGGCTATTAAATATTTATATAAATTCTGCTATTTCTTTGGCATCTTGAATAAGTATTTGGAGCTGTTTCAAATCATTTACAGCAGTATTTTATCAAAATTCAGTTTACTAGGGTTTGTAAAAAATTCTGAAAATTAATATCAAAGTGATTGGATAAATCTTTAATTTCTTAATATCCCTTGGGAGGGACATTACAATGGTATCAGAGCCAATCTCTTGGCTAGCTATGAAGTGTAAGTGATTTCAATGGATTGGGAACCTAGGTTTTTGCCAAAAGAAGAATACAAAGATTCTATTCAAAAGGTTGGGATGAAGAAAAAGACAATGGATGAAGCCATGGATAAATTATTGCAAGCCACGGAGAATTATCTGAAGGAACTAAAGGCACTAAGTCCCAAGGATGTGGCAAAGTCTATAGAGTTAAGCCCTAGACCTCAAAGGTCTCTTTTAGAAGCAGAGAAGGTAAATCTACATGTGAAAGATGTGCTTCAAAAACCAGAAATTCAAAGGCAGCCTAGTGAAAGTCTCCAACAAGCTATGGAGCAACCAATGAGGTTGCAAAGGGTAGTCTCTAAAGAGGGAATAACAGAAAAATCAAAACTTCCCAAGGTGAAACAAAAAAAATTTGTTCAACAACTTCATGAGTCATCAAAAGAGCAAGGTAAATATTTTTTATTTGTAGAAGATGTCTATTTATCTTCTAATGATTGTATGCATGACAGTGAAGTCACAAAAGATGAAAACAAGGAGCTTGAGTCAAAGAAAGATGAAATTGAAGCAAAAAAGGGCATCACTTGGTGTATACCGAGGGTTCAAATTTGAAAAACTTGCACCAACCTTTGAATATCCCTTGATTGATTTTCAAAACAGCCCTACAAAGAGTCATGTGATCAAAGAAAATATTGGAAATCTTGAGGATACACAGCATGAGGACTCCTTGATTCAAGTCCACAATTATTGGCACCAAGAGGTATGGGATCCCGGTAATTTTTTGAGCTTTACAAAGGTTCTCAATTCTAATTCTAAATTTTTTATGGTCGATTCCATGGGACTAAGCAAAAAATCAAAATTGTTTGGGGTATGGAGGAGTCATGCATAGAGTGTAGTAAATTCTAACAATTTTGTGAAAAGCCAATACACACACTCCACGAGTCACACATTGGAGCTAAATTGTAAGTTTGTTGCCATAGTCATTAAGGTGAAAGATTTTCAGCTTGAAGTTACTTTTAAGAGATTTTCAATCACATGGTGTGAAGAGAAGTTCAGGGGGAGATGTTTCCTTGCAAAAGAAGACAACAAAGTGACCAACGGACAGCCACTAAGGTATGCAAAGGAACAACTAATTCTTTGTTTGAAAAACTTAATGAACTCTAAAAATATAGATACCAAGCAAGTCAATAAAAAGGACAATATGAAGTTGATGAGAAAGAGAAGTAGATCTGAAACTAGCATCACTAAGAGACTGAGGTTATACTCAGAAAAATCAAAGAAAGAAGGTATGGTTCAGCTCCCAATAAATTCTGGAAAAACATGTGCAAAATCTGATTTTTTCTTCTTAACAAATATTGAATTGATGAGGCAAGTACAGCTGCTTATGAAGGACAGAGGTTTTAATTTGGTGAACATGCTACAGCCCATGCTAAGTTCTAAAAATGCTTATAAGTTGGGGCACTTCATGACAAAAGATTGATTGGTACAAGTTTGGTACAGCCCCCTCCCACTCATAAGTTTGGACCCTTGCTAGGCTTTAAAAGCATTCTCTACATGATCAAAAGGGTTGACATGGGGAAGAAGAAGGGAAGACGTAAGGAACACATAAGGGCCCAAATGCAAGGTTGCTTGCATCCCCATAATATCTTCTCTCAAGCTAGTATGCACTCAAGTACTAAGGATCAAATGGACCTTTTCATGGGGGGCAGCAGGGCTTCAATTTCCAGCCATACTCAATTCACTTTGTAAGTATATGATGATATCCATTAGAGATCCAAGTGTGAAGAGTTCTTTTGAATACAACTTGGTAGTGAATAAATTGACAGTTTGGGGCACCTATGGGGCTGCAAGATGCAAATACAGTCCTCTAATCAGCTAGTACAGATCTCTTGGTGAAGAGTTTCCCTCCAAGAATGGAAGGTACAATGGTATGAGGGCCAAGGATTGGATGACCGCCATTGGGAAGGAAGTGATAGTGCATAGGTTGCAAGATAAGGCACCCAAGGGGGCAATTTCCAAAATAATGGAAAGCATGATAAATGAAGAAATTCAGATTGGGGCAGGTAGGCAAATGGGATTTTCTGAGTTGGGACAGCCAACTATCATAAAATAAAAAAAATTCATTGATGACACATGGAGTAAAGGTATGATGGGAAAGAGTTCCCAATATGTAAAATACAGTATGAAGAATCTAAGGCAACCTCTAAGGTAGGGGAAAAGTTTCCAAAACTCTATGAACATCAGCTGGTTTTTTAAACACATTATGGTATGTATCTCAATACATGTTGGTATGAGAGGTTTATTGAAAAAAAATAATGTTATTGAGGATGTAGAATGGGGAATGAGTCATTCAGCTACCCCTTTCCTTTCCTATGTTGAAAAATTGTGCTTAACTTGGATATTTGAGCAGTTTAAAAGTCCATGTTGTAAGGAAGACAAGAAATTTGAAGATGAATTGAGGAAGATTTCCCAAACACACTCAGAAAATTCTGAGTTTTTTTGGCCATTCCAGCCTGTCAGACAAATTGGAAACATGTTGCTTGAAGTGCCTATTCAGTGGAGAAGACGCCCAAAAATCTGAAATCAAAAGACCATCTGGAACAGTTATAAAGGAGGGAGCAAATCATCTTCTACAGCTGAGTTTGTATGCTTGGAAGCAAGTTGGAAGAAGCAATAAACAACCCACTACAAGGTCTGGTTTTGCAACACAAGGTAAAGTTTTATCTAAAAGCAAAGGACCAAATTCTACTCCACCTTGTTTTAACAAGCAACATACACACTTGGGGAAACCAATTTGTGTTTCCAAAAATTCCAAGGTACATAACAAGGGCAGTCATTCAATTTCTTACAAATATGATTTCCTTTTTATGATCATAATATCTCTTGAAGGTGACATAAGCACTGAAAAATTGCATGATTTCACTCTAACCAAGAATGACAAGGTTGTAAAGAAACCGGGCAGTTATATGACAAGGGAATGGGCTCACTCCAAGGCCACGGTGCAAGAAAAAAGGTATGATTAAAAAAGATCTAGCATCCCTACACATAAAATTTCAGTTTGAAGAGTGCATCAAGAGAAGAAATTGAAGATTCCTTAAAGCCATCATGTTCTGCATACAGCCAGGCACAAGTGGGGCAGCAAGAGGGAAAGGATAAAAATCAGTGGAAAAAAGATTAAGATGAGAAGGGCTGCGAACTTGGTGACACACAAAGAATGGCAGCCATGTTCCAGAAGCCAACCTTGGCGAACAGCCATCAAGAAGAAAGGAAAGAAAAGTTTTTACTAACATATTTGTTCCATGTGCAGATAAGAAGACAAGGGCAAACAAAAACTACCTAGCTGAAACATCAATTTCCAGCCACCCATATAAGGACAAATTTCAAGTTTCTATTGCTTCTCACATCTTAGAAGTATCTTGGGAATATATGGAGTCAGAAGGAAAAAGAGCAACATAAGGTACTGTTGGTCTCACATTTTCAGTTTGCTTAAATCATACAAAAGGTTCATGTACAGCTGTGGAAAACATCACCAAGAGGGGTCCCTTGGAAAGGGCCTAGAGGCGGAAGTAGCACAAGGCCAACCATGGAGATAGCTTGTCGATTGCTCCTATTGCTTGAGGACAAGCAATTTTGGACGGGGAGGATTTTCATGTCCCTCTTTTGATAGGGACATAATAGAAGACCTTTAGCCTTAAAACCCTTCCCGGGGGCTAAAGGACATTCTTAAAGAGAAGTAAGGATTGAAATGTTTTTAAGTGATTATGAATAAAAGTACTTTATGTTTTCAAGTTCACTTAAAAGAGGGGCCTTTAAGGGTCTAAAATGACTTAAGTGATTTTATAAAAGAAAAAGGGGAAAATAGAAAAGATCATAAGGACCTATTAAAGATCCTTCAAATTTCCCTCCCTTCCCTAAATTAGGCATTACTCTTGGGAAGTTTATTGAAAGCAAAGGAAGGGTTAATCAATTCATTCATGTTTTACATTTTGAAGAGCGATTTTCTTAAGTCTAAGCACGAAAAACAAAGACTTACTCTTGAAGGACGGAAACCCTTTTAGGAGAGCTGAATCAACGACGAAAAGCCAAGATTCAGATCTAAAACAACTTCACAAAGAGGTTGTATTGGACCACATTGGCAGCAAAAGGGCGTTATCAACACGATTTCTCTATTTGCAGGTGGGCAACCAGGTTGATGGACTGTAGGCGCTGGTTTGGAGCTGGTCTTATGGCAAACTGCTGTTAGAAAGTGCAGTGATCTTTTGGGGGCAGCGAACCCATTTTGGGGTGGAGAGAAGGTCTTGGAGGGCCTATTGAAGCTTTTGAGGGTGTGGAATAGCCACGCCAATTTTTCTACTATTTTATCTGAATTTTCCACCCACTTGAATGTCCAAAAATCAGGCTTTTAGCTAATTATTTGGCTATTAAATATTTATATAAATTCTGCTATTTCTTTGGCAGCTTAAATAAGTATTTGGAGCTGTTTCAAATCATTTACAGCAGCATTTTATCAAAATTCAGTTTACTAGGGTCTGTAGAAAATTCTGGAAATTAATATCAAAGTGATTGGATATATCTTTATTTTCCTAATATCCATTGGAAGGGACATTACAATGATTGAAGTATGTTTCATTTTTTGAGTCATTAACTTTTGTAGAGGGATTTAATTTTTGTATTCTTTGTGCCACAAATGGGGGGGATAAAGGAGATTGATACATCCAGATCCCTGGGTTTGCCTTTGTATTTTTGTTCCGTGGAGCTGACTTAGATGTATCTGCTTTGGAAGGAAACTTTATTGGTTTGCTATATTTGTTATTACCGTAGCTTTATTTTGTCATGGCAGTTTTTGTGGTGATGTAGGTACTGCTGAACTTGGATATGCAGCCATAGCGGGGTTAGCAAGAGTTCCTGGCTGGCTTGAGAACAGTCCATGCCATTGTTGTCATTTTTTTGGAGAGCCTTGAATGGATTGGACAAGTTTAGTTGTCCTTTGGACTAGTCTTGAGATTTGTCCTTTAGAGTAGTCTTGAGATTTGCCTTTTCTTGCATAGGCTCTTGTACTTGTTTGTCCTTGGTAGTTAGATCTAGTGGATAACGGTTCAAGCAAAAACATTTGCAATATTACACTTCTTATTGGTCTATGATACACACAAAAGGACTTGATGAATACAACAAAGATAGTCAAAGGATTCGATGGAAAAAGACATAACCCTCTTAGAAGTATTGTGTTTCCGCTTAAGGTATGACCTACAACAGTTGCTACTTTATTCTTAATTCTACCAAGTACAGGGGCATTCGACATGTTGTTAGAACAACCATGGCTACATAAAATCTGTGTAGTACCATCTTCAATACACCAATGCGTTAAGTATATACATAGCAGCTGAGTGGTCTCAATTCCAGGTATACCATAAGAGTATCCTATTCAACCACAAACCTTCCCTCAGAAGGCTCCACCACAACCGGTTATACAATGTGTACAGGTTCATTCTACGCAAATAGTTTAGAGAAAAGGAATTGATCTTCCTAGAAGACCAATGCTTCAACATCCATTACATTAGAGGTCTATCATGGTTCAGCAGGCATTACCTACTCGGTCACACCCTAAGCTACTTCTACAAGCTGATCCGCGTGTTAAACAGCGAACACAAACACATTCTCATTCTATATAGAAAAATCCACAACATACTATGGTTACTACAATTACACAGCTAATGCAGGATCATAGGGTTTATGATGACCATGATGGATATGTTATAGCATCAAATCACTTCACACATTCTAATATAGATAAATATGTTACTACTCACCCCAAACAGGTAACATTCGTCATGATCGACCTAGGACCTACATCAAAGCATCCCCTTGATGGGATCACTGGTTAGCATAATTCATAATTCGGATTCAAAAAAAATCTAAAAATTCAAAAACATTACAAAATTTCAAAAATACCAAAAAAACAACATATTTAAAAAACCAAAAACCATGACCTATGCATGAAATGTATTGCTAGTTTACATGATTTATTTATGATTTATCACAAATATAGTAGATTATATATCCATTTTATCTATGCATATGTGTTTCATGATATATATGTGTAAGATTTAGGACATACAAATTTTACCTGACATAGACATTCAGATGCAGGACTTTCTTGTACCCAGCGGCTACCTTTTCTACATTGGAGGTATGCTTACACTAGGGGCATCTTGGTACACTTTACACAGGTTACATCCTTCTATGACCATTTCATTGATCATGGTAAGATATTTTACACTAATTACACATGGCTTGCTCTTTCTCTTATGCCTTGTTATTTCTTTGAACACTATATTTTTCTATATGCAACAATGATATCCATTGATTATATAGATTAGCCTTGTTTGTTCTATGTATGATTGTTGTTGTTGCATGTTACATTGTGTGATTATTGAGTATGTATTACATTGTGTGCCTCTTTCTCTGTATGGCTTTTACTCTGTATGACTCTTTCGTTGTGACTCTATGGGACTTTGATTTCTTTTGTGTGACTGTTTAGTCTTATTGACATTGTGTGTTATGAAACGTGTTTTTATGATTGCTTGTGTGTCTCATGGCCATGACATTGCATGTGGCTCTATGTGCTTTGTGTGGATACATCTATGACTGTCTGTTGAGCTTGTGATGTGATTTATATCACTCATTATTCTACTTGTGTATAATGCCATTATACATTTCATGCATCTTTTGCGTAGTTATTACTCAGTGCTTCTGCCATTGTTACTATGACAATTATTACTACATTCCACATTGCTATATCTATCTTGACATGACACTTGTATGCTTTAGAATACATGTTTCATATATGTTCAAACGATCTAATATTTCTATGATGACATAATCTAATCATGTTAGCACATGCTTGGCATGCTTAAATCTTTTTCTATATAACATGATGCAATGCCATGATACATTTCATGCATCTTTTGCGTATTTATTCTCAGTGCTTCTGTGATCGTTACTGTGACGATTATTATTGCATTTCACATTGTTATATCCATCTTAACATGACGCTTGTATGCCTTAGGATACACGTTTCATAAATGTTCAGACAATCTAATATTTCTATGATGACATAATCTAATCATGTTAGCACATGCCTTACTTGCTTACATCTTTTTCTATATAACATGTTGTGAATAACTCTATTCTTTTGAGATGGGTAATTCACAGGCTACATTCCTCACCTCAAAAGGGGGGCATACACAGTGGGCTTATTTTAATGACTATGTCCTTTACACAAAAAATTCAGAATTTGAAATCAAATTATTACAAGTTTATATAGATTATTACAAGATTGACTCAGATTCGACACAAATTGCGGACATGCAGGAGATATTGTACAGGATTATGAGTGACAGTTCACAGATTCTATGATATTATTACACATTGCATTACTCAAATTACACAAAAGTTCTGACTAGGGGCATATGTGCGGCATATGTTCAAAGCTCACATATATTATGATATTTTGCCACAAGGTATGACTCAGATTACATAGTTTATCAGATTGGGGGCATATGCAAGGCATGTGTGAGACATTCTACAAAATTATTTACTCAGATTCCACTTAATTGTACTTGGGCATTATTCAGATTGAATTGTAAAATCTATCTATAGCAGATGATCTAGAAAACATACTCAGATACTCAATTTTTACTCAGATTTGTTGGAACCCATGGTATGTCCAATTCTCAAAAGAATACAATAATTAGTGTGGTTAGGGTTATGTGTGACTTAACTTCCAAACAATTTTTTGCCTCCAATGGGGGTGGGGGCATATTCAACTCAACCCATGGTTTTAACACTGGCATCTCCATGGGGCATAATCACCACATTCTCCACTGACTCTAGAAGGCAACTTGGTTCGTATGCATACAGATGCATTTGTTCCTTTCGTTATTTTAATTTCAAATATGTTCAATGTTTTATTTCAGATTTTATATCATAAATGGGCACTGATTTCTACATGTTTCATTACAGGTTTTGCATGGAGCAAGCTCAACACTTAGTTTGTACCTAAACACACCCATCACGATTACACTCAAGTATCTCACTTTATTTAACACTTTCGATACTAGAATAAAAAGGGCAGCAAATGTAGCCCTCAAATTTGTTATTTAACCAGTTTTGACCAAGCCTTAGTATACTTGACTTAATCCTACATAGCTGTGCTCATACTCTCTCTTGGCCATTCTCTTATCTATGGGTCTATCCATCCCGAATTGCCATTATCCATATGCACGATTTCCCTAGTCTCTGCCTAAGCAGTTTATCAACTTACACAAACTGTCTACTAATCTCATATCAATGTTTCCTGCTTTCTGGACACCAATGGCCACAATCAGACGAAACCAATTACCACAACCATCACTCTTGGTTGAACTCATCCACACACCGTTTAACAGTTATATTTTCAAATTCAAATCTTTTATTTGGGTCAGCCTATACGTTTTGCATGTTTGTTCAAAAGGAAATTACCCCAAAGAGTTAGCTATATAAGTATATCGAGCCTAAGCCTATTCTTATGTAGCAAGCATCTGGCACATATCAAGAGAACGTCTATTATTCATCTGCACATTGAGAGGAACTACCCTAAAGCTTCTAAAGCCAAAACACCTCAAAGGAGCAAGCCCTGTGCCAAGTCTGAATACCATTGCAAGGTCAAAATCACAGATTTTCAAGTGTCGAAAGCCATATATAGAATTGCACAACATCTTAGTATTACACTGATTGCAAGCACACAACTAGGTGGGAGAAGTACATGCGGTTTGAGCCCTCTTCGAAATATTATAACGTAGGTAGTGGTTAGTCACTTAGTTGGGAGTGGTTGAGGTCAACTCAACCCATCCTTTCTAACCCCTTTTTCGAGGTCATGTTGGTCTCAAGAGTGTGAACTAGGTTTTTGCGGCAAAGAGAAAGAAAACAAAGTTATTAGCATAGGTCCGAAGGTATCTAAATACACAAGCACAACGATCCAAAGTATCACAAATTAGCACAGATATCCTAGATGAATCAAACAAAATGCTGATGTATCTGGTTGCCACAAGCATCCAAGCAGTACCGGACTCCTCATGTTGAGTTTCATAGTTTGTTCCCTGATCTAAGATACAACAGAGCCGCTACAATGCCTATTTGATGAATGTACACTGTCACGGACCAGAACAAAACCCAAACAAGCTAAGTAACCTATCTTCTAGGTCATTTTCATAAATAGTAAATGCTATAAATCAGTCATACTTTGTTGTTACATCCAAATTTGCTTAATTTACACTTACATTATATAATCTGAATTAAGAGCAATAGTATTTGCACCGTCCATGTAGAATTTAAGTGAGTGCTTTTGGATACAACGGTGTGAAAGCTTTCAGATCTGAATTAGTCTCAGTGTTTTGGCATATTTAGACCACTAAATTCAAAAAGATAAAACAAGGGCCTGGTACGGGTTCTGTAATCAGATGGTTTTCAAGTGCAACACAAAACATTTGACTTTAAGAATGGTCAACGTTAAAATTTAAAAACCCATCAAATACTTTTACTCCTTGAAAGAGCTTTTGTAACATCATTTCTATGAATGAAATATAAAGTCAGTTTTAACTTTTTGTTGATCAAAAAAGGAAAAACATGAGTTCAAAATGGTCTATAAATATCTTACACATAAATCCCAAGGCTAAACTTGGCTTCTTACATGAACTTATATTTTATTGTTTGACCCTTCCTGTGTGATATACTTTAAGAACGATTCCTTACAAACTTATGTGAGAATCATGAGTAAGGCAACCAAATAAACCACTACGGGTTGGCAACCAACCTTTACGTACTTTTCATCCCGGTTAAAGGCACGCCCTTAGTGTTTTTCCCACCCACATCATCATCCACTAGTGCAGTTTTCTTTTTCCTTAATTTCTTCTTTTTCTTTGATGACAAGGCGCCTTCCCCTTCATGCAATTCTTCTGCCTCGAACTTGTCCATTTCTGAAAGAGAACAAAACAATCCATGAGCGCAGTTCATCCATTGAAATCAACAGTATTAACATTTTCATGCGATTGCTTCTGGACTAATACAGGAAAATAACTAATTAAGCATCTACTCTACTGTCTTTGAGCATCCCCTTATGGTTTTAAAAACACCCATGATATTGCTGTTTCTCTCACCTGTGTCATTGGGTAGAGCTTTCCGTTTCTTTGATTTCTTCTTTTTCTTTAATATCAAATCCCTCTCTTCTTCATGCAATTCTTCTCCATTCAGCTCGACCGTCTCTGAAATAAAATAAAACAATGCATAACCATAGCTCAACCATGCAATAAAAAAAACTCTTAACTATTTCATGCAATTGCCTCTGGACTACTGCACTATTGTGTTTTCAGAGGATAACACCCACTTTAATGTATTTTGCTCTACTGTCCTTAAGCATTTCCAAATGGTTTTAAAACAACCCAAATTATCAGCGTTTTCCTCACCCGCGTCATTGTCTACTGCTGCAACTTTCTGTTCCTTCACCTTTTTCTTCTTCTTTAGTGCCAAACCCCCCTCCTGTTCATGCAATTCTTTCCCTTTTAGTTTGTCAACCCCTGAAAGACAACGAGAATAAAATAAGCACATCTCACCCGTACAATTCAAATAGCGTGAACCATTTTGAGCAATTAAATGTCCCCAGATAGTCTAGGGTTTCATTGTTTTCCTTAATTTGTTTCCCCTTCAAGTTTTCACACTAAAAAAATCGGGCGGAGTTATGTTTGAGTTCCGTTAATCCCAACATTTGCTGTAGCATATCAAGTGATGAGAAAAATTAATCAGCTGAGATTTTAAAACCCTAACAGTTTTTTATTTTTTATTTTTAAAAAGAACCGCTTTCTCAAAACAAAAAGAAACCAAAAAAATATATACATACACAGAGAAAGACCTGGAGAGTGACTTACTTTCTGGTTCGTTGTTGGAGTCGGTTTTTTGCATCTTCATTTTATTTTTGTTCTTCTTCTTTATCAGGTGTAAAGCCGCCATTTTTATTCTTCTTTGTCATCCAACAGAAACGCCAAATACATTTGGTAGATCTATTGTCATAAATATAATGTTATGAACCTGAGATTGGTACATTTAAATTTATTTGGATTATAAGTGTGAATTGTATTGGTGATTTTTATTTTTTTAATAAGAGAAAAGAAATTAAAAGGTTAGAATTTTAAAGTCATATTTTTTTATATATGATAAATGTGTTAAATGTGAGATTGGTAGGTTTAAACTTATTTAGAGTATAAGTGTTAATTATATTGGTAATTTTTTTTTTAATAAAAAAAGAGAAATTAAAAGGTTCGAAGTTAAATTTGATATTTTTTATATATGTTAAATGTGGTATTAGTAAGTTATTTTAATATGAATATATTCGTTTTAACTATTTTATTATAACTTGAAAGGTAGAACTTTAAAATGATGTTAGATCCACTAATAATAAATATTTATGATAGGTAATTTTAAGGCCTTAAGATTTAATTAGATTATTAATTTTTGAAAAAAAATTGTATTTTTAATTATTTGAAAATGAGTTTCTTGAATAATATTAATTTAATAACAATTTATCTTATATAATATGTGGGTTGTGGTGGAGTGTAATTGTATGAGATAAAATAAGAAGATTTATGGGTAAACTGTATAAAAAAATTAAATCAATATTTGAACTTGCTTTCCATAATATTATTCTCTTATCTTGATGATGGTTCACAAGGTGTGAGCTGAAACATAATTTAAACAAGGGTCGTGTAGCAGCTAGTCCCTGCCATTTTCGTTGAAAAGTGATTTTGTAGGATTACATGAAGTTGCATGATATTTGTTGGTAGTACAAATTATTTACAAGGTATGTGTTGAATATGGGCACTGATGGGTCAAAGCATATTTGAGTGAAAAATAAATTAGAAGGGCAATTTATTAGTTACGATTGTTTCAAAAATTCTTTAAAGATAAATTGCAATTGGCTTGATTCTCATGTGTTATCTGATGCACCATAAGAATGACAAATGAACCTCATAATGACCTTTATGTAAATAGCTAGTAAGTTCTATATGATGAACTTAGCTGGTGTGAGTAGCTAAATATGCTTATAAGGTTATAACTTAACATGTTTTAGTACCCTATGGTTTTATGAGGTATTAAATAGTGATCGCATTGAAAGGGACTGAGCATACCCTTGCATCTCCTAAGTGAGATGAGGCTTAATGTTTATTACCTAGCTCTCATGAACTCCTTCCAAAGTTCTTAACATGTCCCTGCAATGACATGCAATATGCTTGTGGGAAAGTCACTTTTTGTTTCAATTCAACTCTTGACTGAACTTGAATTGATCTCCACGAATTGATCTCCATTTGAAGCTTGATTCAATGCATAAATTAAAGGGAGCATTGAACTGTTTTGACTATATTTAAGAAATAAATTTGAATTTACAATATTTGCATGGTCCCTTTGAGAGTATCATAATATAAAGACCTACAAATAAGTTTTACCCCAAAAAGTATAGGGTAACAAGGCACTTGTATTAACTAGAATAGGGGCTTCTAGAAAACTTGATATTTATGCCTAATCTAAGACTATTTTGGAGAAGTTCTAACTACATATTCGCATTGAATATGATTGAATTTAGGGAAGCTCTAATTACATATTTGCATTGAATATGATTGAATTTGCATGTACAGCTATATAGTGGACATCATGTTGACTAGTCCTCAAGTCATAATTCGAGAAAAGAAAGAAGAATAATTTTCAAGGGGAACTTAGAGGCGGTCTCTACATTTTTCTATCATGTACCTCATAAATAATCCTTGCTTTTGAAAATCATTCCCTTTTTAGTATGACTCCAAATGTGGTTAGTAATCTTTGTTAGGAGACATTAATATTGCGTATTTATTAATTTTGAAAATATTTATCTCAAATGATTGAAATGCCTTAAAGCTTGTACATGTAGATGTGGCCATCACCCTATATTTGTAGCGAAAACAAAAGAATTAATATGTATTCACATAGAAAAGAACAATTTGATTATGAGAATGGAATCTAACAAAGTTACAAACTCAGGGCAAATGTTGTTGGCTAAGCATAGTTGGTCAACAATAAACTCTTTCAGATTGAGTAGTTGGAGAATTATAAATAATTTTCAATTTGACACAACTAGTTGAGAGCTAACATGTGAATGATTGAATATTAGCACTATGAACACCCAAATTGTAAAAGGCTTTAGGCAAATAACACAAATGAGTTCTTAGATAAGTTGTTCTGCCATAACTTATCAAAATGGGGGAAAAAATCATGCTGAAACAAATGAAACATTTTGATCTAGTGCTCTGTTAGGTCAATTTCATTTCAAATTCACCTATACAACACAAAACTTGAATTGTTAAGCTAAAAATATGAATAAACAAATATGTGATCCTAATCACTGAGACAAAATTTAAGGGAACGGGCTTTCACTCACGAAGAAGAAAGTAATATCACAAGCAAGCTCTAAATTTGGACTATGATTGTGTCAAACTATATTGAAAATAATAGTTATGCACTGAAGACACTTAGAATATTCAAGATATATTTAGTTTTCACATCTCTGAGTAAACACATAACCTTAATAATCAGTAGAAAAGCACACTAATTGAACTTAGAACATATCCAAAGACATCGATGTTCTTCTGCAATAAATGTACCATCTTCCATAAGCAAAATTCATTATTTAACATGATTCATAATAAGCTCCCAAAATATAGCTTAGAATAGGCAGTTTCTTAATAGGTTTCTTAATAGTCCCATTAAGAGAAACCACAACAATTTTCTCTACATCTTGAAAAAATTTATAAAAAAATGATCATATAAAATTATTAAGTTTTGTTCTAACAAAATTAATTCAAAAATTCAAAGAAGCTTTTTGTATGGAAATTATGATCAAAAACTTATAAAAAATAATTATTAAAAAAACTTTAGACAATAAAATCCTTGAGTGGAAGCTGGGAACTTCCAACCCCCTCTCTCAAGCGAAATCGCTGCTCTATTTTTGCTAGAGAGTATATTGTTCCCTGTAGAAACCCTTTTGTGGGACTGAGTATAAGGCCATTTTAGATAGAATAAATAAAATTATGAATATATTTAAATTGAATACCTTAAAATAATATTTAAAAAGCATGTTTTGTTTGAATGAAAATAATTTTAAATTGAAAATTATTAAAATTTAATAATTTGCCTTAACCAATTACTTCCCAAACTGAATTTTTCATAAATTTTTATTTTTTTATTAAAATTTTAATCATAATGCAAAACAACCAACCCTGGAAAGATCCCAAATTTATCACTTTATTTTTTAGAAAATAAAAACTAAAATCTTAAAAAACAAAATAACAATAGTAAGCTTTTTCAATGAAAAATAACCGAGCAAAATTAATCATAATTTTATTTTTACCTCTTAAAAAAGGAATTTTTTTCCTTCAACAAAAATAAAATATTAATTAAAATAACCACTCATTGACAAATTTCTCAAGTTATGTTAGAAAATTTTTGCAAATTTTTAAGAACGTAGGCCAAAGCTTAAAACATTTGAAAATTATATATATATATATATATATATATATATATATATATATATATATATATATATATATATATATATATATATATATATATAGGTGTAGAGTAAGATTTCAAAATTTTCTAACTTCTACGTTTGTAGAATGCAAAGGCAAATCCTAATATTTTTAATAGCTTTCAAAATAGTACAGGTCGATCTTAAGCATTCTAGTTTCTTTGTAATTTCCATTGATTTGTAATTCCCGTGTTATATGAGAAAATAGTTTTATTTATTTTTGTACATATTGTTTTCATTAATTGCAAGTCATTTGGGTGGCTTTTTTCCACATTCCTTGTTATAAATGGCCATTGCCACTCATTCTGCATCATTTGATGTAGGAGTTATTGGTGCGAGCAATAGCAACAATGACACCGAAGCAAACACAAAAATTTGTTCTGAAGGTTTATCATGAGGTAATTCTCTTGAACCAGACATGTATGTCCCTGATGTAGTTTTAAAATTCCTTGAGTTTAATAAAGCTTGCAGCTATTTTGAAAACTTTACTCTTGTTGCATTTTTTGTGGGACGAGTCCTCCCAGAGAGCCTTCTCAAACAGTGGGTTCATAACCAGTAGCAAAACCATGGGGTTAAATTGGAAGGTGTCCAAAACCTCACCAAGGGCTTTTTTCTATTCCGTTTTAATAACCCTGATCATTGTAAGACCATTGTTAACCATGGGCCCTGGTTTATACGCAACACTTTAGCTATTTTCTCTCACTGGACCAAGGACTTTCAGGTCTCAGAGCAAGCCAAAGTCAAAATCTTAGTTTGGATTGAGTTCCCTGGGTTGCCCTTGCCCTTGTGAAATTTTATAGACTAGTTTATCAAGTCATTAGGCCACTTCATTTGCCATGAGCAGTCTAAATTTTATGTTGCTCGCCCCCAACGAAGGATCTATATTGAGATTGACCTTGCTAAGGATCTCAAAGAATCCATTGATATTCAAGTCAGTGACAACCATTTCACGCAATGAGTGTTGTATATAAATTTGCCAAATACCTGCTTTTGTTGCCAATCATCTTCCCACATGATTAGGGAATGTCCTCTCATGGTCCCCACATCTGTCATGCCCCAAGAACGTAATGGGTTCGACCCAAAACCTTCAGCTGACACCTCTGATGAGTGGACCACGATCACTAATCGCAAAAATGTTCCTGCTAGAGCACCAAATAGGAACAATGCTTCATGCCCTTCACATGCCTTTGTCACTACCTCTATTCTAGCTAAGTCCCTTTTATCTCTGTAACTTCAACTACCTAAACCCATTTTGTTCTTGCCACAAGCGGTCACTGCTATAGCCCCTCCATCGATCTCTGATGCACCTAGCCTTACTTCACAACCCCCTTTGGGGGTGACTGACTCAAATTTTGTGAATCTCGTTACCTTTAGCCGTTAAGTTGTGTTACACCAATCTCATAGCCCTTCGCCTTCTAGTGAAGATGAATATAGGTCACATAAATGGCAACCCGTTACTCTAAGAGATTTCAGAATCTCAACCACTGCTTTTAATAGGTTTTCAGCCCTCTCAAACCTCACAGAAGAGGGAGATATGAATCTTGATAGTTCTTCATGCTAGTCTATTCATGGAATGTAAGAGGACTTACTGATCTGACATGTAAGTCTATGGTCAGGAATAATTGTCAATTCTTTTCAAACATGAAGATATTATGCCTACAAGAAGTCAAGATTTATGACTTCATGCTTCATTCTACAACACGCATTATCTGACCTAGGGCCATCTATCAGGCCACTCATCATGAGTCTGGTAGAGGAGGAGTTATGACCTTATTTTCACCAAATTTGTCTCAACGCATCATCTCATGGGGGTTTGATCCCTCAAATTGTGTGGTTTGGATGCTCTTTGATTTTGACAACTGCATAATTGGGTAAGTTAATCTTTATGCTTTTAATGATGTTGTTGAGTGTACCTTGTTGTGGAGATGGCTGGATGACTCACTTTCAAATGCTCACTAGATTCTTTTTGGAGATTTCAATATGGTAGAATCACCGTAAGACAAAGAAGGGCAGCGTCGCATGAGGTGGTGTGCAAGAGAACATGAGGCATGGTTCTATCTGCATAACAAACTCAGGGTGTTTGACCCCAATCACAGTCGGTGGAAAGATTCTCACTCACCCTGGTTCACTTGGTCTAATTTTTGACAAGGTGAGGATAGGGTGCTCAAAAGGCTCAATCGAGCTTTGTTAACCAAACAAGATCTTTTATATTTTGCACCTATAATTATTTATGATAGGTAATTTTAAGGCTTTCAAGATTTAATTAGATTATTAATTTTTGAAAAAAAATTGGATCTTTAATTTTTTGAAAATGAGTTTCTTGAATAATTATTAATCTAATAACAATTTATCTTATATAATTTGTGGGTTGTGGTGGAGTGTAATTGTATGAGATAAAATAAGAAGATTTATGGGTAAAGTGTGTAAAAAAAATTAAATCAATATTTCAATTTGCACTTCACAATATTATTCTCTTATTTTGATGATTTAAACATGTGATTTAAACAAGGGTCGTGTAGCAGCTAGTCCCTGTCATTTTCGTTGAAAAGTAATTTTGTAGGATTACATGAAGTTGCATGATATTTATTGGTAATACAAATTATTTACAAGGTATGTGTTGAATATGGACACTGATGGGTCAAAGCATATTTGAGCGACAAATAAATTAGAAGGGAAATTTATTAGTTACGATTGTTTCAAAAATTCTTTAAAGATAAATTGCAATTGGCTTGATTCTCATGTGTTCTCTGATGCACCATAAGAATGACAAGTGAACCTCGTAATGACCTTTACGTAAATAGCTAGTAAGTTCTATGATGATGAACTTAGTTGGTGTGAGTAGCCAAATATGCTTATAAGGTTATAACTTAACATGTTTTAGTAACCTGGTGGTTTAATGAGGTATAAAATAGTGATCGCATTGAAAGGCACTAAGCATACCTTTGCATCTCCGAAGTGAGATGAGGCTCAATGTTTATTACCTAGCTCTCATGGACTCCTTCTAAAGTTCTTAACATGTCCCTGCAATGACATACAATATGCTTGTAGGAAAGTGACTTTCTGTTTCAATTCAACTCTTGACTGAACTTGAATTGATCTCCATTTGAGCTTGATTCAGTCCATAAATTAAAGGGAACACTGAATTGTTTTGACTATATTTAAGAAATAAGTTTGAATTTACAATATTTTCATGGTCCCTTTGAGAGTATAATAGTATAAAGACCTACAAATAAGTTTTACCCCAAAAAGTATAGGGTAACAAGGTACTTGTGTTAACTAGAATAGGGGCTTTAGAAAACTTGATATGTGTGCCTAATCTAAGACTATTTTGGAGAAGTTCTAACTACATATTTGTATTGAATATGATTGAATTTAGGGAAGTTCTAATTACATATTTGCATTGAATATGATTGAATTTGCATGTACAACTGTATAGTGGACATCATGGTAACTAGTCCTCAAGTCATAATTTGAGAAAAGAAAGAACAAGAATTTTCGAGGGGAATTTAGAGGGGGTCTCTACATTTTTCTATCATGTACCTCATAAACAATCAATGCTTTAGCAAATCATTCCCTTTTTAGTATGACTCTAAATGTGGTTACTAAGCTTTGTTAGGAGACATTAATATTGCATATTTATTAATTCTAAAAATATTTATCTCAATGATTGAAACGCCTTAAAGCTTGTACATGTAGATGTGCCCATCACCCTATATTTACAGCCAAAGCAAAAGAATTGACATGTATTCACATAGAAAAGAACAATGTGATTATGAGAATGGAATCTAACAAAGTTACAAACTCAGCGCAAATGTTGTTAGCTAAGCATAGTTGGTCAACAATAAAAAATTTCATATTGAGTAGTTGGGGAATTATAAATAATTTTCAATTTGACACACCCAGTTGAGAGCTAACATGTGAATCGTTGAATATTGGCACTATGAACACCCAAATTGTAAAAGGCTTTAGGCAAATAACACAAATGAGCTCTTAGATAAGTTGTTCTGCATAGCTTATCAAAATGGGGGGAAAAATCATGCTAAAACAAATGAAACATTTTGATCTAGTGCTCTGTTAGGTCAATTTCATTTCAAATTCACCTATACAACACAAAACTTGAATTGTCAAGCTAAAAATATGAATAAACAAATATGTCATCTTAATCATTGAGACAAAACTTAAGGGAACAGGCTTTCACTCACAAAGAAGAAAGTAATAACACAAGCAAGCTCTAAATTTGGACTATGATTGTGTCAAACTATATTGAAAATAATAGTTATGCACTGAAGACACTAAGAATATTCAAGATATATTTAGTTTTCACATCTCTCAATAAACACATAACCTTAATAATCGGTAGAAAAGCACACTAATTGAACTTAGAACATATCCAAAGACATTGATGTTCTTCTGCAATAACTATACCATCTTCCATAAGCAAAATTCATTATTTAACATGATTCATAATAAGCTCCCGAAATATAGCTTAAAATATGCAGTATCCTAATGGTCCCATCAAGAGAAACCACAACAATTTTCTCTACATCTTGAAAAAATTTATAAAAAAATGATCCTATAAAATTATTAAGTTTTGTTCTAACAAAATTAATTCAAAAATTCAAAGAAGCTTTTTGTATGGAAATTATGATCAAAAACTGATAAAAAATAATTATTAAAAAAAATTTAGACAATAAAATCCTTGAGTGGAAGCTGGGAACTTCCAACCCCCTCTCTCAAACGAAATAGCTGCTCTATTTTTGCTAGAGAGTATATTGTTCCCTGTAGAAACCCTTTTGTGGGACTGAGTATAGGGCCATTTTAGATAGAATAAATAAAATTATGAATATATTTAAATTGAATACCTTAAAATAATATTTAAAAAGCATGTTTTGTTTGAATGAAAATAATTTTAAATTGAAAATTATTAAAATTTAATGATTTGCCTTAACCAATTACTTCCCAAACTGAATTTTTCATAAATTTTTATTTTTTTATTAAAATTTTAATCATAATGCAAAACAACCAACCCTGGAAAGATCCCAAATTTATCACTTTATTTTTTAGAAAATAAAAACTAAAATCTTAAAAAACAAAATAACAATAGTAAGCTTTTTCAATGAAAAAGAACTGAGCAAAACTAATCATAATATTATTTTTACCTCTTAAAAAAAGGAATTTTTTAACTTCAACAAAAAGAAATTATTAATTAAAATAACCACTCATTGACAAATGTCTCAAGTTCTGTTAGAAAAATTTTGCAAATTTTTAAGAACGCAGGCCAAAGCTTAAAACATTTGAAAATTATAATTTTATATATATATATATATATATATATATATGTATATATATATATATAGGTGTAGAGTAAGATTTCAAAATTTTCTAACTTCTACTTCTGTAGAATGCAAAGGCAAATCCTAATATTTTTAATAGCTTTCAAAATAGTACATGTCGATCTTAAGCATTCTAGTTTCTTCGTAATTTCCATCGATTTGTAATTCCCGTGTTATATGAGAAAATAGTTTTATTTATTTTTGCACATATTATTTTCATTAATTACAAGTCATTTGGGTGGCTTTTTTCCACATTCCTTGTTATAAATGGCCATTGCCACTCATTCTGCATCATTTGATGTAGGAGTTATTGGTGGGAGCAATAGCAACAATGGCACCGAAACAAACACAAAAATTCATTCTGAAGGTTTATCACGAGGTAATTCTCTTGAACCAGACATGTATGTCCCTGATGTAGTTTTAAAATTCCCTAAGTTTAATAAAGCTTGCAGCTATTTTGAAAACTTTACTCTTGTTGCATTTTTTGTGGGATGAGTCCTCCCAGAGAGCCTTCTCAAACAGTGGGTTCATAACCACTAGCAAAACCATGGGGTTAAATTGGAAGGTGTCCAAAACCTCACCAAGGGCTTTTTTTTATTTCGTTTCAATAACACTGATCATTGCAAGGCCATTGTTAACCATGGGCCCTAGTTTATAAGCGACACTTTAGTTGTTTTCTCTCACTGGACCAAGGACTTTCAGGTCTTAGAGCAAGCCAAAGTCAAAATATTAGTTTGGATTGAGTTCCCTGGGTTGCTCTTGCCCTTGTGAAATTTTATAGACTAGCTTATCAAGTCATTAGGCCACTTCATTTGCCATGAGCAATCTAAATTTTATGTTGCTTGCCCCCAACGAAGGATCTGTATTAAGATCGACCTTGCTAAGGATCTCAAAGAATCCATTGATATTCAAATCAGTGACAACCATTTCATGCAATGAGTGTTGTATATAAATTTTCCAAATACATGCTTTTGTTGCCAGTCATCTTCCAACATGATTAGGGAATGTCCTCTCATGGTCCCCACATCTGTCATGCCCCTAGAACGTAATGGGTCCAACCCAAACCTTTAGCTGACACCTCTGACGAGTGGACCATGATCACTAATCGCAAAAATGCTCCGACTAGAGCACCAAACAGGAACAATGCTTCATGCCCTTCACATGCCTCTGTCACCACCTCTATTCTAGCTAAGTCCCTTCTATCTCTGCAACTTCAGCTACCTAAACCCATTTTGTTCTCGCCACAAGCGGTCACTGCTATAGCCCCTCCATTGATCTCTGATGCACCTAACCTTACTTCACAACCCCCTTTGGGGGTGACTGACTCAAATTTTGTGAATCTCATTACCTTTAGCCATTAAGTTGTGTTACACCAATCTCATAGCCCTTCACCTTCTAGTGAAGATGAATATAGGTCACATAAATGGCAACCCGTTACTCTAAGAGATTTCAGAATCTCAACCACTACTTTCAATAGGTTTTCAACCCTCTCAAACCTCACAGAAGAGGGAGATATGAATCTTGATAGTTCTTCGTGCTAGTCTATTCATGGAATGTAAGAGGACTTACTGATCTGACATGTAAGTTTATGGTCAGGAATAATTGTCAATTCTTTTCAAACATGAAGATATTATGCCTACAAGAAGTCAAGATTTATGACTTCATGCTTCATTCTACAACACACATTATCTGACCTAGGGCCATCTGTCAGGCCACTCATCACGAGTCTGGTAGAGGAGGAGTTATGACCTTATTTTCACCAAAGTTGTCTCAACACATCATCTCATGGGGGTTTGACCCCTCAAATTGTGTGGTTTGGACGCTCTTTGATTTTGACAACTGCATAATTGGGTAAGTTAATATTTATGCTTTTAGTGATGTTGTTGAGTGTACCTTGTTGTGGAGATGGCTGGATGACTCACTTTTAGATGCTCACTAGATTCTTTCTGGAGATTTCAATATGGTAGAATCACCATAAGACAAAGAAGGGCAGCTTCCCATGAGGTGGTGTGCAAGAGAACATGAGGCATGGTTCTATTTGCATAATAAACTCAGGGTGTTTGACCCCAATCACCGTCGGTGGAAAGATTTTCACTCACCCTAGTTCACTTGGTCTAATTTTTGCCAAGATGAGAATAGGGTGCTCAAAAGGTTCAATCGAGCTTTGTTAACCAAACAAGATCTTTTATATTTTGCACCTATATAAGGTTGGCTTGTCTTGGCTATACCAGACACCTTTCTGTTTGACCATCACCCCATTTGCTTCAATGTTGAGTGGACTACTCCTCAAGTTTGGATGCACATCACCCAATTTTACCTCAACACTACCCATCCCAAGCATGAGCGTAGCTTGAAACACATTGGTTATATCTAAAATCTCACTCCAAAGCCCACCGGGTCCACTGGATGGATTATATAGTGGTCTGATGCTATCAAACGTACTACCACTTTCCTTAGAATATATGGCTAAAAGGTTGCCTTTTTTAGACAACATATTCACCATGCCACCAATCAAGAACTTATCAGAGCCTCCCAAGAGCTTGAAGCCTCACCTTTTAATATACAATTACAAGCTTGCACAGCTAATTAGAGATAGAAACTCCAAGTTGTTGAAGCTTACTCTAGTGAAAATAATGTCATAACTCCTCCTCTACCAGACTCCTAATATAGAGGGTTGAAAAAAGTGACAAAAAAAAATTGTCCTGCTTTGGTCTAGACAAGCGGCAGATAGGATCAAGGCCATTAAAGGTGCAGCTGGGCACCTCACCAAATTACCTGAGGTGTTACAGGAATTTGTTGCTCACTACCAAGAGGTGTTCACCTCTCAACCAGATACTACTGCCATATAAGATGCTCTCACCCATTGTTTGGGAGTTGTTTCTTGTAAGCTTTCAGAGGCCCAAAGAGTCACTTGTGATCGACCTCTTAGTCTTAATGATCTTAAGGAAGCTGTTACATAGATGGCCACTAACAAGGCTCCTAGAATTGATGGATTCCTTTTGAGTTTTACCATTCTATATGGGAGACTATGGGCCTTGACCTTCATAAGGTTTATATTGAATCTTTGCATACCAATTCTTTGGGGACTCTCATAAATCAAGGCAATATTAAGTTCATTCCCAAAGTTGGAGACCTAGAAGTGCTGACCAATTGGAGGTCTATTACTTTATTGAATGTATCCTATAAGATCATTGCCAAAGCTTTGGCCCTTAGGATCAAACATATCCTTCCTCTGGTTGTGGGGAGTGAACAAACTGGTTTCATTCAAAATCGTTATATCCTGGACAATGTGATAGCTATTTGGGAAGGCATAGAGTGGGCTATAACTTCCAATCAAAAAACTCTTTTTGTCAAGATTGACTTTGATAAAGCCTATGACCGCATAGAATGCCCCTTTTATCACGACCATGTTGTAAGCTCTTGGATTTGGACTAAAATTTGTGCACACTATTAACATGTTATTTCAGGATGTTGGAGCTTACATCACCATAAATGGGGCTTAGTCTCATAGATTGAGCTACATAGATCGATTAGACAAGGTTGCCCCTGCCCTTTATGTGCTTGTTGCAGAAGGTTTTAATTACCTTTTAGGTAACTATTCTTCTAGGGGGCTGGTTAAAGGTATCTCTCTTCTTGCCTCAGATCGTTAATTGGTTAATGGTCAATTTGCAGATGACTCCTTTCTTACTCTCCGAGAAGATGAAGAGTCGGTCAGGAATGCCATGCAATGCCTTGATATTTTTTGTTTGGCCTCAGGATCTTCCATTCAATGGAAAAAGACCCAATGCTACAAATAGTCTGTCTTCTAAACCCCCTTAGCTTGAGGGTTACCAATGGCAATGGATCTTCCCAGGCATTCAATTTAAATTCCTTGGCATTTCTTTTGCCTTTTGAACTTCCCCTGCTAATCTTTAGTCTTATGTTATATAGAGGGTTGAAAAAAAATTGCCTATTAGATTGATAAGCCTCTTACTCTAGCTGAGAAATTTTAGATATATTCTAAGGTCTTGGTTGCTACTCATGTTTATTACTCTTCCTATTGGCCCCCTTCTAATGCCTCTTATGCCAAGTTGGAAAATCTTCTTTGTGACTTCCTCTGGGCAAATTCTAAAGGCCATTAAGGGTTTCATAGAGTGTCTGGGCCATTTGTTGTAGGCCTAAGGAAATAGGTGGTCTTGGCCTTATTGACATTAAACTTCAAGGCATTACTCTCAGTGTCAAGTGGATTATAAGAGGCTTGGAAGGAGATGAAGCTTGGAAGATCCTTATCAAAAACTACATTGCTCAAGGATTTCCTCTAGGCAGGAAGGTGTGGCAGGGTATTGACTTGCATACCCTCCTCCTCACTCTTGTGCCTGTCAAAATCACTGGCTCTTTTGTCATACAAAGCATATGGAAGACCTGGGAGAAGCTTAAGTCTCACCTAGTCTAGGTTGGAGATGGATTTAGGAATGGTCTCTCTATTAATTCTCAATCTCTCTGGTGGTCACCTATTCTCAATTTCCACAATGTTCCTTTTGTCACGATTCTTTGGATAAAAAGTCTTAGGCTCTTTAAAAAGGGTATTAAACACATTGGAGATATTTTCTATAAGATCTCTCAGGACTTGCTACCTTGGAATATTATGAAAGCTAGGTTTCAGCTTAACAAAGCAAATAAAGAATCTCTTTTTGAAATTCAAAATGTCATACGTGGTGAGTATCTGAACAAAATTGGAGTGTCATCTCTCACCCCATGGTGGAAGGATTGGAATATGCCTACATCCACTCCTTTTTATCGTTATGCCCCTAAGTTGGGATATAATCTTATTGCTCCCCAGCATACAGATACTGAGGCACTCAATAGACGTTGGAGTCTTAACTCTCTCCATTATGTCTCGCTGAGGAGATTTAATAATACATGGTTGGTTTTTTTGGAATCTAAAAAATCTCACCTTATATGGTGCATTATGTATCATGGGCTCCCTGTTGGAGACTGGCTCAAGCATATGGGGGTTCCTAATCCCACTTGTTATGCTTGTCACTGCCCAAAAACCATTAAGCACCTTTTTTGGTTTTGTCCCCATGCATAGTCTACCTGGAGATGGATTCCCCCTCTTTTTAAACCCTTCAGACCTAAAATGTTCACCTATAAAATGGCTCTCTTGGGGGACTCAACCTTGCTTCCTACAAGATACAACAAATTTTAGCAAATTTTTTTCACTAATATTTTATTTTAGATCCGGAAGTCTAGAAATAAAGCTTGTCTTAATCATGAAGCTATAGAAATTGGTTTTTCAATTTCTAACAAAATTAATGTGATCTTGACTATTACCCTTCACATCTAGAGTTAGATGAAGAAAGTGTGATTGAAACTTCACCATTTATAAGAGTTATTGGATCACTGGGGTAATGCCCCTTGTGTTGTCAGTTGAGAACCACCTGAACACACTCCTCCTCGGGGATGTGGTGGTGGAGCCAGGTGTTCTTAGTCTTGAAGCTGTCAGTCTTGGAGTCAGAGGAGCTCCTCTCCTCGCTCTCACTGGCCATCTCCTGGGCATGGGACTACTTATTTTCTAGGTAGATCATCTCATCGTGATAGTGGCAATGGAGGAGGCTAGGTGGCTACCCAATAGGACAAGTTTTTGCACCTGGTGCTTGCCATTTCTTTACCTTGATATAATTTTGGGCAGCTGCAACAAACTCCTCAAGAGCAACATAATGATGGGTGGGAGCCTCTTACCTTGGATGAGGACCCCACAACTGACGAGGGGTGGGGAGGGAATCCTCAAGACCCTCTGCCAGCTCCGCCACTTGCTACCATCTTTGTTGCTACTACTTAAGGACTTGTTTGTTTGTTTATTTGTGCTTTATCTTTTTTTGGTTATTAGTGTACACGTGTTAGACTTTTTGGCCAGTATGGCCTTCTAATTGCTTCTGCTGCTTTCTCGGGGATTCTATAGCCCGATGTATTTTTGAGGTGGGACTTTTCCACCCTCTTTTTATATGACACGCTGTATTTTATTTTGTAAAGTTTTAATATAATAAAGTATGCTTTTCAATAAATAAATAAATTACATTTTGTCCTCATTTTTGGGTTGTTGCTCTCTCTCTTACTGTTGTTGCTAGTTGTTTCCTTTAGGGAATTATAATCAATAAAATGAGGAGTACGCGGGCTCCATTACTGGGATAAGTAGAAAAAAGAGGTGTCATGCAAGAAAGATATTCTAACTGTAATATAAAATATGACGGTATCATAGCCAGCTATAAATAAATTGAATTATAGCCATGACCATTAATAATAATGAACATGCCGATTGGTGATGAGGGTGGTTACAAAACAAAATTTGCCTACACCCTACTTCAAAACTTGTACAATCCATCTTTCATCTCTTAGTAGACCTAGATCCCCCATCGCTACTTCTCTCCAACTCTTTTTGTAATCTGTAAATAAGTATTAAAATTTGCACAAATATGTATTGTGTTGTTAAATAAACAAGGGTCGTGTAGTCGTTAGTCCTTATTTTTATTGTCTTTGTATTGACAATTGTTTGGGCATGATTTCACATTTAAATTCACAATATAATTTTGATTTAATAATTTGAATAATATATTGTATTTTATTTATTTTTCATTAAATTCAAACTATCAATATGAGTATGCAAATAGATGAAAAGTATTATTTAATAGTGACCATCAACAAAAACAAAAGGCAACATTTATATTGTATAATTATTTGCTCCAATTTGAATTTAATTAACAATAATTCTTTTAAGATTTTAAAGGTTACGTAGGTGAGAATTTTTAAAAGTTGCATAAATGAGAGTGCTAAGAATGAATTGTTTACATAATTTTTAAGAACTATTAATTATATACTAAATATATATTAAATAAAATAAAATATATGACTTAACATAATAAATAAACCAAACTATGCATGAATACCTTGATAGCAAGATATACACAGTGAGAAGATAAATGTATGAAAATAAGGAAGCATGCACATGAGAAAGAAAGATATCATAAAAATTATTTTATTTTGGGTACTTTTATATTTTTGTATGAGTTATTTAGACTTGATTAAGAAATATATCAATTAGAAGCACATGAATTTTAACTGACAATAAATGCATCATGAATGTGAATGATTTGATCACTGTTATGATGATTTCTAGTGGATAGAGCTGTGCTCCTTGTGAATCAAAATCTCAATTCCCAGCAACTTTGAAAATAGTTGTCTGCATAATCTAGATTTATTAAAAAGAACACTCTAAAATATCTATACCAAAACTGCTTAATATAATATCAAGTGCTATAAAAACAACTTCTACTTGAAAAAAAGAACCGAAAGAAAATATACTATTAAAGAAATTGGACACATGTATAAATACATAGTTAATAAAAATTTACTGATTAATAGCAACCAAAGTATTTTTTTTTAAATTTTAAAAGTATTATACATCAAACAAACAAACAAAATAAATAATAAAATAAACAACATATTATACACCAAATTTTAAGCCCATTGTATTCGTGCATACCCCGAAGTTTATTATGCATTGTTTGTATTTATTTTTTTAATGACTTAGGGCAAAGATTATTATTTTTAATTATTCAAGGTAGTGTAAGGTAAAGACAAATGGGATGTTTCCTTAAGTAATGACGTCAAATATATTTATCCAACATATGGATTATAAGATGTATAGTCATTCCATGTTTCACATAGATGCACATGTGGCATAACAAATCAAGTATGAAGTAGGATAAACATGAAGTACAATCTGGTATAACTGCACATTGTCGATAGAATTGCATTAGTAATAGATGTAAACAAAGATTTCAGTTTATGTGGAAGTACATGGAGTTCTATGCCCAATTTTATAGGTATTAATCATAATATTTCATAAATATATATACATGTCTTTCTTAAATTTTTTGTTTTAAAATTTGAAAAAACTTGTATCACAAGAACATCGAAAAATTATTATATAGTCAATTAAACAACAAATAAATAATTTAAATAGTTTTTTTTTTGATCAAAAAATTGTAAAAAATAAATTAAAACTCTAGTTAAAGAAAAAATTCTTGTATTTAATTGGTTCATTCTCGTATTTAATTGGTTCATTCTCTAAGAACTATTGTTTTCATCGATTCACACGGTTCCTTGCATGACAAGGACTAAATATTAGCCACTTTTGTATTCCTTTTCAACAAATATCGAGCCACATCACACCACATTAATTGGTCATGTTACGAAATCATTTTTTGTTATACTAAATCTAAACGTGTATCAACTTTATCTAGTGGCATACTGGTTATTGGTTGTCATTAATTGAAGAAGCTTTAATTGTTCCCTGTCGTATATGTGGCAAAATAAGCGATTTAGATGGTCAGCAATCCCAAAATCGAGTTTCAATTATTGTTGTTATATTGGGTTCATATAAAAATATATTAAATATAGGGAATATATTCAATGGTCCAGCGATTTGATTTCCACTAAATACGATTTGTATTTTTTTTGGAAGGAATATTCCATGAGAACATGTAATGGAATATTCCTTAATATTTGATATTAAATTTTGGAATACAAATAAATTATGTTATTTCAAAGATTTTTATTGGTCACAAAAAAAATTATTTGTTTAATCGATTCCTATAATACCCTGTAGGGCAGGGACTAAAAATATATATAGTTTGACCAAAAATCTTCTTCTTTTTTTACTTCATAGACTATGAAAACATTATCTCTCTGATAGTTTGAGATGTTAATAACAATATCTAACTTTAAATTTGATGCACATTTGATTATTATAGTGAAGTTTTTCTTCTTGTTTGGAGAAAGTGGTAAAAAAATAATTATATCTTGGGTATGTGGTGGAGTATAAAGGCTTTTTTTTTCCGAAAAAATTCAAGACCAGCGTATTGATGTAGCTAGATAAAGTCCATATGTCACGAGTGAACAAGTAATTCATAGAGAAGGTAATGGAGTTATTAATCAGTGTGATCTATAAAAAAAATCTAAGATAAACACCTCAAGTTTAATATATCTTGGTAATTTTCATGTAGATGTATTTAATATATTTGCATTAGTATAAATATATGACAGGGTTATAATTGAATTACTTCACATTGATAAGAATTGTGAGACAAGGATGACTGGTAAGATATTGCATGCATCAAAAGCTATACTAATAGGGAAAGAGGTTAGAAGGTGAGAAACTCACAATAGTAAATTATATTCATCATTCCTCCAATTAACAAATAAATGCAACCCTTTATTTTATGATTATTACTTACCTTATGATTATTATTAAAAATATATGAAGAAAAATATCATTAAAATGATTATTTATAAAAGTCATTTGAGATGATTTTAAAAAAATCTTAAAAAATTAATATATATAATTTTTTTAGAATTTTGTTTCATCATAAAAATGGAATGTGAAAACCTTATCTTTGTTAGAATTTTGTTATTAGTCATTGTTTAAGGGAGGGTAATTATAACAATCAATTTTGTTATTAGCAATTTTCGTTTTGAGCAATCAAAATCAAAATTTTATATGCATTTTATATTTTTCAAATTATAAAATTTACTTAGTATATATCTAAATTTTTTAAATTAAAAATTAATAATTTATGGATTTATTTTTTCCCTTGTTAATTAACCATCCTTGATTTTACATATTTTTTATTTTATCTTTTTATAGAAAATTTGATATATTTAAACTTAAAAACCAGTAAATGACATGTAGTAAATCAACAATTGTAATTTCAAATTTATAACAGTAGAATGTGTAATTACCAAAAAGTGGTAATTAGATATTAAGAGTGTCGCTTGAGTTACCCTATTCTTAGGCTTGCCATAGACCTATTCTAGAGCCTTAGACTTGTATTTCCAGCCATTCAACAAACTTTGTTCACTTACAATGAGTCACGACATAGTCCATGAATTGTCACCTCTGACTCCAATCCAACTTTCCTAAAATTCTACCAAGAGGACATTTAGGATACTGCATCTACATTGTGTTAGTGTCCCCTACTGGGCACTATTGTCCTTAGCCCTAACTCTTCCTAATGGATATTTTTTCAAAGGTGTGCCCCTCCTAAGGTTGACCCGCGCTCATTTTCTTGTCTGCATAAGTAATATAACCCTATATATACAAGTCTAATCCACCTTTATTCATTGGATATAAAATAGATGCAAAAGCTATTCAAACCTAAAACAAAGTTATGCAAAATCAAGGTACATGATCCATATTATGCCCTACTTTCTACATATTATCATCTACAACAACCCTAAGTCTAGTTTTCAAGCATTCAAAGGCTTAAGCACATTTAAGGCATCCAAGGCCACTCTCATTCTAACATTCACTTGCACATACATCAAGCACTAGGTGGGAGAACTACATTGGACTTGATCCCTCTTTGAGGTATTGGTATGTAGGCAACTCTCTACATAGCAAGATGTTGAGGATGTCCAATCCATCCTACTAACACACTCAAATCTTATTTATATCACACTTACAAAGAGAATTAGGGTTTGTACACAAAATTAAGATTTATAGGTACAATACACAATTACATGCTTCAATCATATGGGAACAAAACACACAGGCACAAGTGCAGGTGTTGCCTAAAAATAAGAACAGTCCCATAAGGGTGACATTAGTGCCATATTGAGGACACTACACATGGATGGTGTTATTTTCCAAACTAGGTGCTATTATCCAGTGAATAGGTGAATATTAGAATCCTACTTGTGATACTCAAAACTAAACAAATCTCAAGTTTCAAAATGTAGATCATCCATAACAGTCTATTTTTAGCTAAGTCTCTATTTAACCCTATTTATTTCTATAATTGGAAAGTCAATCAAGGTCAATTTCATTATAAATCAGTAGGTTAATTATTGCAATTTTTTTTACTAATTTAGATATCTCAGGATTTTAACCAAACATAGGTAATTACACATGTACAACCCTAAAAGGTTAAATCATTTGGTGAACTTGTCTTATTTTGAACATTACATAAAACCCTAGCTTTCATTTAATTCTTATCTTTGTACAATAAATTTAGGGCCGTATACTTCTAATTTTTTGATTTTATTTAGACAACCTAGCTAAATAAAATTAATTTTACATTAGGGTTTCAATTTATTTTACATCTAATATAAATTATTGCAAAAGAAACCCTAGCTTCCATAACCATAACCCTATACACACTTAGGGTTTGTATCCTTTTTCTATGTACTCATATTTTAATTCGTTAAATATTCCAATTTGCTGCAATATTTAAAATTTTGAAAAATTTAATAGATTACTATTCTTAAAAGTTCCAAAATATACAAAACTTGTTTTCCTACCTTCAACCTACAATGGCAAAATTTAACAACATAATTTTTTTAACCAATAAGTGTTAATTACAAGACTTTGTGTCCAAACATAAGGATATAAAAGATGATTTCATAAACATCCTTCAAGAGGAACTCCAAAAGAACAACAATGGTCAATCTTTTGTCCCTCTAGTTAATGATGTTATTACACCTTCAGTGGGGCCTACTCAACCAACTCAGATAGCACAACCAAAAATTATTATTCAAACATTAGTGACAACTACTCCATTTGTGGCTAGTTCTTCTCCACCTGATGTACAATCTCTCATGTAACAGGTTCTTTCTCTATAATCTAAGGTGTTACATCTTAAGCAAGGAGCAACTAAGCCTTCTCGCACCTTGGATTCCAACATTTTATTGCATCCACCATTGGCACATCACATTATGGTAACTCCTTTGCCATCCAGTTTCATAACACCCAATCTCACATTATATGATGGCAAGGGTGACCTAGAGCATCACCTTCGGTCCTTTCACACAACATGCTTAGATTGTGTCCAATAATCAACTTCTTACAAAGCTCTTTCCACATAGTCTTAAGGATTATGTCTTACAATAGTTTTATAATTTTCTTAACCAATCTATTGTGACATTCAATCCTTTAGTAGATATGTTCTTATCACACTTCTCTATCAACATAAGTGATAATATATCATATGCACAGGTGGCACAACTCAAACAAAAATCAAATAATCCCATAACCAATTATGTCTTATAGTACATGATAATCTTATCAAAATTGACTAGCCCTATGGTGGACAAAGAACTTCAAGATATATTCAAACATAGTGTATTATCAACACTTCATGAAGTAATCTTATTCAATAATTTTCTTACATTTATAGACATGTACCACACAGTTAAGGAAAGAGAGGTTAAGCTCTTAGTAATGGGCAAACTCAAATATACAAATGGATCAGATTCGACTATCAAGAGTTCAAGCAAACCTCCATATAAGGTTAGAACCATAGAAAACAAAATAGATCAAAATGTAATAGTTAACACAGCTTTAGAGCCTTCACCAAGATTGGTTTTATCAACTCCTCAGTGCAAAGTATTCACTAATTTATCAGAGTCACTAGCACGGGTCCTACAACAACTATTGGAATGAAATTTCATATCTTTCCCTCCCATTAAAGATGTTGATACGACACGGTCTCTTCCAAAGAGTTATGATTCAAATGCATTATATGAGTATCATAAGGCACCAAACCACACCATAAACAGATGCATTAGACTAAAGCATAAGATACAAGACCTTATTAAGGCAAACATTATTAAAGTGGGCACACCCATCAAGGAATTGAAATAATAAACAGAGGTAAAGGAACTTAAGATATTTTCATATCTTTTTCCAATAAGGTAGGGGGCACATTAGGTGTTCATTATACATACCAGGTTCATCCACCACTAGATTCTTATCACACAATCATAAAAGAGACACATCCCATACATAATATTATTGGAATGTATCACACTACAGTGCCACCTAGACCACTTATCACATTTTTAAAGTAGGAGATTTTGGATGACAACACACATTTGCATGTGCTCTTGATATGAGTATATATAGACCACATCATATTCATGATGTCATTGTTGATAATGGGTCAAACACAAACATGTGCACCATGACACTTCTACAACACTTGGGCTACATAGAGTGGGATATAATCACTATAGATTAATTATTAGTGGTTTTAGTGGCCACATTCGGAGCTCATTAGGGGGTTAGTACTTTCATTACATGTGGGACCAACACACATAGCCACTCAGTTTCTAGCAGTACCTAGTGCGAGTGTATTTGACATTATTTGGACAGGCCATGGTTACAACAACTCAGATCTATCTCATATATAGTACACTAATATCTCAAGTATATACATGCTAACCAAGTGGTTAAGATTGAGGGTGTCCCATATGTTTATCATCTTCCCATCATAGATTCCAATCACACTTATAACACCGACACCACTCATAATTCTATTTCCATTATCAAATATTACAAGGCTATCAATTTTAGTAGAGAGTAAAACTCCTATGTATACATCACAGTGTTTAATAGAGTCCTAAAATCATGCTATATTTACTTCTACAGTGTCTACACACACACATACTCTCCCTCAAAGACCATTACTAGGGAGACCATTACATCATATATATATGTTACAGATTCTAGAGGACCTCCCTCTACATGGTTTACACTAAAATAAATTATATTGGGATCTAGGGGTTCTTATCATAGGGCACCTACATCACCTACAGCTTCTACATCTACTAGATGGGTCCCCAAGATCCCTACAATTCACAGGGCATCACAGTTAGTGCCACAACATTATAGCATCACTACTCAGGGAACTTCAGGTTTATTTTTACAACATACCAGGTCATGGGTTCACAATTTCCCTTTCACACTGCATGCACAATCACTATTCCAATTTTCAACATAGGTCACAATGATGGTGAGTCTCCCATGAGATTCATTGGTTAGTACGATTCCTACCCTTGTACATATTTCCTTCTCTCTCTCACTCCTTGTACATAGTTTGTTTTCATATGCATGTACATAACTTATACTCATGAAACACAAAATTAATATAATATGTCAAAATAAAAAAATATTAAAATATTTTAAAAATCCAAAAAAATTATAAATTGTATGCATTGCTTTGTTTACATTTCTACTGCTTGCCAGATATTGCATATTGCTAGATATCCTAGTGTAGTCAGTTTTATCATACACATATGCTTCACTTATTATTGTCAAGTGCTTGCATATTATAGATAGGACTCCAATCCACTACACAGATCCAAACCAGCTATCATCTACCCATTAGGGGAATTTACACCGATCCAATTTTATACATTGTTATATCTACCCACTCGGGGGTGTCTTCTACACAGTTGCTACAATCTGATGTTTTATCTTTACATACTATACATTCTAGTTATACATTTATTTATCTTTATATTGGTCATTGTTATTAATTGCTTATATTTTTTTTTCAACTATCTCTAGTTATCTTCAGTATATATACACCCTGGCATCTGCATAGATTTGTATGACACATTTATACATGCTTTCATTTTCAGTTCTTAGATTAGAACTGATTGTGTTTACTATGCTTCTTACATCTCCAAGGGAATTTAAATATGCCATTGTTCCTTGGCTTCTATGCGACTTCTTTGTTTGTATGCCTTAGACATGTGCCCATGTCCCTTGTGTGTTCTCTTGCATGCTTTTATATGCAAACATTTAAACATGTCCTTCTTTATGGCTTTATGCCAATTTACTTATTGTTTATTTATGTGGACATTTGAACACGTCCTTTTATGTCTTCATTCTCAAATTTAGTGACATGTGCTCATGTCCCTTGTATTGTAGCCCCTTGGCCTAATCCTTATGTGCCTTGTGTGATTGTATGTTTACTTCTTTGTATGCTTCTACACCATGACACTTGTATTCACTTGTTACACACACCAGCTTTGATGCCATGAGAGCTCTCATGCATTTACCTATCCTACTTGGGAGCCTTGATGGACATCATGCCCCATCCCCCTAGGTAATTACTTAGATTTTACTATTATTGTAAATTACTTACATCTATTTTGATACCCTTGTCTAATGATAGATTACAACATACATCTTATATTGGAATATCATGGTATGGCAAACACATTTTGCATAGTTACTTATTTAGAGGGTAGTTCTTCTATAGATTTCATAACTACCCTCAAAAGAGGGGGCATTTACAGGGGTCATCATAGAGGTCATTCTCCTATTTTGCTTTTTATAGATACATTTTAGCACACAGGCTTAGTTTCAAATATTAGACTCAGGGTAAACACATAATAGAATAGAGATTCAATGTTTAGTTCAAACCACATAGAGATTAGACCAGGTAGACATTAGTGCCCATATTCAGACACTAGCACCATAGGACACTACTATCCACTAAAGGGCATTACTATCCAATAGCCCCAACTTTAGGACAATCCATTTCATTGAGACCAGTACAGTAGGTACAATACATATTACATAGATACAGTCACAAGTTTGGTAGTTATGCTTAAATTTATCTTAGATTAAGTCATTTCAATCTAGATTCATCCTACTTACTTAGATTTTGGGGCATCATGCATGACATGATCACTCATACATTTAGATTAGTACACAAATTCAGCTATTACATACTTGATTCAGATTCAATATATTCATATACTAGATTAGGGGCATGTGTGAGACACATAGTTTCCACATACTCAGCTTCAGATAGGTTGATCAAATGGAATGGAAAACTCCATATCATTATCTACACTATATATACTTGCTATCACATTCTAGGGTATCACCAAATTCGTGCCTTACTTCATCTGCAATAGTTGACATTCTTGAGCAGCCTAGATCCACCTTTTATACCTGAGTGGTTGTAGATTTGAATTCAAAGTTAGATTACTCAGTTAGATACTTTTAACACTTTAAGTAATATAGTTACAAATGCATCTACTTCACACAGGGGGAAAAGATGGAGTCATGGCCTACTTAAGTTCTTGAGCCACCTACATGAGAGGGTTTGACACACATACAATCTTATCCAAACTATTCATAGAAATAAAGATCCACCAAGCAAGGGTGGGAAATTATAGAGTCAAAGTCAGATTGAGTTCTTGAGCCACCCATATGAGGATTGAGAAAACCATTAACTCGGTTCAAGTTATTTAATGATATGATCACTTTGCACTTTCACACACACAAGTTATCACTAAGTTCATGCATTGGTTTACATACCCAATGAAGTGTATTCATTCCTTTCCTCCCTCTTTACTTAGTTATTTCATTTTAGCAGAGTCCTTTGATTTTGATCATCTCATTAGTAAGGACTGATTTTTGCATGTTTCATTATAGAACATTACTTTGGATCATGTTTCACTTATGTAGACCCAGATTCACATATTCAAACTTAGCTATATAGGACTCAATTCCAAGGTAAGTCCAGGTATGATTCTTTTTCATTTATTCTAGACATTTCACTTTGCTACATTACTAACATAAATGGGGAGCAAATGTAATCACTTAAAAGTGGTAATTGAATGCTAAGAGTGTCACTTGAGTTATCATATCCCTAGGCTTACCATAAACCTATTATAGAGCCTTAGACTTGCATTTCCATCCATTTATTAGACTTTTTTCAATTACAACCAATCAAGACACAATCCTTGAATTGTCACCTCTGACTCTAATCCAACTTTCCCAAAATTTTGCCAAAAGGACATTAGCGTTACATTTGGGACACTACAACCACATGGGGATAGTGTCTCCAAATGAGTGCTACTACCCTTAGCCCTAAATATTACCAACATATACTTTTTCAAATGTACACACTTCTTGAGGTTGGCCTAAGCTCATTTTATTATCCACATAAGCAATAAAACCCTATATATACATGTCTAATCCACCTCTATTCACTGGATGGAAAATAGATGCAAAAACTATTCAAACTTAAGAAAAAGTTGTGTAAAATCAAGGTACATTAGCCTTATTCTGCCCTACTTTCTACATACTACCATCTACAACAACCCTAAGTCCAGTTTTCAAGTATTCAAAGGCTCAAGCACATTCAAGGCCACTCTCATTCTAGCATTCACTTACACATACGTCAAGCATTATGTGAGAGTACTACAACAAACTTGATCCCTCTTTGAAGTATTGGTATGTAGGCAAATCTCTACATAACAAGGTGTTGAGGATGTCTAGTGCATCCTCGCTAACACACTCAAATCTTGCTTATATCACACTTGTAAAGAGAACTAGGGTTTGTACACAAAATCAATATTTTTAGGTATAATACACAGCTACAAACTTTGATCATACAGAACATAACACTTAGGCTTAGGCGTAGCTGATCCCCAAAAATAGAAACAATCCTACAAATGGAACATTAGTGCCATATTTAAGACATTACACATGGATGGTGCTATTGGCCAAATTGGGTGCTACTAGCCAATGAATAAGTGAATATTAAAATCCTACTTATGACACTCAAAGTTGCTCAAATCTCAAGTTTTAGGACCTAGATCATCCGTGATAGTCTATTTTTACCTAAGTATCTATTTAACCCTATTTATTTTTATTATTATAAATTCAATCAAGGTCAAAATTATTCACAAATCAACAGGTTAATTATTGTAATTTGTTTAGTTAATTTAGACATCTCAACCCTTTAACTAAATATATGTAATTATTCTCGTAAAACCCTAAAATGTTAAATCAAAATGTCAAGTAATTTATTACCAAGGGTTTTACTTTAATTTGGATTAATGAAACCCTATTAGGATAGAAATAATTATAGTAATGAATTAATTTTGATTTGCACAACATATACAAATATATAAGCTAAATTTAGTAATAAATATACAATAAGGGGTAATAATTCTCTTGACTTGTCTGATGCACATATATGAAGACTAATTACATTAATTGTGTATCACAAGGCTATGCAAGTACTCTATATGTGGTCCTTCTAAATTTATTTTTTTATGGTCGACTTTAATAGATTTGGCAAGTATCGACAGTTGACACTAGCCTAAGTGGTCAAAACTGACCCTACACAGTCATTAATTATTTTTTAAGGGCGATGTGCATGTCTCTGCAATGTTTATTTTTGTTTTTATTTACTTCTAAAATTGTATGGAATACTCGTATGCCCACATCCTACTTCTACTCGAATAATCTGATGTCAAAATGGGGGTATTGAACAAGAAGCTTGAGTCAGACTGATCTTGGTTAGTCCACATTGATTGAACAAGTGTTGCACTACATTGCCAATACTTTGAAAAAGGCTTAAACTCAAATATAGTTCATATGTGTAATTGTGTATGTGTATAATTGTGTATGTAAGCCTAAATGCTCTTTCTCTTATCTTAAAAGGATAAAAAGTTTAAAGTGATATTATATCCACTAATAATAAATATTTATAGTAGGTAGTTATAAAGCTTTCGAGATTTAATTCGATTATTAATTTTTGAAAAAAAAATCATATGTTTAATCATTTTAAGATGAGCTTCATGAAAAGTTATTTATCTAATAACAAATTGTCTCATATAATTTTTTAATAATAATCATGAGAAAATAATAATTTAATTAAAGTGTTTGAAGAAGTTTTCAAGTATTTAGTTATGCTAATAGGTGTAACATACAATAGTGATTGTTGGTTGTAGTGGAGTGTAATAGTGTGAGATAAAAGAAGAAGATTTATGGTAAAACCATCTAAAAAAATTAAATCAACATTTTAGCTTACACTCTGTGATACTATTCTCTTATCCTGATGATGGTTCACAGAGCATGAGCTAAAACATTATTTTAAAAAAAACTACATGGTTTAAATACAATCATTTTTTTTGCTTCATGGACTGCAGAAACACTATCTCTCTAATAGTGTGAGATGTCAATAACAATATCTTACTTTAAATTTGACGTCCATTTGATCACTATAGAGAAATTTTTCTTTTTGCTTGGAGAAGGTGGTAAAAAAATCATGATATCTTGAACATGTGGTGGAGTTTGGGGCCTTTTTAACAAAAAAAACTTAAAGATCAACATAATGGTGTAGCTAGACAAGGTCAATATGTCATGAATGAATGAAAAATTCATAAAGAAGGTAATTGATTCATTAATTAGTGTGGTCTATTAAAAATCCAAGATAGTTGCATTAAACTTGATATTTCTCAGTATTTTTCAAATAGATGAATTTAAGATGCATGCACTAATATTCATATATGATTGAATTGTAATTGGATTAATTCCACAATAATATGAATTGTGAGATAATGATGACTTATAAAATATTTTATGTTCCAAAAATTCTGTTAATAGAGAAAGAGGATAGAAGATGAGAAACCTACATCACTTATCTTTGATTATTACTAAAATATGAAAAAAAAACTCATTAAGATGATGATTATATGTGAAGGTTATTTTGAGATAGTTTAACTATACAACAAAAATCCCACAAAAATTGATAAACTACACAATTTAAAAAAAATGGTTTCATCATAACTATGGAATATAAAAACCATCTCTATTAGTATTTTGTTATTAGTCCCTACTTAAAAGAGATAGTAACTATAGCAATCAATTTTTTTATTGGCAATTATATGAATTTAATATTTTTCAAATTATAAAATTTAATTAATATATATTTGTTTTTTACAGAAAAAATTAATAATTTGTTGATTTATTTTTTTCCTCATTAATTAATCATTCTTGATTTTGCATATTTTCTCATTATTCTTTTTATAATAAATGTTATTTTATGATTAGAAACTAGGAAATGACGTGTCAAATTAAAATAATATTTGTAATTCATATTTACAACATTGAAATGTAAAGTAATTTATTATCAAGGGTTTTACTCTAATTTAGATTAATAAAACTGTAATAGAATAGTAATAATTAAAATAATGAATTAATTTTGATGTATACAACATATATAAATACACATGTTAAATATAGTAATAAATATACAAGGGGTAAGAATACTCTTAGTTTGTTTGTCACATAGATTTGATTGGATTATTTGAATTTTGTGTTTTAGGTCTGTACAAGTGTTTTGTATATGATCCTTCTTTTCCTATATTTTTCTTATCGATTTTGACATATTTGACCAGTATCGATAGTTTATATTGACTTCTAGAGGTCAGAACTGACCCTGCACACCACTAGTGATTGTTTTCTTCTAAGATGATACCCTTATATATGTATTATTTGTTTCTATCTTTATTCACTTCCAAAATCATGAAGATGTATTTGTATGTCCAAACCCTAATTATATAGAAGTAATTTGATGTGAAATGTGGAGTTGTTAGGCGAAAGAGTTGAGTTAGAATGACCTTTGTTGATCCCTATTGATTGACCAAACACTCCACTACATTGTCAATACTCTAAATAAGTCTCAAACTTGAATATTATTATCCCATTAATATATATGCATGCCATTTTATGTAAGCTTAGATGCTCCTTCCTCTATCTTAAAAGGGCAATAAGTTTAAAGTCATGTTAGGTCCACTAATAATAAATAATTATGATAGGTAGTTACAAGGCTTTCAAAATTTTATTAGATTATTAATTTATTATATATATATTCTTACATTTAATCATTTAAAGATGAGCTTCATGAATAATAATTAATCTATTAACAATTTATTTTATATAATTTTTGGTATTAACCATAAAAAATAATAATTTAATTAAAATATTTGAGGAATCCTTCAAGTATTTATTTATGCTAATAGGTGTGACCTACAATGGTAATTACAAGTTGCAATGGAGTGTAATATTGTGAAATAAAAGAAGAAGAATATTTATGGTTAAATTGTGTAAAAATCAAATTAAATTAACATTTTGGCTTATGATTCTTGATATTATTCTCTCATCCTGATGATGGTTCATGGAGCATGATCTTAAATGTTGAATTTTAAAAAAATTACATAGCTTAATCAAAAATATTCTTCTTATTTTACTTTACGGACTATGGAAATATTATTTCTCTAATAGTGTGAGATGTAAATAACAATATCTCACTTTAAATTTGACGTCCATTTGATCATTATATAGAAGTTTTTCTTTTTTCTTGGAGAAGATGGTAAAAAAATCATGATATCTTGGGCATGTGGTGGAGTTTAGAGCCATTTTTTTCCAAAAAAAATTCAAGATTGACATAATGATGAAACTATATAAAATTCATATGTCACAATTGAATATAAAATTCATAAAGAAGGTAATGGAGTCATTAATCGGTTTAGTTTATAAAAAACATAAGTTAAGTCCTTCAAACTTGATATTTCTTGGTGTTTTTCAGATAGATGTATTTAAAATATCTGCACTAATATTAATATATGATTAGATTGTAATTGGGTTAATCTCACATTGATAAAAATGGTGGGATAATTATGACTTATAAGATATTGTATGCTCCAAAATCTATGTTAATTATATTCATCATTCCTCCAATTAACAAGTAAGTGCAATCCCTTATCTTGTGATTATCTTTTACCTTGTAATTATTACTAAAAATATATGAATAAAAATATCATTAGAATGATAATTACTTGTGGAGATCATCTTGAAATAATTTAAACATATAAAAAAATCCCACAAAAATAATCTACATAATTTTTTAGAATTTGATTTCATTATAACTACAATATGTGAAAACCTTGTCTTTGTTAGAATTTTTTTAATAGTCCCTACTTAAAGGAGGGTAACTATAATATATAATTTTGTTATTAACATTTTTCATTTTGATCGATCAAAATCTTCTATACATTTAATAATTTTCAAATTATATGTGTTTAACAATTTTCAAATTATAAAATTTACTTAATATATATCTATTTTTTTTTTTTTTAAATTAATAATTTATTGATTTTTTTCCTTCATAAATTAAGCATCGTTGGTTTGACATATTTTTCCTTATTCTTTTAATCTTAAATGTTTTTTTTTAACTTAAAAAACCAATAAATGACATGTCAAAGTAAATTAATAATTAAAATTTCAAATTTACAACATTGGAAAGTAAAATAACTCATTACCAAGGGTTAAACCCTGCTTGGATAAATGAAACCTTGATAGGATATAAATGATCAAAATCATGACTTGATTTTGATTTTCATAACATATACAAATATATAGGTTAAACATAGTAATGAATTACAAGAAGGGGCAAAAATGATTTAATTTGTTTGTCACACACCTGAAATTTAATTATGTGAATTTTGCGTCTAAGGTATATGTAAGTGTTATGCATACGATCCTTTTTTGTATGTTTTCTTTTGATTAGTTTTGATGGACTTGGCCAATATCGATAATTATATGGACTTGTAGTGGTTAGAACTGACCCTACACATAGCAAACAACTATTTTATTCTAGGGGGATGTGCATGTGCTTGCAATGTTTTTTTATGGATTTATTCACTACCAGAATCATATAAATATACTTATATGTCCAAACCCTAGTTCTACACAAGTAATTTGATGTTAAATTGGGGGTATTGGGCAAAAGGGTTGAGATGGACTGACCTTGGTCATTCCTCATTGATTGACCAAGTGTTGTAATATAGTGCCAATAATCTAAAGAGGGATAAAAATCAAATGCAATTCTCATGTTAATGTGTATGTGTGTAATTGTGTATGAAAGATCATATGCTCTTCCTCCTATCTTTCCCTTTGTACAAACATGCATGTATGAATTGACCCTTATAAAATTCAGATTTAATTCGAATAATTTTGTAGGTGCAATATGTAATCTTGTCTTCCCTTTGAGAATGTAATGTGTTTGTATCTTAAAATACCTGACAATAACTTTGTATATATAAGAGTCTCTACCTTTGAATTAAGGACTTAGTGGCACATAAAGTTGACAAATAAAAGTTAAAATATGCCCAAACAATGATCACAAGGTGAAACGTGCCCAAAATAAATTAAAAGGGGACATGAGTAGTTATACTATCATCAGTTAGTACTAACAGTTGATACTAACCATAAATGGTGAAATTGACCTATGGCTTAAAAAGACTCCAGGGTGACAAGGATGGCGAGAGATCTCTGTAATATGACATGTGAGGTTGTTCATTATAGGATAAGTATGTCACACAATATAATAATATCAATAATATAATAAAAATATCAAGATAAATGTGCCACTAAGTACTTAGTTCATGCTTTGAGATCTATACATGCAAAATTACCTAAAATTATTATAAAATAAGGTTTGTATCAAATCTGGGTGTCTATATTTGCACCCATTAAATCTAGCATTTTAGTGGAACTACAAATACTATATAAAATGGAAAAGAAAATGAAAATTTACACTAATGTTTATGAATCTAGACTTGTTATTTGATCCAATGATGTCCAAGTGTTCCTACAAGAGATGATGTATATGATTAGATAGATTTATAGTCAGATAAATAAGTATAGTTATAATAAATATATATATTCAAATAATAACTACACCTATATGTATGTCATATAGTGTGGCTCATGGAGTGTGATCTTATTATGAAGTGTGGAGATGTTTAGGATCAATAATTGACCCAATCAATGTGGAGAAGAAGAGGGAACTTGTAATCTTGTTTACTTTTAGGCATGGAAAATGGATAAGCTTATAAGTGATTGTTTGATGAATATTTCCATGATGAAATTAAAACTATATGTTGGGTTAAAGAATGTGTATATGATATTTTATGAATATATATAACACCTCAGTTGTGTATGCTTAACAAACTTAGATCTTGGTTGTTCCTCTCAGTTATCTACCTTTCTTGCTCTACAAGTCTTGCATCTACTATATCTTGTGCCCCTTGGACTATATCTCTTAGTCTGACCAATATTATGTTGATGTCCTAGGTATTTTATCTTGTCCAAAATGTTTAAAATGTCCCTGTCTTCCATCTCTACAAGTTATAAACTTATACATGCTCTCCTTCTCCCTGGACACTACTGTCTGGGGCAGACAAAAGTGTTGATGTTGCTATCATGTCCTGATGCAAGTGTCCAATACCTTAAAATCATCTAATTTACAAATGAAACATATCTTAATGGTTGGCCTAAGTGCTTTAATGTGAGTTATTACTCTAAAGGGATTGATATAAATACAAGATCAACCCTTATTCATTCCTCACCTAATATTTAGACAGAAGAGCATTCAATTGATTAAAGCTTCCCTATTTATTCCTATTTCCATTCCAGTCATAAGGACTAAACATCTATAGGTTTGAAGTACAAAAGGATAGTACAAGAGCCCGATTTACCAAGATACAAGCTAGGTCACTGTTGTACTTGTTTTGCACGTATTATATGATTCCCACATAAACTAACATGTATGGGAGAACTACATCAGTCCAAGGCCCTATTTAGAGTATTGGCTATATAGGTAGTGTCATTTGATAGTGATAACATTAAGGTTAGCTTGACACCATGTGCACACTAACCCATTTTTCCCTAAAGTTACATTAAAGATGGAAAGTTAGGGTTTTGCCATTTTACAAGGAGCGATTGTCCATGACCCAAATTTGAATCCACTAAAACAAAGGTAGAGATAAACCTAAAAGCATTTAGGGGTTCACATCTTATTTTAGTAGATATTCCATATAGGACACTAATGTTGAACCTAGATAATAGCACCGATGCAATTGTCTCATATTGACATTACTATCTAGAGAGCTAGAAGTATCAAATCTAGAATTTGATGATTGTTCTAGAATCTCCTTCTTCACTAATTTTAGCTTGTTCTAGATCCAGAACTACATTAGAATTAGAACGAGCTAAGTACTTTATTTCTTTGTCATTTCTCTATCTAGCATAGTTTTACTTACCATGTTTAGACTATCTCAACATAATAAATCTAGTGTATGCTTATATATGAGTTTAACATATAATTGGCTTGTTATAGATCTAATTATCACCTGTGTGCCATTTCATTTCTAAATACCCTTTTAATAAGCTAGATAACACCAATCTAGATCCCATTTTAGGGTTAAACATTTGGTGAACTTGATCTTTGATTATCAGACCCTAAGTCACTTAGGGTTTTTTTATTTTTCTATTGTTGATCCTTGATTATCATAAAAGACATGTAATATGGATGCATCTATATTATATTTTGGATTCCAATATGTCATATTTATTCTGGTTTGTTATATTACCTACCTTGTCAAATCTTATAAGCAAACTCATGCCAATAATGAGAGGGTTTTAAAGCAAACACAACAATTAATCACTTTTCAAAGAACTAACATCTGCATGTCAGCATGCATACTCTCAACCATTTATCCTACCTATATCTTATTCAAATGACAACTACCATCCTATACCCATTATTCACCCACTGATTATATTGGATTTTGTGGTCCATGTTGTTACTATCCGGAGAGGTAAGGTCACTCAACCCATCCTTCTACCTATTAATATGTAATAGGTGCAACCTAAACCTAGGCTTGTAATAAAATCTAAGGGGTATGACATTGTTGATAAATTGAATAATATACATGATATGATTTAAATCCTATAGCTTCTAAAGTAATCTACTATTTACAAGGATATCTTATATGAAGCATTACATGAAACACAAGTTTTAAGTTATATTGAGCTTGCCTATTTTGTGGATATTATGAAAGATCTTAAGAATAATAAAAAGCTCATCACCTTTGATCCAACAGATTTACCATCTAAAGATATTGTTGACCGAAATTTGCCTTTATTCATACAAATAACAATACAAAGTAAAGGCATTAAAAGAGTGCTTGTTGATAATGGATTAGGTCTAAACATTTTTAGCATGCAATTCTTAACCACCATAGGTATCAACACAAGCCTTATTCAAAGAACTATTATGCACATAAAAGGGTTTGACAATTCACATATCCCTCCAATTGGACAAATTACATTGGATGTGACCTTAAGACCAAAAACAAATTCAACTACTTTTTAGGTCATGTCTCAATCCTTACATTATAATTTACTCTTAGGTAGAACTTGGATACATTTAAAGGAAGTTATCCCATCTACACTCTATTGATGTGTAAAATTCATGCATGAGGGAAACTTATTATCCATGCATGTCGATGATGAACCTTCAATTTTTTTTAAATGATACATTCTAAAACTAGAGGCATCCCTATAGTATTACCCCTTAAACAGTCCATTCTTATTGAACATATACATACGTATGAAATAGGTGAGTCAATTACAATGGTTTATTTATAGCCAAATATAAATAAGGCATTAAGGTCTAAGGTACACATAAATATGCATAATAAGAAATAACCATTCACAAAGGAGACAAAAAAACTTCAAGAACCCCCAACATGTGAGCTTCCTTTATTAGTCAATACTGAGCAAAATGATGGCCATGTTTCAAATTATTATGACAGTGATGATGATATAGCCTATGATATGACAGATGAGAAAAATGTGAAACTTAAAATTCTATCCACTCAATCACTTATCACATGACTTATTTTAACTTATGGGTCTTGTCAAGTATAATATAAACCCACTTGTATAAAATACACCATAGAATCTAGATGAGAGCAAATCAAAAATAGTAGACAAACATGTAAATGCTTGTTATTCCATACATCCCTCTTGGTTAAAAGCATCGAGTCAACCTTGTAAGGTCCAAATGCAAGTACATCATGTGAATAATGTGGAATCTTCTCAAAAGGCTTTACCCCAAATATATAGATCACAACAGAATAGGATACCATTGATACCATCTTATCTTTATTAATTAAACATAGAATGATTTTTTTACCTTCTACCAAACACATATTAGGTAGTAGAATACTCCCCACAAAGGGAGTACCATATTGTAATTACCATCAGATCATTCACCATGGTACTAATCAATGTGTGGCATTGTAAAATCTAATCCAACAATATAACAACGAAGGATACATACACAATGTGTCCACAATAGGCAAAATGAATGATACTTTTTATCTTTAAGAATATAATTATACCTAAAAACAACAAAAGCATTATGATTTAACTATTAATACTAATATTAATGGAGTATATTTCCACAATATTGGGTTTGATCCAAACAAGCGGGATACAACTTATGGAACTACTTTTTTTACATGATTGGGACATACTATAAGTGAACTAATATATTCTCCCTCAGATCTTGAATATCAAGGATACATTCACTTACCTATTACTTATTTCCCACGTGTCAAATCTTCAACTATATGTATATCAACAAATGAACCACATTTAAAACTAAAATTTGAACAAACATGGCTACTTGAGTGGAACGCTAAGCTAGACACCACAAACATGTACTTCATATGCTACACACTTGACATATTTTTTATAACACATTGGATCCATGGGCTATTATGACATGTTTATGTTAGTTGATTATGATTTACTTTATGCACTTCCTTGAGTGTCTTGACTTACTTTTTTGAGTATTTGAATATGCTCCTTTACTTGCATCCCTCATGCTTACATATGTTTTCATTGGCATTTGCATATATCATTGTTTATTGTATGGAAATTTTAATATATCATTCCTTATTTTATAGACATTTGACTAAGTCATGTCCCTTTGATTGTTTGGCAATTAAACATGCCCCTTGTTTGCGGTCTCCTTGGACCATTGCCTTTTTACTTATTTTTGAGTGCTCTTGTTTGCTTATTGAGCTTGTATTGTTACTATCTAGATGTTGTCATGATATTTATCATGAATTTTAGGCCTAAATGTGATCACATTGTCTCTATGCACTTCAATGATACATTTACCTAGACATGTTTCTTTTTATATACTACATGGTTACATTCACAGATTATACAGTTATCTTATCCTTTTGTGGTAAGGTAACTAATAGTTCCTATCTTTTCCTCACCTAAAAGGGGGGGGGGAATATTAGTGAGGGCATATCATAGAGACATTTTATCCACACTTGGAAAAATTAATAGATTTGGTAGGGGTATGCTTTTGAAGCATGTTCTCCACACGCATTCAATATTTGGTACTTATATCAATTTGTAGATTCAATGGGGGGATGTCATTTGGGCATGGATTCCACACATTCTTAGTTTTTAGACTCAATGTGGGGTATGTTTTGGAAGCATGTTATCTACATTTATTTCATTACATGATGTTTATATCAGTTCCTAAATGCAGTGGGGGCATACTTTAGAAGCATGTTCTCCACACCTATTTATTATTTAACATCTCTAGTTTGCTATGGAAGCATGTTTCAAAAAACATGTCCTCCACATTGGTACTTATATTAATTTTCAGATTTCTCCATATATAGTGGGGGCATGCTTTGGAAGCATATCCTCCACACTTACAAAGTTATCCAAATTGGCCAAAGCACACAGTTATATAATTTAGATTCACAGTTATGGTAGAATTTTATACATTAGTACTATAGTTATACACAATTTCAGCATGAGACATATCCAAGGTGCATATGATATGCAACATGTGCCTAATATTTCAAAACCCAAATTAGTTTCAGACTCTAAAAATCTTTTATGGATTGTTCCCATATCATAGACTTTTTTTGTACTTATACCATGTGGACTTTTATTAACCCAATCTATTGTAGTAGTTGGTTCACTTTTTGGTATGGTTGAGGTGATAAAATCATTCAAACTTGCCAATTTTTTAGGTTAGAATTGACCATCTAGACTCACCAAGTTATAAGTATCATTGGGTTGTATGGTTGAGCTAATCTCAACTACTAGGTTGCAACTCACTTTTGCTCCAAAGTTGAGGGCGTGCAACTCACTTTTGCTCCAAAGTTGAGGGCGTGCAACTCACTTTTGCTCCAAAGTTAAGGGCATGTGTATTCCAATCTCTCTCTCTCTCTCTCTCTATATATATATATATATATATATATATATATATATATATCTCCTTGGATATATGAACTTTAAAGATTTATCTATATTTATATGAACTTTGAAGATTTATCTATATTTATCCTAATCTATGTTTCATAGCCTTACAATTATACATCTTTTACAAATCAACTTGTCAATAGGCAAGGCGATTACATTGACACATACGTGTACTACTAAACCATTCTCTTTTAATTTAAATCAGTTTTAAGTACTTTCAACCCATATTATATGCACTAATTGTATATTGTAACATGATCTTGGTTGCAAGTTAATCACCATAAAATCACTCAAGTTGGGACACACACAAAGATAAGATGTGTATACATACCCAATTATGAATTCTTTCCTTTAAAATAATAATTTCATTGCTAGATGAAATGAGGGCAAATGTAGATGATATTTTGTTATTATATAACACCTAAGTCTTGTACACTTGGTAAACTCAAACCTTAGCTATTCTTCTTAGTTCTCTGTAATTTACCTAGATAGGGGTCTAATAGTAGAGTAGTTAATAATCCCACATGCATTAGAATGAGGAGTGGGGTACGTAAGAAATAGTATAAATAAAGGGGCATATGATGTTGTAGATCATCCAAGAAGTTAATTGTAATTAAACCTTGCTTAAAGGAGGTAGCCCCCTTGAAGTGGCATGTGATATGAAGTTGTTCCTTCCATAAAAGGAATTGGTGCTTGTGTGTAATCAACATTTGAATTCAATATATATAATTTGGATTATCATTTCGTGAATGTGAATACCAAGTTCCTCTCATCTAATATCAGAGCAGTTCTAGTTCATGTGGACTAGGGTGTAAGCTCTTATGACAGTAAATTTTTGGTGCATTTTACAACCATTCTAACTTCACCAATGCATTTGCATCACCTCAAAACATAGGTGTGTATATCTAGTTTGTCTAGATATGACATTTGAAGCTCAAGAAATCAAATCCCCAAATTTACCACATATAACTTTTTGTTATTGTTGCATTTTAAATCAATATATTATTTTAATTTATTGTCAAAAATATTGGTTAAAAATATATATTTTTTAGATTCCTCTCTCTAAGATTTTTTCGAAAAGTATTCGTTTGTTAAAAATGGATGAACAAGGAACCCGTGGCGTGTATTTAAAAAAGCATTACATTTTGGTGTGTTCTGCATGTTTGGTGCATTCAACATGCTTCATAGTCATTGACCACTAGCATTAACCATCAATGTAAACCACCTCATTGTGACCAGGGCAAACCATCAGGACTTAAACACTAGTGGTCCCTTTGAAGGTGATTTGGACTTGCTATCACTCTAGAGGTGATATCTTTCAAACCATGAGGGTTATAAACCTCTAATTTTTTTTTGGAATTGTGATTCTGATGTAGACCTAGTATTGTTATTTGATCATTTTTAGATCTCATTTTATTATTCAAAAATTATATTTTATTCAATAGAACCTTATTTTCTATATTTTGAAAGCACCTTTGTGGACTTGTACTTGAGATCCGTAAGGAATTTTTAAGTACTATTATTTTACAAATGTATATATTTTTCAATAAGAATATCAGACTGAGTTTGACACATTAACCAACAACATCTCTAATATATTCTTTGTTTGTTGCTTCATCAACAAACTTCAATAAGAGATTCGAGTAGAGGTTTAAATGTGGCAACAGTAATCCATGAAGGAAGTTGTTGGCTTGGATAAGCTCTCCAAATACTGCATTAATTGATAATGTCTCCATACAACACCCCCTCTAGACTATAAAAGAATTGGAGTATGCACTGATAACACCTAATCCAGTAATAAAAGTGCCTAAATAGGCCCTATTTGAGCTTGAGCTGACATCCCAAGCATTGGATAAAGTGCCAGAAGAGTTAAATAAGGCACTTACACACCATTAGCAAGCACTTGAAGTACTTGAGTAGGTTATCGATGAGCCCATTCAAGAAATCACCATGCTTGAGTAGGCCCCTGATGATCCCAAGCTGACAATTGTAGAACCTACATAGGGAATCGAGTCTTCACCTCCCTCAAGAAATAATGCTAAAGGGGATGACATATATCCTCAATTGGCTCACCTGATAGCCTATTTTGTGTTCCTTTGTTCTAGATTTGAGCATATGATTGTCAAGCTTCAAATCTACATGGTAGATATAACCTCTTAGCTGACACATCTTCCATTGAGGTTATTTCATACAAATCTCTCTATGTACTTCCATCTCATTCTATATTGCTTGCATTCACACTATTTATGTCCATGTTCATATCCCAGCCTTAGTGAAAGAAGTGGAAGTAGGAATGAATACATGGTAGAGATTTCATCTAGTCTTCAACCTATTTTTCATATGTATAGTCTGGCCTTCATTTGGTCCTCCTCTTATTTGTTATCATGTTTTGAGGGTAAAACATTTTTAAGTGGGATGGAATGTAATGTACCTAGATAAGGGTATAACAGTATAATAGTGAATAATCCCACATGCATTAGAATGAGGAGTGGGGCAGGTAAGAAATAGTATAAATAAAGGGGCATATGATCTTTTAGATCATCCAAGAAGTTAGTTGTAATTAAGCCTTGCTCAAAGGAGGTATCCCCCTCTAAGTGGGCCTCGATATGAAGTTATTCCTTCCCTAAAATGAATTGGTGTTTGTGTGTAATTAATATTTGAGCTCAATATATATAGTCTATATTATCATTCTGTGAATGTGAATACCATGTTCCTCTCATTATCTACCTTTTATGTTTATGCAAGTCTCATATCTGCTCTATCTTGTGCCCCTTTTCCTATATCTCTTAGTATGACCAATCTTATGTTGATGACCTAGGTCTTTTATCTTGCCCAAAATGCTTAAAATGTATTTATCTTCCATCTTTACAAGTTTTGAACTTGTAACTACTCTCCTTCTCCCTAGACACTAATGTTTGGGGCAGAGAGTAGAATCAAAAATATTGTCATGTCTTGACATAAGTGTCTAGTACCCTTAAGTTATCTAATTTACAAATAAAATTTATCCTAATGATTGGCCTAAGTGCTTTAATGCAAGTTATTACTCCAAAGGGATTGATATAAATACAAGATTAACCCTCATTCATCCATCACCTAGCATTTGGATAAAAGATCATTCAAAAAGCATTCAATTAAACAAAGTTTCCCTATTTATTCCTATTTCCATACCAATCATAAGGACTACACATCTATAGGTCTTAAGTACTAAAAGAGTAACCCAAAATTTCAATTTGCCTAGTTACAAATCAGATAACTATTGTACTTGCTTTGCACATATTTTATTATTCACACACAAACTAACACATATGGGATAACTACACCAGTTTGAGGACCTCTTTAGAGTATTGGCTATGTAGACAATGTCCTTTAATAGTGATGTCATTAGGGTCAACTCAACACCTTGTGCCCACTAACCCATTTTTCCCTAAGGTCACATTGAAGATGAAAATCTAGAGTTTTATCATTTCACAAGGAGTGACTATCCATGACCTAGATATGAATGCACTATAATGAAGGTAAAGACAAACCCAGAAGCATCCAAACCTAGATAGTAACTTTGATGCAACCATCCCATGCTGAAGTTATTGTCTAGAGAGTTAGAAGCATCAAATCCAAAATCTAACGATTGTTCTAGAATCTCCTTCTCATATGATTTCAGCTTGTTCTAGACATAGAACTTCATTAACTTTAGAAAAATTTAAGTAATTAACTTCTTTATCATTTTTATATCTAGCATGGTTATATTTTTCATATTTAGACTATCTCAACATAATAAATTATGTGTATGGATATGATTATCACCCTTGTGCCATTTCATTTATATACACCCCTTTAAAAATTTAGATAACACCAATCTAGATCCCATTTTAGGGTTAAATAGAGTGATGTGCTAAGCATCATCAAACCTTAACACATCACTGAAAATGAATCAACCACTATAGATGGCTTATAGATTCAATTTTATTGTTTTACTTAAGTTTGTTCAATTTTTCTCCATGTAAATATAAAACATGATAAGAAGGGAATGAACAATGTTCATACCACCATCATGAATGTAGGTTTGATTATATAGTTTTCTTTAATGTAATATACAATGAATGATCGAAAAAGAATGAACAATGTTTATGCCCTCATCATGACCAAAAATATGATAAGTGTGTAGTGGAATAACAACCATTTGCCTTTCAACTATAAACTATGTTGTTGTGTATGATCAATTATGCATGAACAAAAAAGAATAGACAATGTCCAATCCCCTATCATGATCACAAATATGATAAGTGTGAAGTGGAATGGCAACCATTTTCCATTCACTGTAAATTATGATGTTGTATACAAGAATGAACTAGTATCATGTATTAAAAATATCAAAGTGCGTATATGTACATGAATCATTATCATGCCCCAATAATATGGAAGTGTGTATATGTGCATGAATTACTATCATGCTCCCCTAAATATATACCAACTAATATAGAATGTCATGCATCTTTATGTTCAGTCTAAAAACCCATATCTTAGATGTATGTGTATATAGATATATGAAAATCCTATTCATGTAAACTTTTGTGTGTGAATCTGTGCTCAAGAGTTTGTAATTTGTACTAACATGCTAATATTTATCATGTAATTAGACCATATTTTATCTAAACCATTGTGAATCATGTGTATTGTGTCAACTTTGATAATATTAATCATGTGTATCATGCCAAAATCTCATAATTTAAAATTTTGTAATAAGCCCAATATATGCCCCCCTTTCGATGTGAGGGATGTGACTATTGGATCAATCATATAGAAAGATATATGTAATTAGATAAGTTTGATGTTTTGTAAATTTTTATGAATTACTTATTTGAGATATTCAATTTTTGGATTTGTATCGTTATATTTTGGATATTATACAACTTAGCACATAAAGATAGTATATCTAGATAAGTTTTCCACTTGGATAATAAAGAGGGATTTCTAAAGGCAATGATGTGTATCTAGAGTCAAAAATTTCCCCCATTTTACAAAATTATACCAACATTAGTGTGGAAGGAGAGTATTAACATTTTTTTTGTGTTTTATATATTTTCATTATAGTCTTTAAAATGTTACCATGTGGAAGAACACATTATGTGTGTTATAACATAATTTATAGGGAGTAATTTCGATACACGGTATCTGATATATCATGCACAAAAGGTTCATGGGTATTAATCTAGAAAATAAAACATGGTATAGTGCATAGTTGAAAAGTCAACCCATATAAATAGGTTGAGTGTTTATAAGTTGTAATTAATTTGCACATTTGTTGATGGAAACTTTGAGCTCTGAGCATTTACAATGTTCAGTTGTCAAGATGTGTTACCTCACCATTTTGAGTGTTTACAAACTTCCTTACAGACCCAACAACTTAGGACCTGGTATGTAGAAACAATTCGCCATTATGATTTAAATTTTGAGTTTTTTTTTTAAATTTTTTATTTTAGGCCATTTTTAGCCAGTTTACAACATTTTTGATAATGATCAATACAAGTCAATACCATCAAGTGTTTGATGAAAATTTCCACTATTCTAATGGTACTAATGATACTAGCCAATTGTGACATTAATGTCTAATGATATTGACTGCATCTAGTCAGATGCAACCTCAAAATTTTATTACCTTTTATTTAGTATTTTGTGCATGTATTTGTATTTTATTTGATTGTATATTTCTTTGTTTTCATTTGTGTGTATTTATAGAGGTACTTACATGCCAAAGAGTTTTGATATGGGTGTCATATGAAGACCATGATCTAACTTGGTTTAGATGATGTCGGTTGGTATATAATTGATAGGGTTGATCTTTGACAAGTCACCTATTTAGGGCAAATCCCATATGATATTCATCTAATGATCACCTTGTCCTAGAGGTGGAATCTTGATGCATGCACATTTTAGCTCTGTATAAGGGAGATGATTGTGATGTTAGAGGATGTATGGTGGATATTACGATTGCTTATAGTTGGTGAGAAGACTATAGTGTGGGCCATAGTGGGACAATGATATGTTCTTCATGTGCTTAAATACATTATTGGCCATGCCCACAATGATGAGTATAGAGCACATGATTTTATGGTGCTACTTGGGCATATTATTACCTCAAATGTTATGTGGTTGGGGAAATTTATATGTTATTTCCTAGATTTATTTGTTATTATGGATGGTGGTGGTGTTTTAGTCTCCTATTGTATGTATGAATTTATGCATGTCATTGAGGAGAGAGGCACAAGATATTCATGGGGGCACACCATAGCTAAAGGGAATATAACTGTCTATGAAAGTAATTACTTCTATGGATAGGTGGCCCATTTATATATGGGTTTGTATAGGCTCATTTTAGAAGGCCACATTAGAGGCCTTGACATTGTGACTTTACTCCATGTCTAGGCATATGAGCATATGACTATTATTTGGTTGATTGGAGGACCTCGTGGTGGTTAGGTCCACCCATAAAATTTTGTGGAGTGGTGGTTTCTAGAGAGGCATCAATGTTTAAGCATGATTAAGCATCATGTGATTCTTGATAGGCTCATACCTGCTATTTTATTATAGAAGTTGTATCATGTCAATGGTAGGTGGCCTGAAGATGCAACAAATTTATGTCATATTTGTGTTAGTGTGTGGCTTGATGCCTGATTTCCTAGTGTTGTGAAGAGATTTTAGTTTTAGAGGGTTACACATAATTATGACATCCAACAGGATGTACCACTGACCTCATACCTTTGGACACATACCACAAGCTTATCTTGTAATGCAAGTGATAGGTCAAGGTTGAGTGGTGTAGATCTAACATTATTACTTACAATTGATGTGGATCATCCAATTGTAGTTATATATATATATATATATATGTATACATATATATATATATATACACACACACACATATATATATATATATATGTATATATATATATATATGTATGTATGTATATATGTATATATATATATGTATGTATGTATGTATGCATGCATGTATGTATGTATACTCATGTATTTATTATCAAGTTATTAATAGTTTACAAGCAAGAAGTAATAACTTGATAATAAATACATGAGTATACATACGCACATACATACATACATACATACATACATACATACATACATTATCAAGTTATTACTTCTTGCTTGTAAACTATTAATATCTTGTATATTTTATGTGTTTTTATATAGGTGATGACTATTGGGTCACTATGGTAGATGCGTCGTTCAAAATTTGTTGCATGATATTCATTTTAAAATAGTTGGCAAAAGATTGATTATGAGGGTTGATCATATTTATAGTGTACATGCACTATTTTTTTACCTCCTTTCTATTGATGTCATTATTTTAAATATAGTTACAGGTGAACAAGATGATATGCAGGTAAAGCTAGATAGATGACCAATAGCCATGTTTAAGGGTAGTAATGATATATTGAAGGATATGTCATCTCACTATAGTGATCTACAAGTGTAACATGCATAGACTATGGTATAGTTGTGAGTTTTACACAAGTGTGTGAGGTGGTATATATCTTGGTCATGCAGACATAGAAAATATAGGGAAGCCTCCACTTCTATGTTTAGTAGGCATAGTGATATCGAGGATTCATATGCATTGGGATATGTTGCCCTGATTGTTGATTGGATTTTATTGTATTATAAACTTTGATATGATTATATATGATGATTTTATTAATACATATCACATTAATTATCTCATATGGTTTTTAATTTTCTCATATATTTTGTGTTTATATGAATTCATGTATGTATGAATGTAATGGTTAATTTGATATCATGTTATTTGAATTTTTATTGATGTATTGTCTTGTATCATACATGATTAATATGTAGTGTTATGTGTTGTCCTTGATATTCAAAAATGATTACCCCACCCATTGGGTAATAATAAATTATTCTAATCTTGTGAATCTAATTGTTGATCCTTTTATGGAACACATTGAATGAATCTTTTTCCTATTGTTGTTGGGAAATACTGTTAACTTTCACCTTCTTTTGATTTGTATTCTATTGAATCAATTTATGTATCCATACTTGTTTGGAAGAAGATGTAATTATCTTTGTGTTATATTTTGCCTTATCATTTGTAGCTTTTCCTTCTTTTGGTTCTTTTCTAGTTAGAGTTCGAATGATCATTAGTTCCATCGTGGGAACATCTTGGGATATATATATCATAGTAGAATGTGCACTAAAAGAATATATTATACTATAAACATCATTCATATAAATTTGATGGACCATTGATTATTTTTTAGTCAATTCCTAAACTATCTATCTTTATCAAATGAGTAGTAGAATTAGATGGAGAAGGGGGTCTTGTTGATTGAGTGTCAACTTTCCCAAATGTAATCATCTCTCTATCTACAAGTTGTATAATATTTTATCATGATGCATAAAAATCATTATCCAACATCCATTAATACCATGATAAATGCAAATTGGTTGACCTTTAATTTTCTTGAGATGATGATGAGGGTGATCATAGTTAGGAGACAAAGTAATTAGCTTACTATTTGTAATCACCCAAAAGTGGTATTTGAGTTTTAAGAGTGATAATTGAGACTATCTATCCCTAAATTATCCTTAAACCTATTTTAGATCCTATTATCACATTTATCCAAATTTTATGCAAGAAACAGGGATCCTTAGTCAACCCTAAAGCAATTATAAACCCTCATTTCCTGATCATGGCCCTTCATGCCTAGTGTTTTGCTAGCTGGAGACTAGCACCATAATAAGGATAGTAGTGCCACATGGTGTTGGTGTCCCAAAAATGGTGCTAATGTTCTTTTCCCTCTCTTTTCCCAAATGGATATATTTTCAAAACTAAAGCTTCTCAAGGTTGGCCTAGACTTATTTTATCATTCACTCAAGCATCAAAATAATATAAATTCATGAATTTTAGCCTTCTAACCACTAGATGAAAATTATATACAAAATACACATTCAAACTCAAAAAAAATTGTGCATAATTAAGGTTATCAATCCCTATTCTACCCTACTTATGCATACTACCATATACAATAATCATAAGCTCAGATTACCCATATTTCTAGTATCAATTACATTCAAGGCACTCAAGGCCACTATAATACTAACATCACTTACATTTGCATGAACACTTAGGTGGGGAGAACTACATTGAGCTTGATCCCTCCTCAGAGTATTAGTATGTAGTCAACTCTCTTCATAATGGGGTGTTGAGGATGTCCAACCTACCCTACTAACAAACATACTTTTTGGATCATGCCAATCAGATGCCCTAGATATATGGAGGATTAAGATTTTATCACTAAATTAGTCATTATAGGAAAAATGCAATATTTTACAACTCATGCATGCAGTAACAAACCTCAGATATCCATACACAAGTATATCTAGAAGCTCAGGACAGTGTTGTACATAGGACACTACTACCAATATCAAGACACTATCACCACATTTCTAATAATGGTGTTACTATCTAATTATGGTGATATTATTTAGGAGGGGTTCTTCCACTAGGATCCAATTTACAATACTCAGACCAGCTTCAACCTTAGTTTCCATAACCCGTATCACTTGTCTTAGTTATTTTCTAGCTAAGTTCTTACTTGCACTATTTTTTGCTATTTTTAGAAAAGTCAAATTTAGTCAATTCTATAAAAAATTAGTGGCTGTATTTATTGAATATTATTCCCCTAATTTAGTATACTCAACTCTTTAACAAACATAGGATTTGCACTTGTGAAGTCTTAAAAGGTTAAAACATTTGGTTAACCCAACTTACTTTGAACATTGCTCAAACCCTAACCCTAGATGCTACTAGGGTTTGTATCCTTATTTTTCCTATTTTCATTGGATACTTCAAATTTTTTATATTTAATATATTTAATTTTAGTATCTGTATTTCATTTTATTTACTATGTGCATCTAAAAAAGCGATCTCTTCCATTAAGAAGAGGTGTTATGCTAGGCATTAATCATATTTAGCATATTTAGATTCTTATTATTCAAGCTTATACCATGGATAAAGGACCTATTTTAACTCCAGTTGTTGATCCTTCACACCTTGATTATGTGGATTTTAATGATAGTGCATCCAAAGATGAGCAATATAGTCAAGATCAAGATGATACATAAGTTGGAAATCAGAACACTTTCCCTCCACTTAAATATGAAAACATAATTATCGATAAAGATGAGATCCTATAGAGCTTCAAAGATAGACTTCAGGAATAACCCCTTCATCATGCATAGATTTTGCAATCCATAATAAAAATTAAGAATAAATCAAACAATGGTCAATCTTAAACTCCCTCAGCTAATAAAATTGTTACACCTACAGTGGGGCTAATCTAGCTAGCACAATAAACAATTTTAATTCAACCAATTTTAGTGATAACTACACCTCTTATGGCTAGTTCCTCACTCTAAATGTGAAATCCCTTATGCATGAGGTTCATACTCTATGGGATAAGGAGTTACATCTTGATAAGGGAATCACGAGGCCATCACATTCCTTGGATTTTAATGTTCTCTTACATACACCTTTGGCACATTACATAGCGATAACTCATTTTTCACCCATATCGTGGTACCTAAGCTTATATTTTATGATGGATGGTGACCTAGAACACCATCTTTGATATTTTCACACATGTTTGGACTATGTGTCCAAAGATTAGCTCCTCACCAAGTTATTCTTATACATTTTAAAGGATTATGATTGACATTGGTTTTTGATCTACTAAACCATTCTGTCATCACATTCAATCCTTTGGAAATGATGTTTTTAGCACACTTCTCAACAAACATCAATTACAAGATTTCATATGTTCAATTTTCTCAATTGAAACAAAAGTTAAATGAGCCTATTGTAGAATACATCTTATAATATAATACTATATTAGCTAAATTGACTAGCCCCATGATAAATAAAGAACTTAAATATGTCTTAAAATAGAGTATTCTACCATAATTTAATGAATTTATCTTATTTAAGAAGTTTCCAACATTTATAGATTTGTGCCACATAATGAAAGAAAGAGAAGTCAAGCTTCTCTCAATGGCTAAATTAAAATATATAGCTGGATCAGAATCAATGTCTAAGAGTATGAAAAAGCCCCATATAAGGTAAGGGCCACTAAAAAATAGAGTGATCCAAAGACCATAGTTAATGTAGCTTTAGAGCCATCTCCTCACCTAGTTTTATTAGCTCTTCCACGTAGAGTTTTCATCGACCTTCCAAAATCATCATACAATAGCTCTTGGAATGCAATGTCATATCTCTCCCTCCCATCAAAGAGGTTGATATGACATGACCTCTTCCAAATAAATATGATTCTAATGCATTTTGAAAGTATCATAGGGCACCAAGCCATACAAAAAACATATGCATAATCCTAAGATATAAGACACAAGATTTAATTGAGGCTAACATTATTGAGATGGGCGAACCCATAGAGGAACCAAAATTTATGAAAATGGAAGTTAAGGTAGTGAAACTATTTTTAGATCCATTTCTAGGGCACACAATGAATAATAAATGGAGTACTTCAGGTGTTCACTACACATATCAGGCACATCCACCATTAGCTTCATATCACACTATTACAAAGGAGACACACACACTTTATAATATCATTGGTATGTATCACACTATAGTTCTAACTAGACCACTCATCACTTTCTTAGAGGAGGAGATTGTTGATGATGATACATATTTATATGCACCCTTTCTACGATCCTACATAGATCATCATACTATCCAGAGTGTTATGGTTGACAATAAGTCAATCATTAACATGTGCAATATCACACTTATATAACATTTGGGGTATTTAGAGAAGGATATATCCCCTATAGACATAGTTATCAGTGGTTTTAATGGTCATGTTCATAGCTCCATCAGGGAGAATATACTTTCACTAAAAGTTGGACCAACACATGTGACAACTAGATTCTTAGTAGTACCTAGTCTATGGGTGTTTGATATGTTATTGGGTAGGCCATAAATACAATATCTATGATCCATCCCATCCATAGTGCATAAATTCCTAAAATATATACATGTAAATTGGGTGGTCATAATTGAGGGTATTCCATATGAGTATCCTCTACCTATCCTATAGGCAGTCACAACACAATTTTTGGTTATATCACATTTATCAATTACAGCTCCAAGCAAAGTTCCTATCAGTATACCACAAAATTTAGTGGATCCACTAGAATAGATGAGGTCTACTCCTACAATGTTGCCACATATGCATACTCTCCCATAGAACCATATTTAGAGAGACCCATGTATCAAAGAAATATTACAAATTTTAGAGGGCCTCCATCTACTCATTTTATACTGAGGATAGTCTTATTAAGTTCACAAGGTTCTAAACACAAGGCACCTATGCCACATACAACTTCTTACACTAGATAGGTCCCTAAGACCCCTATAGTTCATAGGACACAATATTTAGTGTCATAGATTCTTAACATCATTCTATAGGCAAGGCTACATAAAGATCACTCAATATAATATATTATAAGACCACACTTTCCCTTTCACACATCATACAAGATCACAATTCCTTTATTCAACACAGGCCATAGTGATAGTTAGTCTCCCATGGGACTCACCAGTTAGCTTTGTTCCTCTCTTCTTGTACATACTTTCCTTATTTATTTTTCCTTGTACATAATTCATTTTCATGTTACTTGTACATAGCTTATATCTAGAAAATCCAAAAATAATATAATACAATTAAAATACAAAAACATTCAAATAATTACTCAAGAAACATAAAATATTAGATTGTATATATTACTATGTTTACATTTATTATATTTGATAGACACTACATATGTTAGCTATCTTAGTATAGTCAATTTTATCATACACACAAGCTTCACTTGTTCTTTTTGAGTGCTTACAGATTGCTACATGACTCAAGTCCACTACACTAATCCAAACTTGCTATTATCTACCCCTTAGGGTCATCTACACTTATACATGGGTTTTCACTTAACACATTTGCCCATTTAGAGGAATCATAAACATAGTTTTGATTCTCATATTCTATTTTTATATACTTCACATCCTAGTTTTAACATTATTATATCTTGATATTGATCATACTACACTTACTCATATTTTTTATTGACTATTACTAGTTTAGACTTAGCATATGTACATCCTAGATCTTACATAAATTTGTATTACATATTTATGCATACTTTCATTTCTAGCTTACCTAGTTCAGAATTGATTTTATCTCTATGCTTCTTCTATTTGAGGGCATTTGAATATGCTATTACTCTTTGGTTTTACGCCACTTCTTTTCATAGTATGCATGCTTTGGACATGTACCCATGTCCATTTGTGTGCCTTTCTGATTGTGTATGTGAATGTTTAAACATGTTCTTATATGTGGCTCTAATCCAAATTGATTGTTGCTTACGTATGTGGAAATTTTAACATGTCTTTGTATGTCTTATTTTTCTTAGATTTAGTGACATGTGCCCATGTCCCTTGTATTTTGGCCCCTTGACCTCCTTTGTGTGCCTCATGTGTTTTGTATGCATGGTTTCTTGTATGCATCATGGCCATGACACTTGTCTTTGCTTGTTACACACACTATTTTTTAATTCCATGATGGACCTCATGCATCTCCCCATCCTACTTGGGTGTCGTGATGGACATCATGCCCCATCCCCTTAGGTAACTACCCAATTTTTCTCATATTTATTATTACATACATTGTTATATCTATATTGACACCCTTGTGAAATGTTAGACATGATATACATCTTACATTACATAATTATGCTCAAATTATCTTACATTATAATGTTATGCATGCATATATTGGATTACTACATAGTTATCATATATGCTCTAGCTAACACATATGTTTCAGAGCTTTTTTTTTTAGGACAAATCTTGCACAAGTTTAACAACTCCCCTCAAAAGAGGGGGAATTCATAGGGATTTGTCATCAAGATCAAGCTCCTGTATTGAATTCATAATACATTTTTCATCACATTGGTTCAAATTATAGAAATCAGACTTAGATAAATATAATGGGAAAATAGTGACCCAAAAATTAGTATAATTGCAGATAAATCAGACCAAAAGGACACTAACACCCAAATCAGGAAACTAGCACCACAATTAAAATAATAAAACTATTATCCAAGACATGGTGTTACTATCTAGTAGCTCAAATTCATAAAAACCTAGATTGGATAGAAAAGTACAGTAAGTACAATATAGGTTTGCATAGATTCAATTACAAATTTATCAATTTTTCTTAGTTTTACTGAGATTCATATTAGTTCAGCTTAAATTCATATCAGTTTGCTCAGATTGGGGGCATCATGCATGACATGAACATTCTCATATTCAATTCAAATACCCAGTTATAGATTATTACAACTCAGTCCATAATCCATATGTTCAAATATCAAATTTAGGGGCATGTGTGCTGCACATTATTTCCATATGCTCACTTACACAGTAGCTGATTAGATGGAATGATGAATTCCTTATCATTATCTACATTATACAAACCTGACATCATATTCTACATTATACACTAGTTTCATGCCTTACTTTATCTATAATGGTTGGCATTCTCAAGTGGCCTAGAGCCACATAATGTACTCGAGTGGCTATAGAGTCGACATACCTAGTTAGATATTTATAATAACTTTGGATAGTTTAGATTTAGATGAACTTAATACACATGGGTGGGTAATGATGGAGTCATAGCCTACTTGAATTCTTGAGCCATTTACATGAGAGGGTTGGACACATCATCAGTCTAATCCAAGATATTCACAAGTCATGATCTACCAAGTAGGGGTAGGTAATGATGAAGTCAAAACTAGATTGAGTTATTCAGCCACCCATACAGGAATATTGATCAATCCATCAACTTATTCAAAGATATTCACTAATTTATCACTATATACACACACACACACATAGGTTGTCACTAGGCTCATTTAGTTTGCATACTCAGTGAGGTGTATTCGTTCATTATCTCTTTCCTATCTCTTTACTTGATTTTACTCAGTTTTACTTCTTTACTTAGTTTAGTATTTTTATTTTGATATATCTTAAGTAAGGAATAATTTATTCATGTTTCACTTGTAAGAGATGTTAACAATTTTGCCCCATAGGTCAAATTGTCACCCCTACCATTCAAAACTCTGCATATCATGTCAGTTTGTCTTGTGAATCAATTTTTGGTCCTGAATAAATTGAAGGAATGGTTCAAGTTTAAATGGTCACTTTATTTTTAGAGAATTATCCAAGTAAAAAATCCTGAAGGGCATCCTCAAAATCAAGGTCATTTTTTCAAAATTCCAAATGGTAACTTCAAAAGTTCCAAAGGGTTCAAATCCTTCAGACATTTTGTCCGAAGGGAAGGAAAAGGTTCACTTGGAGAAATCTAAAGGGTACATTCCAGGTTCCCAAAAGGTATCTGCCCTTCATGGAATTTCACTTCACAATTATGAAGGACCTTTACAATTTTCCTAAGGGATATATTCCAAAAAGAAAAGGGCACTTTCCCTTGAGGAAACTCACTATCAAGAAACCTGAGAGAAAGAATTCCTTCAAACTTCTTGTTCGAAGGAAATGAATGAAGCAAAAGGACACTTCCATTTTCTTGAAGGGTTACTTGGAGAATGTTGAGGGACATTTTGAATTTTCAAATGGGTCACTTGGCAAAAGTTTAAAGTGTTCGTGCCCTTCATAAAAGGCATTTGACAAAAGCCTAAAGTTCAATTCAAAATAAACAAATGAAATGAATGATTTGAAAGGTTTCAAAGGGTACCTTCAAAATTTTTAGAAGGGTTCTTTCCCTTCGAGAAAGTTTTTGTCATAAAAGTTCGAAGGCAACTTGACCTTTTCAAAAAATCCGAAAGGTAAGTGGCCATTCGCAAGAAACTTGAGAGGGCACTTCAAGGAAATCTGAAGGATCATTTTTAAAGTGCCGAGGGGCATTTTCATAAAGTTTGAATACGTGAATTCCTTTAAAAATTTTATTTGAAGGAAAGGATCTATCAAAAATCCTGAAGACCAAATTCCTTTGGACAATTTATCTGAAGGAATTGTTCGAGAGAAAATCCCAAAGACATAAAATTCCTTCAAACTTTTTGTCCAAAGGAATGGTTCAAAGAAAGGTTCTAGAAAATAAATTCCTTTGAAATTTTTGTCTGAAGGAAGTGAATGAAGAAGAAGACTTTAGAAAATCTTGAAAAAAATTCCCACAGACAATTTGTCTGCAGGAAAATGACAAAAGACAAAGAGACTAAAGATATAATTCCTTTGAACTTTTTTATCCGAAGGAAATAAACAAGAATTGACCATTACGAAGGAAATAAACAAAGAAAAAATAAAATCTAAGGAAATAAGCACATGGAAATAAATAGAGATATAAGTAAATTGTATACATGCAAGTGACCGAAGCCTAAAGCTGTTCAAGGAGAGTTTAACATAGAAGTGCATGCATACACTCTTGGTTTTCATGCAATCCAACCTTTTTGGGCACTTCTAGCTCAACTTCAACCATAGTTCTCAGTCCAAGACATGGTATGGATTCGATGCAAGAGTTTGACTTGTCAACTTGGGTCTACCTCATCCCTTCCATGCCAACATGGAATTTCATACATGCTTCAGTTTTGGAGTTGACTAATCTTGCACTATGGTTGACTAGTTGACAAGTCATGCATGTTTTGTTTGGCTTGTTGAAGGTTTTTCAATGTTTCAATAGTTTAAGCAGAGTTCTAATTTTAGTTTTGGAATTGATTTCATGCAAAGGAAATTATTCTCTTATTTCTAGTAGTTTAAGAGGAGTCTATATTTGAAGATTGACATACCATCATGTATGATGAGAGTGTTGATTCAAACTTGAGCCCACCATCTTTTCTCCATTGCCAAAGAGATTTTCATGTAAGAAAAAAGACAAGAAGATGTTTTTAGAAGGATTTGTTATCTTGGCATAGCTTAAATTGGACTTGGGCTGAAGTGGGAGTTGATCTCCTCTTCTATTTTTAGCACCAACCTCTTAGTTGTTGCATTTTTTTCTATATAAGTTGGCTTTTCAGCCTTGAATTATATCCTCTTTTTGGCAAGACCATATTATACCAAAAATTTATGCTATGTAACCTATTTAGATTAATATAAGGATATTTTTTAGACTCCAAGGTGCTGGTAGAGTGTATTTATGTCATTGATTTGCCTAAGTGATACAATTTTTCTTCCTTGTCAAGTCTTGATTCTTACCTAGTTACTAGCTGATTAGATTACGAAGGTCATGTTCTATGTTTAATGTCTTTGAGTTGAAGTTATAGTGGATATAAGTGGATGGTTAGTGCCTTAAATTAGGCCTATTCCCTCATTTCCCTCAATCTTTGATCACCAAATAGAACCTTTTCATGAAATACTGATGCGTAGAGGTCAATTGGGGTTAAAAATTCAGTTTGTTTATTATTTGATCAGTGTTTTAGAAGCTCAAATTGTCTGGATTAATCAAAGTTTAGGTATATCACCATCATTAGATAGGATTTCCTTTCAAGTTTCCCCTTCTTCCCTTTTTATTAATAGTTTGTAGAGTAGAGATCCTAATTGATACACCAAAGGGAGCTAACCCTTATAATATAGAGATTCAGTCCATCGATTAGGTCACCCATAGCCTAGTATTGTTTCCATGTTTTAATAGACCGTGAAGGTTTGAAACTATTTTCACAAGGGTGTGAGTTTGATTGACAATAGTTTTTGGCACACCCGATGGGACTTAGAAGAATTTTTTACATATTTGAAGAAGTTTTTGTAGTAGAAGAAGATATTCATCATCACCAACATCTAGTTGTAGAGCTCATAGCATCATTTGGGAAATCCTTTCATGCCAAAGGTTACCACAAGGTTAGTAAGTAAAGGTATTCCTTTTTAATTTATATCATATAATAGATCAAGGTTTAAGAGGGCAAATCCATATCCTCAAAAGAGATATTCATCCCCTGGTCATCATATTGTTCTAAGCACTATAACCCCCACTATCCAAATGGCCATCAGAAACTAGGTGTTTGTTACATTCAATAGAGGTAACCCACTAAATTTAGCCTAGTTTGATGACATTCTAGTGTCTACCCTCAAGAGTATCCCATTCTTCTTAGGAGAAAATCAAACAACCCCTATTGAACATATCTAAGATGTAGTTAATATCTGTTCAATTCATAATGTTGTTGAGGATAATGTTGTTATTAGATTGCTTACTACCTCCTTCAAAGGAAAAACCTTACAGTGGTATAAAAACCTCCCACTAAACTCCATTGTTATCTAGGATGAATTGGGTGCAACCTTATTCAAGTAATTTGAAGACAAATTTGATCACCTATCTTTAATTGAGAAATTAACTGCCATAAACAAAGCTCCTCATGAGTTCATGTTTGATTTTAACCTTGGATTCCAAAAGACATGGACTAGGATACCTATGTTTATTAGACCATCTCTTGAATATGGTTTTCTATATTATTTAAAATCCCTTAACTCTGACATTAATGTGATGATATAGTCAATGGATGGTACTGCTTTATCAAATGCTTATGAGGTTGCAATAAGGGTAGAAAATAATTTGATACAAGCTGGTAATCTTTCTCCAAGACCTCTAATGCCTATATTTCTAGAAATATGTTCTATACCAACCCCTCAAGTTCTTCAAATTCCATCCTTATCTCTGATTCCAGCTCCTCAAGCTCAAATCGTAGCCCCTACTAGTCAAGCTAGTGAGATAGGAGAGTTGAAAAGCTTGTTACAGACTTTTGGGAATGTAATAGTGCAACTTAAGAGACAATAATATCAGTCTAATAGTCCCTATTTACAACAAAATTAGAACACCTATAATCCCTTCAAAGATCAAATCCCTCCTTATCAAGGTTTCAGAGAGAATAAACCACCTTATCAAACATAAGGAGCCATAACTTTATCTAAGCCATATGCATCCCTTGATCTTAATGATCCTTCCACTTCAAAATCCATTGTTCCCACCCCACTTCAAAACAACATGATGCATGATTTAGGTTGGCAGCCCTCAAATCTCAATGATGCTCAAAATCAAGCCTTGGTGTCATAAAACATCACTATGCCACACATGCCACAAGAAGAGTTTTATTGACAAAGGAGCTTCTTCATGAAGTTTCAAAAAAGGAGATTTGGTCCTCAAGTGGGATGAGGATAGAGCTAAACCAGGAAGGCACACAAAGCTTGATTCCCTTTTGAGTGTCCCATACACAATCTCTAGCGGTGAATCCCACAATGCCTTCTAGCTTGCAAAGATAGATGGTCAGGAGCTTCCAATCCCAGTCAATGGGATACATTTGAAACATTGTTATTAAAGAGCAAAGCTCCATGTACATAGTTTGTCTAATTTCCTCCAAGTGTTGTTCAAGCACAATAATTTCTTTTTGTTTTTTCCCAATAAGTGCTTGTTTGCACATTTGCTGTTTAGTTAGTTTTCCTTATTTTTTGTGTTTCCCTTCTTATTTAGAGGATGAAGGTTGTCTTTTCCAGGTCAAAGGAGAGTTTGCATTCATGGACCAAATTTATTATTATTTTAGAAGTTCAAATGCTACGTATATGGTCTAAGTTCTCAAGTACTCCTAATGTTGTTTCTAAGAGTATAAAATAACAACTTAATGCCCCTACAACTCATAAAAATTATAATATAGAGGTTAGTAAAGTTCATCAAATACCTCTAGTTCGTGAACAAACAGTGCTTCAAAAAGTGCAACTAAAGGTTAGTGGATCTCATTTCAATATAATAGATCAGATGAAGAAGTCTAACATCAACATTAGCATGTGGGATTCTCTTTCCTTTCCAGGATAAAAGGATATGCTCATCCAAGAGCTTTTGGCTCTCAAATTGTCTCCAAAATTGGTTGAGAAAGAAGGTATTGTTTTAACTAATTCAAATCAGCCAACTAAGCAATAGGTACAAGTAAATAAGATGGAAAAGGTGGAAAAATTTGAGGTAAAAGCAAATAAAAATCCTTTCTACCTTTATTTTATAGTAGGAGATACTTTGGTTCATAATTGTATGGTAGATAATGGAGCTAGTAATACAATCATGCCTAAACAAATTGCAGATAAGCTCAGCCTTGTTTATAAGCCAAACACTAAGGGGGTATTTCAATTGAATGAGTCACCAACAAAGATGATAGGCATCATCAAATATTTGAAATTAATGTTACATGCTTGTCCCAATGTTACTATTCAGTAGGATGTTTTTATAGTAGACTTGCCTCCTTACTTTTTTATGTGTCTTTCAAGGGACTTCACTTCAAATATTGGGGGATACTTATCAGTTGATTGAACTTATTTGTTATTTAGAACTAGGTATGGTACCAAGGTAACTATTCATTCAGAACCTATTGCATGTTTCCATATGGAGCCATATATGTCAAGTGTTGTGAACACTAACTGTATCATTTTAGATGATGTGCTAGAAAATAATGAAATATAAAATGGATCACCTTTGGATGGAGTTCCAAATTTGTTTTTTTATGAGTGGGCTACCACTTTGCATGAGCATGATCTTTATAAGTTGATTGAAGAATAAGTACTTGGTGTGTATTGCCTTCATGAGAATGATGCACCAATTCTAACCATGGTTAAGGATGATGAGTTTATTAAAGGTATATGGCAATTGCATTTTGATGTATCAAGGGATAAGCATGCAACCAAAGCTATAGTGATGTTGGTTTCTCTAAAAAAGCAAAGGTATTTCTCTTCTATTAAATTTTAGTTTGGTTGTTCAAATAATGTTGTTGAGTATGAAGCACTAGTTCATGATTTACAGTGGGCTGGGAAGATGAAATTCAATACCTTGCAAGTTTTTGGTGATAGTGAACTCATAGTTCACCAAGTAAGAGGTTTGAATGTATGTAAAAATATGTTGCTTAAGTCTTATAGGGATAGAATTTGGGACTTACTTGAAGATTTATGAGCTTTTAACATTCAGGCAATACCAAGAGATGAGAGTAAACATGCTAATAGGTTGGTTGTTGTTGGGGCACAATTTAGTATCCCATCTGATATAAAAAGTGATAATTTTAGTCACACACAAAGGTAGTTGTAAGGCCTTATGTTCTATATAATCATGATAATTGGTAAGTGTTCAAAGATGACAATCAGATTGTGAGATTCTTGCAAGAGGAGACTGAGTTTTCTTCAAGAAATCAGTCAAAGCACTTGCAATAGTATGGTGATTAGATTGTGAAACTAAAAACAAATAAGTTTCCCAAGGGATTGGTCACACTCGAGAATATTTTTAGTGGTAATGATGAGTTAAGGAGAAATCATCCTTGTCCACAAAATAATAACACTATGCCAATGTAGAGATTGCATTTGGTAAGATTTTGAAGTTGGGTAAGGTATGCACTCTACAAAAATAAGTTTTCATTGAGTTATGTACAAGTTTTGTTAATATATTTGCATGGAAATATAGTGATGTCAAGGGATTTGATCCAAGTCTAGCTCAACACACCATTGAGTTAGAGGTTGAAACTAAACCAGTGAGATAACGACAAAGGCCCATAAATCCTAAGCTTGAGCCTTTGATGAGAGTTAAGCTTCATAAGCTCATAGAGTTATCTATTATATTTCTAATCAAGCACTCAACTTGGGTGGCAAATCTTGTTTTGGTATGAAATAAGAATGGTGAGATTAGATTGTGTGTTGACTTTCATGATTTGAACAGGGCTTCACTTAAAGATCACTATCCATTACCATCAATGGAACAAATTTTACAACTGGTTGCAAGTTCAGAAAGATTTTCTTTGTTAGATGGATATAGTGTCTACATCATATTTTGAGCAAAGAAGAGGACCAATTTAAGACAACCTTCACAACCAAGTGAGGAATGTTTGAATATAGAAAGATGTCATTCAGTTTGTCTAATGTTAGAGCAACCTTTCAGAGAGCCATGTACATGACATTTTAAGGCCTTCTTAACAAGTTTGTACTTATTTATTTGGATGATATAATAGTGTTCTCAAAGAATGCAAGTGATCATGTGGTTCATCTCAAGCAAGTGTTCAAAAGGTGTAGGCAATTTGGGATATCTCTATATCCCAAAAAGTGTGTTTTCTTAGTTCATGAAGTTAAGCTTCTTAGACATAATAGTGTTATCAAAGAATGCAGGTGACCATGTGGTTCATCTCAAGCAAGTGTTCAAAAGGTGTAGGCAATTTGGGATATCTCTATATCCCAAAAAGTGTGTTTTCTCAGTTCATGAAGGTAAGCTTCTTGGACATGTTATTTCAAAGCATGGTTTAAACATAGATTCTAAAAGGATAGACTTTATTCTTGAACTCTCCTTGCCTAAGCACAAAAAGGATATGCAAAGCTTCTTTGGAAAGATCAACTTCATAAGGAGGTATATTTCAGATTTTTCCATTTTAGCTAAGCCATTTATAACCATGCTAAAGAAGAATCAGAGATTCAGCTGGTCCAAAGAAAGAGTCAAAGGATTTGAAGATATTAAGAAGGCCATAGCTAGTGCTCCTACACTTATAAATCTAAATTTCACAAAATATTTCATTCTGTATACTTATGCTAACATGGACACCATTTTAGGCATTCTTATGCAACAAAATCATAAGGCTTTGGAGCGGCCAATAATTTCATTTAGTCAAAGATTGGAAGAGTACGAAATAAGGTATTTTTTTGTTGAAAAACATGTGCTTTCAGTTATCAGGTCTCTCAAAAATTTTAGATATTTGTTGTCTAACAATAAGATACACCTAATGGTTACCCATCCAAACATCAAGGAGTTCATTTTGAACAAAGATATAAATGAGAAAATAGCTGGTTGGATAACCAAGGTAATGGAATATGATGTGGAAATTAAGGTCACAAATCTGATTAGAGGCAAAGGAATTTATGAGCATCTAGTATAAGACTTGCAAGAGGTTAATGAGGTTGTTTTAGTGTTAATTAATGAAGAGGTTGCAGCTGGTCTTACCTCACCTTCTAGCTGGTTTCATGACTTGGTAAGCTATCTCCAAGATGGTATTTATCCCTCTCATCTAAATGCTTCAAAAATAAGATATTTCAGGTTGAAATCAATTCCATTTTTACTTATTGATGATGTTTTGTTCAAGAAAGATATTAATGGCATATTTCTAAGATGTATAGAGCCAAGACAAACTCAAAAACTACTTGAAGAATTCTATGATGGACATGGTGGAGGACACTTTTCTGTAAGAAATACAAGCCTTAAGATCATGAGAGGTGGGTATTATTGGCCTACTATATTTGTTGATTTCCATGCATGGATTGAGAAGTGAAAATAGTGTTCTATGTTTGTAGGAAAAGTGAAACTTGTAGCTTTGCCTCTTAAACCAATTACGGTGGATCAACCTTTTGTCCAATGGGGTTTGGACTTTATTGGTCTCATAAATCCTCCTTCAAGTTTAGGACATAAATGGATCCTAACTGCTATAATTTACTTCACATGATGGATAGAAGTGATGGCATTGAAAGAAGCAAATGAAACCAATGTTCTTGATTTCTATGAAGGTTTGCTTACTAGGTTTGAAGTTCCTTCAACCATTATTTCTGATAATGTAATGGCTTTTATGGGATCTAGGATCAGCCAATGCACTGTCCAACATGGAATTTATCTCATCACTTCAAACTATTATCCACAAGATAATGGCCTTGTTGAATCTACGAATAAGAACCTATTGAGGATCATAAGAAGGACTATTAAAGATAATTAGAGATCATAACATCTCAAGTTGAAGTCATCTTTATGGGCTGATAGGATCACCTACAAAAGATCGATAGAAAACTCTCCATACAAGTTGGTATATGGTAAGGAAGCAAGGTTACCCATTTCTCTTGAATTTCTTATTTTAGAACTAATGAATCATCTTGAGTTATTAGAGAATGAGCCTATGGAGATTAGGTATGCTAAGCTTATGGAGTTGGAAGAGACAAAAAATTAGTCCATGCTAGCCATGGAGATTCATCAAGCACAAGTGAAGAGAGCTTTTGACAAAAGAACTTCTTCACAAAGTTTCAAAAAAGGAGATTTGGTACTCAAGTGGGATGAGGATAGAGCTAAACCAGGAAGGCACACAAAGTTTGATTCCTTTTTGAGTGTCCCATACACAATCTCTAGCTGCAAATCCTACAATGCCTTCTAGCTTACAAAGATGGATGGTCAGAAGCTTCTAATCCCAGTCAATGGGATACATTTGAAACATTGTTATTAAAGAGCAAAGCTCTTTGTACATAGTTTGTCTACTTTCCTCCAAGTGTTGTTCAAGCACAATAGTTTATTTTTGTTTTATTCCCAATAAGTGCTTGTTTGCACATTTGTTGTTTAGTTAGTTTTCCTTGTTTTTTGTGTTTCCCTTTTTATTTGCAGGATGAAGGTTGTCTTTTCTAGGTCAAAGGAGAGTTTGCAGTCATAGAACAAATTTATTATTGTTTTAAAAGTTCAAATTCTATGTATATGGTCTGAGTTCTGTCAAGAAAAAAACCCCAGAACAACAGACATGCTCTGATCCCTACTTAGTCAGGATCTTGCTCTACCAATTAGAACACATATGATTACTACTCATATTAGCAACTAAACACAGAATTTTACCAGAAGTAACAAGTAACTAGAAATATGAAACAACACAGGAATTGAGAGACAATACACAACTGTATTAATAATCACTCAGAAGAATATACAATAAAGAAGATGCCACTTCTTCTTCCACCTCAAAGGTTTGCCACACCTCAAGACCTTCTTCCCTCTCTCTCTTGGTCACAACAATCAATTCCAATGCAGAATTGATGTTCACCTCACCAACCAGTCAGTATCCTTCACTGCCAGTAATCCAGTGCTCCACGCACTCCAAGTAGATCCCCTGCTCTCTGCTGCTACCTGCAAATAACTAGATCATACTCACCATGTAGAATCCTTTCTACACACCTGAATAACCCTTGTCCTTGCCTCACCAAGTCCTTATGATTCTTCAACCAGTACCCCGGTATATCTTCTCCAAGAACTTGCACAACCTGCAACTCTCACTGATCAAACACTCTCAGCACCCCTTCTGGAACTAGGAGGAGCTACACTAGCTCTCTCTAAAAGCTCTATGGCTTTCTAGCACATGCTTACAATACAGTCTATGAGTCCATATATAGATCTCATGCTTACAATAGTTAGAGAACCTAATTACAATAATTAGACTCGCAACTCAAGACTGAGATTAGCCTTCAACATGCAAACTATCAGTCCAAAAATAGACTCTCCCGGATTCGTCATGCAGACTGCCTGTTCTCCCATAGGCTGCCGACATCGGCACCTTCATGACCGATGTCGGCCAACTAGTGACCGACGTCAGTTGCATCCCCTTTGCTATCTGACTGACGTCGGTTTCCCTGCAACTGCTTCAGCAACTCCCTGCAACTCTGGATCCTCCGTAACTTCTCCTATTTGCATCCTGGTGAAGCTTTTAGCTCCACAACCTAACAATCTCCCACTTGGAGATAAATAGCTGCACCTGTACCTGTACCTGTACACCATCTAAATTATTCCTGGCTTGTATTCCTCTTCAAGATCAACCCTAAAGACCAACCACCACACAACCTGTGATGCTATACCTGTCATTCAAGTAACCTACCATATCCAAACCTACATATCCATGTAGTGAAGAACTTGACCCTGCATAACAAGAAACCCTGCTTCTAGTCCCACTGAACTGCCCTCCAGTACTCCTTCCCCGAATTGGCTCCATACTTTCTGACAACCCCCACTGATTGGGAAAACGTAGGTCTACACTAGACCTCATGTGATTTCGAACCCTGTTTTAAGCTAAGCTTGAACTGTCCAGCCCTTAGTGTGCTTTCTGATTCTGCATCCTGCATCATGAACCCCGCCAACACCATCTTCACATCAGCTCCCACTAGAGATCAAATCTCCATGTCTCTTATGCCAAAGAATTTCGCTGCTCCAAATTCTTCATGACACGCCTCTGAACTAACCTTACCTTTAGCTCAGCAAATCCCTGTATGTACAAACCTGATAGCAAATAACCCACATACAGTAACAGAATGATGTCATGACTCATCATCCACCTGGTAAGACAAAACCACAATAGTTACACTGACATTGACTGAAGCCATGCTTAGTCATCCACCTGTCAAACCTGTACCACTGTCCTGCAGCTTCCTCAAGACTATATGCCATAGCCTTCTGTCTCTTGTATCCATCCACTCTCTTCTTTAAAACGGGAATCCATTCCATCTCTCAGTGCTTACTTCCAGCTGACAACTCTACCAACAAATACATGTTTGGTTCTTCTCCAAGGACTCACTCCTCATCCATGCCAAGCTCCCACTGTATCTGGACTCTACCTGCATTACTTCTTCCATCTTCCTGGTTCATGACCATCAGTAAGCAATATAAAGAAGGTGAACAATGAATATTAGGTTCACTTACCAATCCTGACCTCGACATGAGCGTTTGAGACTTACTGTTCGCCCACTATCCGTACCAGTGACCGATCTCGGCCATCTCCCAGTCTGTTTCTGACCGATGTCGGCTCCTTGTACTGAACCTGACTGCCGACGTCATTTCCCTGGCTGACGCCGGTGTCCCTCCTGTCGACGTCGGTCCTTATGACCGACGTCGGTCTTCCTGCTGCTGACGTCGGTTATTGTCTGACCGACGCTGGTACCTGTGTTCGTCTGTGAGTGACAACTTTTTACCTACGAGCTCTCCATGGATCAAAATCCAAATCAAATCAACCCTGCTCTGCTCAGAATAATTCAGTCTTCTCACCTGATCTCTGTCCGTCATCTCCTCCATGAACACCAAGGCTTTCCAGTTCTTTAGCTTGTCAAAGACATCTGACTTCTGCTTCAAAACCTGCATTCTCCTTCTACATATGTGACTAAGCCTATGAAGCCACATCTCTGCAACAGAAGGTGAATCAGTAATATAAGTAGATAGATAAAGGATACCTACTTTCTTACCACCATCTAATTCAAGTGCATCCACTGTGAGAGTTACAGTGCATCTTTCATCACCCAAATTTCTTGAAGAAATTAGACTAATCTCCAAGACTGGTACCTGCATGACTTCCTTCAACCACTGTGTGTCATCTGTCTACAATTTCAGCTTCACTTCCCCTTCGTCAATAATCTGACAAGGCTCTCCAACCCCTAAATAAATCTCTCCAAAGTCTCCAAAGACATACCTATGAAAAGATGCTCTATTTCGGGCTGCATGGAAAGAGGCAAAAGAATCTGTAAACAAAGATTCCACTTTATCCAGAACATCCTGTGCAATATTACCTGCGACATATGCTTCCACCAGCTGATCTGCTACCAACCAATGCTCTCTTTTTACCTGCTCTTTCTTTCCATCAATCAGACCATTCGTGCTATTCAGTTTCTCCATTCGTAGTTTACTATCTTCTGCCGTTGCTATACTCCCACTCAATCTGAAACCCCTGTGAGTGACCTGTAATCAAAAAACACTACCAGATCTGAAACCACCTGTTAGTCAATCCAACCAAAAAACTCTTGAACCTGCAACCAAGGCTCTGATACCACTTGTCAAGAAAAAAACCCCAGAAAAATAGACATGCTCTGATCCCTACTTAGTCAGGATCTTGCTCTACCAATTAGAACACATATGATTACTACTCGTATTAGCAACTAAACACAAAATTTAACTAGAAGTAACAAGTAACTAAAAATATGAAACAACACAGGAATTGAGAGACAATACACAACTGTATTAATAATCACTCAGAAGAATATACAATAAAGAAGATGCCACTTCTTCTTCCACCTCAAAGGTTTGCCACACCTCAAGACCTTCTTCCCTCTCTCTCTTGGTCACAACAATCAATTCCAATGCAAAATTGATGTTCACCTCACCAACTAGTCAGTATCCTTCACTGCCAGTAATCCAGTGCTCCACGCACTCCAAGTAGATCCCCTGCTCTCTGCTGCTACCTGCAAATAACTAGATCATACTCACCATGTAGAAGCCTTTCTACACACCTGAAGAACCCTTGTCCTTGCCTCACCAAGTCTTTATGATTCTTCAACCAGTACCCCGATGGATCTTCTCCAAGAACTTGCACAACCTGCAACTCTCACTGATCAAACACTCTCAGCACCCCTTCTGGAACTAGGAGGAGCTACACTAGCTCTCTCTAAAAGCTCTATGGCTTTCTAGCACACGCTTACAATACAGCCTATGAGTCCATATATAGATCTCATGCTTACAATAGTTAGACAACCTAATTACAATAATTAGACTCGCAACTCAAGACTGAGATTAGCCTTCAACATGCAAACTATCAGTTCAAAAATAGACTCTCCCGGATTCGTCATGCAGACTGCCTGTTCTCCCACAAGCTGCCGACATCGGCACCTTCATGACCGATGTCGGCCGACTGGTGACCGATGTCAGTTGCATCCCCTTTGCTATCTGACCGACGTCAATTTCCCTGCAACTGCTTCAGCAACTCCCCACAACTCTGGATCCTCCGTAACTTCTCCTGTTTGCATCCTGGTGAAGCTTTTAGCTCCACAACCTAACAAGTTCTCAAGTATAGTAGGCATGCTTCCTAGTTGAGTCGCCAAAATGTTAACAATTTTACCCCACAGGTCAAATTGTCACCCTACCATTTGAAACCCTACATATTGTGTCAGTTTGTCTTGTGAATCAGTTTTTGGTCTTGAATAATTCAAAGGAATGGTTCAAGTTTAAATGGTCAATTTTTTTTTAGAAAATTATCCAAGTAAAAAATCTCTAAGGACATCCTCAAAAGCAAGGTCATTTTTTTAAAAGTTCTAAAGGTTAACTTGAAAAGTTCTAAAGGGTTCAAATCCTTTGGACATTTTGTCTGAAGGGAAGGAAAAGGTTCACGTAGAGAAATCTAAAGGGTACATTCCATCTTCCCAAAAGGTATCTTCTCTTCGAGAAAGTTGACTTCACAATTTTGAAAGACCTTTACAATTTTTTTGAGGGATTGATTCCAAGAAGAAAAGGGCACGTTCCCTTCGAGAAAGTCATTATCAAGAAACTTGAAAGAAATAATTCCTTCGAACTTTTATTCTGAAGGAAATTAACGAAGCAAAAGGACACTTTCATTTTACCAAAGGGTTACTTAGAGAATGTTGAGGGACATTTTGAATTTTTGAAGGGGTCACTTGGCAAAAGTCTAAAGGGTTCATGCCCTTTAGAAAAGGCATTTGATAAAAGATCGAAGGGCAATTCAAAATAAATGAAGGAAATGAATGATTTGAAAGGCTCCGAAAGGTACCTTCAAAATTTTCCAAAGGGATCTTTTCCTTCGGGAAAGTTTGTGTCACACAAGTTTGAAGGGCAACTAGACCTTTTTGACAAATCCAAAAGGCAAGTGGCCATTTACAAGAAAACTGAGAGGGTACTTCGAAGAAATCTGAAGGATCATTTTTAGGGTACCAAGGGGCATTTTCATAAAGTTTGAATATGTGAATTCCTTCAAACTTTTTCTCTGAAGGAAAGGATCTATAAAAATTCCCAAAGACCAAATTCTTTTGGACAATTTATTTCAAAAGACTTGTTTGAGAGAAAATCTTGAAGACATAGAATTCCTTCAGACTTTTTGTCTGAAGGAATGGTTCAAAGAAAGGTTCCAAAAAATGAATTCCTTTGAACTTTTTGTCCAAAGGAAGTGAACGAAGAGGAGGAATTTACAAAATCTTGAAAGAAATTCCCATGGAAAATTTATCCACGAGAAAATGACAAAAGACAAAGAGCTCAAAGATATAATTCCTTCAGACTTTTTTGTTTGAATAAAATAATCAGTAATTGACCATTCTGAAGGAAATAAGCAAGGAGAAAAGAAAATCCAAGGAAATAAGATCATGGAAATAAATAGAGAGAGAAGTAAATAGTCTACATGTAAGTGACCCAAGATCGAAGATGTTCAAGGAGAGCTTAACATAAAAGTGTATGCATACACTCTTGGTTTTCATGCAATCCAACCCTTTTGGGAACTTCGAGCTCATCTTCAAGTAAAGTTCTCAGTCTAAGATGTGGCATGGCTTTCCATGCAAGATTTTGACTTGTCAAATTGGGTCCACCTCATCCCTTCCATGCCAACATGGAATTTCATGCATGCTTCAGTTCTGGAGTTGACTAGTCTTGCACTATGGTTGACTAGTTGACAAGTCATGCACGCACTTTTGTTTAGCTTGTTGAAGGTTTTTCAACATTCTAACAGTTCAAGTGGAGTTCTAATTTCAGTTTTGGCATTGATTTCATGCAAAATAAATTGTTCTCTTGTTTTCAATAGTTCAAGAGGAGTCTATATTTGAAGATTGGTGTAGCATCATGCATGATGAGAGTTTTGACTCAAACTTGAGCCCACCATCTTTTTTCCAATGCCAAAGAGCTTCTCATGTAAGATAAAAGATAAGAAGATATTTGTAGAAGGATTTTTTATCTTGGCATAGATGAAATTGGACTTGGGATGAAGTGGGAGTCGATCTCCTCTTCTATTTTTAGCACCAACCTCTTAGCTATTGCTTGTTTTTATATATAAGTTGGCTTTTCAGCCTTGAATTGTATCCTCTTTTTGGGAAGACCATATTATACCAAAAATTTGTGATGTGTAACCTTTTCAGATTACTAGAAGGATAACTTTTAGAATCCAAGGTGCTGGTATAGTGTATTTATGTCATTGATTTTCCTAAGTGATAGAATATTTCTTCCTTGTCAAGTCTTGATTCTTACCTAGTTATTAGTTTATCAGATTATGCAGGTCATGTTCTATGTTTAATATCTTTTGGTTGAAGTTATAGTGGATATAAGTGTTGGTTAATGCCTTGAATTAGGGCTATTCCCTCATTTCCCTCAATTTTTGATCACCAGATAAAACATTTTCATGAAATACTGATGCGTAGAGGACAATTGGGGTTAAAATTTTAGTTTTTTTATTGTCTGATCAGTGTTTTAGAAGATCAAATTATGTGGATCAATCAAGTTTTAGGTGTATCACCATCATTAAATAAGATTTCTTTTCAAGTTTCCCCTTTGTTCCTTTTTCCCACTAGTTGTAGAGTATAGATCCTAATTGATACACCAAAGGGAGCTAGCCCTTATAATATAGAGATTCAATCCACTGATTAGGTCACCCATAACCTAGGATTGTTTCCATGTTTTACTAGACTGTAAAGGTTTGAAACTACCTTCACAAGGGTGTGAGTTTGATTGATAATAGGAGACACATTGGAGCATGCTTCACATACTCAAACCCAACTTCAAGGGCTTCACCTCCTAGGTAAGTCTAGGTATGCTTCTTTTTCCTTTATCCTATTCATTTTTCTTTTTTACATTTCTAAAATAAGGGGGGGGAGATGTAATCACCCAAAAGTGGTATTTGAGTCCTAAGAGTGCTACTTGAGACTACTTATCCCTAGATTATCCTTAGACCTATTTTAGAGCCTATTGTCACACTTATCCAACCTTCATATGGGCCACAAGCATCCCTAGTCAACCTTAAATCCATCCCAGATCCTCATTTTCTGATCCTTGCCCTTCATGCTTAGTGTTATACTAGTTGGAAATTAGATCAATAATAAGGACACTAGTGCCACATGGCATTAGTGTCCCAAAAATCATATTATTGTGCCAAAAATGGCATTAATGTCCTTTGCCCTCTCTTTTCCCAAACATATATATTTTTAAAACTAGAACTTATTAGTGTCAACCTAAACCTCTTTTATCACTTGCATAAGCATCAAAATAGTATAAATACATGACTTTTATTCTTTTAACCACTAGTGGAAATCAAATACAAAATACAACAGTCATAAGCTCAAATTACCTATATTTCCTATCTAAAGCACATTCAAAGCACTCAAGGCCACTATCATACTATCATCACTTGCAATTGAACCAACACTTAGGTGGGGAGAACTACATTAGGTTTGATCCCTCCTCAAATTATTAATATGTAGGCAACTCTCTTCACAATGGGGTGTTGAAGATGTGTAGCCTACCCTACTAAGAAACACACTTTTCAACTCATGCCAACTAGATTCCCTAGCTATATGGAGGATTAGGTTTCACTCACTAAATCAATCATTATAGACAAAATATAGGATTTTAGGACTCATTCACGCAAGAACAAACCTCAAAGATTCAAACACAAGTGCACCTAGAAGCTTAAAACAATCCTACACAAAGGACACTACCACTAATATGAAGACACTACTGCCACATTTCCAATAATGGCACTACTATCTAATTATGGCATTAATGTCTAGGAGGGGTTTTAACATCAAGAGCTAGTTTACAACACTCAGACTAGCTTCCACCTTAGTTTTTATCACCCAGATCATCCATCTCTATTATTTTTCGTCTAAGTTCTTACTTGCACTATTTATTTTTATTTTTAGAAAATTCAAAGCTAATCAATTCTACAACAAAATAAGGGTTATATTTATTGCATATTATTCCCCTAATTTATTATACTCAGTGCTTTAACAAACATAGGATTCATATTTGTTATGTCCTAAATTTTTTAAAGACTATCTAATAACGTATGTAGAATATGATGTGGTTGTTCTCTAAAACTTTCAAATCTAAATGGTTTCCACTTATTCAAGGTATGTTTATTCACTTTGGGTAACATTTTGTAAATTGATATTTTTCCTTTATTTAAGACCTTGACTTAACTTTTCTAGATTGGAATCTTTGCCTTAGGAGGTGGAATAATTGACCTAACTTCCTTATGTAGAGCTTATTATATTATATTAATGTCTTCATGTGTCTTTTTTGGATTCAGATTAGGTATCAATTCCTCTTTTAGCATGAGAATCTCAAAACAAAGATCTTGGAATGAATCACAAGTGTCATATAAAAACTTTACTTTGAGAGGATAGATGAGGGTATGTGTATGGAGTTGGGGGGTAATTCCATGGATAATTTCCATAACACTATGCATTATTTGAATTTAGGCTTGAAAATACCAAACCAAAATTCATACATGTTATAACAGTATAAGTTTATATTTATATTGTTACATTTATATCCCTTATACTTTAAATTTATTTTAGTAAATATAATAAATTAGTGTCACTCTACATATAATAGAGTTGGTCTCACAACTGCACACCTTATGATGTGGAAGATAGTTTTTAAAAATCCAATCTAGTCAATACTTAGGCATTTTTAAGGTCTCAGTATTGAACCTAGGGATTTCAGGGCTTAACTTTTGTAATTTGATGTCCATTATGGGTAAACATATAGTCATTTTTTAGGTTGTTGTGCATTTTGGATTACTTCCTAACATTTTAAAGAGTCATAGGTTTATAAAAATTTAAGTTTACAATCCACTCAATTTGAAATCAATCCAAATTTGTGTGATTGGGGTAACATAGGTCACATTGATGACCTGCACACATCAAATAACCACTTTATGTTAATTTCAATTGTTCATCATCTATCCCTCATCCCTAATCACTTCCTAATCATCCCTCATTACCCATAATCACTCTTTCCTCATTATTCATTGTCCTTAATCACTCCCTAATTGACCCTCAATACCCCTCATCATCTTTAATCACTCCCTCATCATCCCTAATCTCTCCTTCATTAACCCTCAATATCCCTCACCATCCCTAATCAACATTTTATCATCCCTAATCACTCACTCTTCATCCCTTATCATCCCTAATCACTCCCTCATTGACCCTCATTATCCATCATCATTTATAATCACTCCCTCATCATCCCTAATCATGCCCTCATTGACCCTCACCATTGCTCATCATCCCTAATCACTCCCTTATCATCCCTCATCATCCTGAATCACTCCTTCATTGATCCTTACCACTCTTCATCATTTCTAATCACTTCCTCATCACCCTTAATCATTCCCTCATTAAACCTCACCATCACTCCTCATCCCTAATCATTGCTTCATCATTCCTCATCATCCCTAGTCACTCATTCCTCATTGCCCATAATCACTCCCTCATTAACCCTCATCATCCATCATCATCCTTAATTAGTCCTTCATCCTCCCTAATCACTCCCTCATTGAAACTCACCATCCTCACATCCCTAATGACTCCCTCATTATCCCTCATCATCTCTAATCACTCCTTCCTCATTCTTCTTTATCCTTAATCACTCCAGCCAATACTTTTATGGTGGGTGCAGTAGTTCTTACTTGTGCCTAATTGGATTATTATTCAATTCTAAATTTTACTCACTTAGATAAGTTCAAATAAACTCTTCTTTCACTCATCCTCTTTCACTCAAATAAGGAACTCAGAGATATCATCTGATTATATGGTGGGATTCAAAGATAAATGTCGTGATCGATGCCTAGACCGTGGAGAGGTGTGTATCCAGAGCCTTAGACTAGAATAAATATGAAAGAAATCAAGCAAAGGGTGGGATGAAATTGTATTACTTATATATATATAGATTGGGATTTGGGCATCTAAGAATCCCAATCCCAGAGTTGAGAATCCAATTTTATGTCTATATATATAAGGGCGATTGGAGACTAGTTAAGAATTCCAATCCCAACCCCATAGTTGACTGTATATCCATAGTAGATTGGATTAGTAGATATATAGATAGGTAGTCACCAATTTGATAGTGTGTGTTCCAATTTGATAGCTGATTCAGTGTGTTTCCCAACCCGTATCGATCTATACCCAACTTGATCTATACCTAACTTGACATATAAAGGGAGTGAAGGGAACATTCCTTAATCTAATGTATCGAGGAAGGGCCACTTAGATATTGGGCATGGCTTGATGGGCCTTATAGGCCAAATTGGGACCTTGCCATACTATGAGTATTCCCCAGTCCCCAATATAGTATATTAAAGGATAACATAAGAATAGGGGTCCCACCATAGATATATAGGGGGCACTATTATGAAGGTGTTGCCCTAATATCAACCTTTCCCTACCCATTAATTCAATGAAATCTTTCCCTACTTACTTTATCCATTCCAAAGAGTAAGGCAAGGGAATCTTGCCTTTTTGATATCTAAATTTGCTTCACCTAATAACATATTAAGGGAATATTTACTTCTCTATGGATAGTAAGGAATAAGGCAAAACTATCAAGGGAAGTTTGCCTTCCTAGTATCTAGTTTTTCTTTTCTTCTATATTAAGGCATGGCTATCAAGGGAAGCTTATTGTCTAATATATAACTTTGTTATTACCCTAACTACTTATTTATGCCCTACCTGATAAGCCAAGGGAAGCTTCCTTACTTATATATACCTTTTTTCTTTTCATACCTATGTTCCCCTTCTAGAATAGATTCTTAGCTATCAATATAAGCTTGATTCTTGATCTGTAGATTGCATAAATTCTTTCCCTACATATTAGTTATGCCCTACCTACTTAACTTATATTTCTGGTAAAGGAAGTTTTCTTCTTGATGTATAGAATGAGGAATGAAGTTTTGAATCATGTTACATATATAATATATTTAAATACAATTGAGTATTCCCTACCTACTTTACGTACTTGAGTATGCCCTAACTAAACACCTGAGCCATATCTTGATCTTGACTATGCCATACTTACATTATTGTACTTGAGTATGCACTACCTACTTTTCTTTCTTTCCCTACCTACTTGAGAGTGCCCTACCTACCTATCCTTATTTTCATATCTACTTGAGTATTCCCTACATAATAAAATACCTAAGCCATATATTGATTTTGAACACCCGTATGTATATTTCTTGCCTGACTATATCTTTGATACCTGATACCTAATTGAATACCCAAGGCATATCTTGAAAGGAGAGGGGGAATTATAACCTATTTAGAGAAAAGAGTGACTGGGGATGATCTATTAAGCTCATTTGTTGTGTTTAAATTGGTAGGCTCCCCATCCCCATCCCCATCCCCATCTTGATCTAGATTAAAGAAAGGACAAGAAAAGCGAGGGAGAGTGCCCATTTGAGAATATTCTATTATATAATTCATAAGAGTGTAGGTGCCTTATTTATATATGAGTATAATAAAAGGAAAGGTGTTCAATGAAATTTACCTCCCCTATTAGGGCATTTATTTTCTAAGACTATGCAACCCATATATCAATCATATGCACTATAAGGTTCAGTTTGTGAAATGAATGGAGAACACCAGAGAAGAGATCTCATAATTTCTTGATCCCTTAATTCCAAGGCTTAACCCCTAAACCCAACCAATATTTATTAATCCCATACTTGAAAGGGCATTCAGTTAATAGTTGGATAGGTTCTTGACCTTAGGAGAGGACCAAAGGAGCACTATCAACCCTAGACACGAAGGAATTACATGTTAATCAACCATGCACATTAAACTCAAGAACATAGGTACTTACTCAAAGGGCCCAAAGGGGAGAGGGGAAGGAGGAAGAGCCTACAATAATGACCAAATTGACATGTCCCCCTCTCCCTTTCAAGGAAGTAGGGAAACATAGAGTTGAGTTTAATTGGTTCTATATTGGGGGAGAAGGGCCTAATCTCCACCTACACTTCCCTTAATATGATACCAAATAACCTAGTTGCCTCCTATATATAGACACATACCAACCCTATAAATATAGGTTGTGAAGGCATTATCCCCTATAAAACATTATAGCTGATTGACCAAAGTGATACCCTATACATGTAGTTCAAGTTGGCCCGATTGGACCTAGTGATGTACATAGGGTCAAACAGATAGACATGGTTGGATAGATGGGAATGGTTGGGTTGGACAAACATATACTCTATATGGATTGGATGGGGAGTCAAACAATTAAACTAGACTTCATTTAAATAAGAGATAGTGTTATCTTTTATATAATATAATATGAGATTATATATAGAGGAGTATGTCACTATTGGTATAGGGATATAGATATCCAAGTGGTCAATTCCTTAGCTTAGTATTCCATATAGTCTCATATATATATCCTCTTAGCTAGTCAATCTAAATTGATAATATCCAATCTATCTCTCTTAATCCCAATCAAACATATCTATCCCAATCAATCAGTAGGCTCAGTCAATTATATATAGCCTCATATTCAGTTAGGTTGATATTTATCAATCCAAATTTGTAGGATCCCCATTGCCATCACCATATAGATAAATCAAAGGAAAATAAATTAATGGAAAGGGGAGGGTGAGGTCCCAATCAAGAATCTCCAATCAAATTTGAGGGACTATCTATATGCTCAATCAATCCTAGATGCTCATAGTCGGTCTTATCTCAACTGAGTGCTTGGTATTCTAATTGAGAGTAGATGATCAAATATGAGGGACTATCTATATTCTCAATCCCATATAGATAGAAGGCCCAATATAATTGGTTTATCCATCTCTATCAGTAGGCTCTCCATATAAATAAAGGGAGAGGTACTAATCAATCGCATAGTGGAATCTTCATCTAGATAAAAGGCCCACATGTCAATTCTAATTGATTGGTAGGCTCCTTATACCATCTAGATAAAAGGACTAATTGAGATATATAGTTCTTTCTATCAATATATTCATTTTAATTGAATAAAAATTAGAGATAGCAAATTGTCCTAAGAAGACCTTTTACCTAATTTGGATTGTTCCCTCTCAGTCAAAAATATCAATGGTCATAAAATAATGGACATGGATATGGGATATGGCCTAATTGCACTAATAAAAATCAAACATAACACAATATCTTCAAGTTGATGGATTTATGATACACCCCACAAGAGGGGTATAAAGATGGCTATATATTTAATCTATTGATATCACCTCTGATCTACAAAATACCAGCCCCATATATGTATCTACCTACTTTTTGACCCCTATCTCTCTAAATACTCGCACTTTCCCCCACTCAATTGATAAAATATAGGTGAACAACAACCATTCATATATCTATAATCCCACTAATCACCTAGAACAACCTCATTATGAAATAGATGGGCATATGACACACTATATATCACTATTCCTACCAAAACATACTTATAATAATGGAATGGCCTTTAACACAACCCTATATTGTAGTGTAGTCATATTCACCACCCATGAACTACATATATAGTTTTCTTCCCCTCAGGGAGCTCTATATATATATAGCCTAGTAAAGCACAACTTGCCTAGTGAGCAATATATTGAGAATGAAGGCATGGAGTGTAGTGAACCCCTCTACCTGGAGGCCTTTTAATTTAGGCCCTCCAATTTATCCCCCAATAGATATATGTTTATAAATATAAATAGATAACATATAATTATCTAGATAGAAAGAGAGCTCTATCTATCTAGGAGTCTCATGGATAGAGAGGACCTATGGAGGCTAAAGGGGGAATCAATATAGATATCCATGAGGAAATAAGGTACCCATAAGAGAGGCCAGTCTATCATATAGAGGGGAGGTAAAAAAATCCTATGTGATTGGTTGCTTGGGCCCAAGGAAGAGGCCCCAACTACCATAGATAGGAGAAAGGCCCCACCTCCTTTAGAACCTTGAACCCCCACCCACTATTGATAGCATTGGGTAGCACAACTAGATATTCTATGTATTTAAATAGATTTAATGCCAAACACATCTATAGTCATAGTCAACACTTAGCTAATGGCCTACACCTATACTATAGAGCTTGAGCCTATAGTTGAGCTTGAACAACTTGATTGAGAACCAACCCAAATAACTAAGGAGGGGATGTAGGGAATCAATTGACAAAAGACATCAAGTTGAACAATGAACCCTACATTCATGTTACATATGTTAGGTTGTGGAGCTAAAAGCTTCACCAAGATGAAAATAGAGAAGGTTGCTGAGGTGTAGAGCAACCGACATCGGTTTGATCAACCGACGTCGATCATATTTAGTGTGCAGGGCAACCGACATCAGTCAAGAGTCAGCCGATGTCGGTCATCTCCAGATAGATAGGGACTGACGTCGGTCGCCTATATAGTTATAGAACTGCTTGTTGACGAACAATTAGTTTAACAAATTGATTATTTGCATGTAAAAGGCTAATTTTAGTCTTGAGTTGCGTGTCTAATTATTGTAATTAGGAAGTCTAATTATTTTTTCATGAGATCTATATAATAGACTCATGGGGATGTATTGTAATTAAGGACAAGGAAGAGATCCTTCCAATTGTAAGATCTAGGTTTGCAGGTTGTGCAAGACCAGGTTGATCTGCAGGTTGTGCAAGATCAGGTTAGGTCTACATGGTAAGTAAGATCATTTTATTTGTAGGTTGTTGCAAGTTCAAGGGAGATCTACTTGAAGTACTTTGAGTACTTGTGTACTGGCAGTGTTGTTACTGACTGGTTGGAGGTGAACAACAACTCTATGTTTGAGTTGATTGTTGTGACCATAATTGAGAGAGAGAACTCTTGATCAAGAATTACTGGGAGTCCTAGAGGTGTGGGAAGCCTCAGAGGTGTGAGAAGAGTGTGGCATCTTCTTCATTGTATTTTCTTTCTGGATGAGTTGAATACAAGATTGTATTGTCTCTCAAATTTTGTGTTGTTTCTGATTTCTAGTTACTTGTTACTTTTGGTTAATTCTGCATTTAGTTGCTTACAAATATAATCAATTATGCTCCTAGATTCCTGACAAGTGGTATCAGAGCTTTATGTTCTAGATCCTGTTCTAACAAGTGGTATCAGAGTGAGGTTGCAGGGAGCAGGTGTTTGTGTTTGATTACAGGTCACTCTCAGGGGTTTCTGATTGAGTGGGAGTATAGTAATGGCAGAAGAAAGTAAGATAATAATGGAGAAATTCAATGGCACGAATTATAAATTATGGAGGATGAAAATATAAGATTATATGTATCAGAAAGATCTGTACTTATCGTTAGGTGGAGTTGCATGCAAGCCCATAGATATGAAAGATGAAGAATAGAAGGTTCTTGATCAGAAGGCTCTGGGAACTATAAGGTTGAGCCTGGCATCATCTGTGATTTACAACTTATCACAGGCTAAGACAATGGTAGAGTTAATGGGATCTTTGGCAAATTTATATGAAAAACCCTCAGCTTCAAATAAGGTATTTCTTATGAAGCAATTATTTAATTTGTAAATGCAGGAAGGTGGATCGGTACATAGTCATCTTAGTGATTTCCATGGATTAGTAAATCAGTTAGTTTCAGTCAATATTGTTTTTGATGATGAAATTAAGGCTCTCTTAATCTTATGCTCATTACCTAAAAGTTGGGATAGTTTGGTAATGGCAGTTAGTAATACTGTGTCTGCTTCAAATATCTTAAAAGTGGATGATGTTGTTAGTGTAATCTTGAATGAAGAAATTCGCAAAAAAAGCACAAGTGAATCATCAGGGAATGCTTTGAGTGTTGAAAGCAGGGGAAGGCAAAGAGAGAAGATCGAGCAAGGGAAATCAAGGTCAAAGATAGGCAAGAGATCTAGATCCAAGCATAACAGGAAAGTCTGCTAGAATTGTGGAAAGAAAGGGCATGTAAAGAAAGATTGTTGGTTGGTTGAAGATCAACATGAAGGAAATGAAGAAGCAGGTGTTGTAGGTATTGTTGCAGGTATCATTGCACAAGATGCTCTTATATGTTCCTTGGATAAAGTGGAATCTTGGGTTTTAGATTCTGGTGCCTCTTTCCATGCAACCCCAAATATAGCATCTTTTAATGATTATGTCCAAGGGGACTTTGGAGAGATTTATTTAGGGGATGGTAAGCCTTATAAAATGGTTGGCAAAGGGGAAGTGCAACTAAAATTGTAGAATGGCAACACATGGGTGTTGAAGGATGTCATGCATGTCCCAGTCCTGAAGTAGAATTTGATTTCTGTGGGAAAGTTGGGTGATGAGGGATGCACAATAACCCTCACAGTGGAATCTTGGAAGGTTTCCAAGGGTGCACTTGTTTTAGCGAGAGGTAATAAAGTAGGTACTCTTTATCTATCTACTTATATTACTGATTCTCCTTTTGGTTTATCTACTTCAGCTGTAGATTCGAAGATGTGGCTTCATAGGCTTGGTCACATGAATAAGAAGGGGATGCATGTTCTTGAGTCAAAAGGTAAGAGTTCAGATTTGGGAAGCATAGATCAAGATTTCTGTAAGCAATAGAAGAAAGTGAGGTTTCTTGAAACACATGCTACAAGAAAGGATCGGGTCTATTGCAAAAAGAGGAAATCTAATGTTTTTGACAAGAACAGGAAAGCCTTGGTGTTTATGGAGAAGATGATGGATAGAAATAAGTCACAGGGGCTGAAGAATTTTGAGCAAGGTAATTTGAACAAGGGCTTGATTTAAAGTAAGCTCGCAGGTAAAAAGTCATCACTCATAGGAAAACATAGGTACCGACGTTGGTCAAGGAGAACCAACGTCAAATAGACAGGTACCAATGTCAGTCATGTGTAGACCAGAGTCAGTGGTGTCAGACAGGTAAAGACCAACGTCGGTTAGGGAATCGACGTCGGTAGTCAGGTCAGTCACATGGAACTGACATCAATCAGATGCATACTGGGAGGTGACCGAGGTCGGTCACTATCAAAATGGATTTTGGGCAGACAGCAAGCTATCAAGGAGTCTCAAACGCCCATGTGGAGGACTGAAAGTGTAAGTAAGCCTCAAATTCATTATTCCCCTTCTTTACACTACTTGTTGCTCACTGATGGTCAAGAACCAAGAAGTTTTAAATAAGTAGAGAAAGTAGGATCCAGGAAAATGTGGGAGCATGGCATGGATGAGGAATTTGATTCCTTGGGAGAGAACCAAACAATAGATTTGGTAGAGTTGCCAGCCAGGTTAAAGAAGAGAGAGAATGGACAGGTGAGACGGAAGGCCAGGGCATATGGTCTTGAGAAAGTTGCAAGACAATGGAGGTTTGACAGGGGTATGACAAAGCATGGCTTTAGTCAATGTTAGTGTGACCATTGTGGTTTCTTTACCAGGTTGGATAATATTAGCTACATTATCATGTTACTGTATGTAGTGTGTATGCTTGTTGCAGGGTCACACATGCAGGGAGTTGTTGAGCTAAAGGTAAAGTTAGTTCAGAGGTATGTCATGAAAAATTTGGAAGCAGAGAAATTCTTTGGCATAAGTATTCTTAGAGATAGGGAAGATCACAGGTTGATGTTGTCTCAGGATGATTGTGTGAATAAGGTAGTGCAGGATGTTGAATCGACAAGTGCACCTATGGATGGACAGTTCACAGAATAGTGTTCCTAATCACATGATGAGGTTAAGTATATGTGTACTAGACCTGAGTTTGCCCAAGCAGTGGGTGCTATCAGAAAGTTTGTGGCCAATTTGGGAAAGGACCACTGGAGAGCAGTTCAGTGGATTCTCAGGTATCTGAGAGGGACTAGCAGCAGGTCGACATGCCATGCAGGGTCAATCACTTTGGATATGGCAGGGTACTTGGATGACAGGAGTAGCACCATAGGTTGTGTGGTGGTTGGTCTTCAAGATTGAGCTTGAAGAGGAATACAATCCAAGAAACAAATTAGATGATGTACAAGTACAGGTACAGGTGCAACTATTTATCTCCAAGTGGGAGATTGTTAGGTTATGGAGCTAAAAGCTTCACCAAGATGCAAACAGAGGAGGTTGTTGAGGTGTAGAGCAATCGATGTCGGTCTAATCAACTAATGTTGGTCATATTCAGTGTGCAGGGCAATTGACATCGGTCAGGAGTCAGCTGACATCGGTCATCTCTAGATAGACAGGGACCGACGTCGATCGCCTGTGTGGTTCCAGAACTACTTGTTGATGAATAGTTAGTTTAATGAACTAATTGTTTGCATGTAAAAGGCTAATTTTAGTCTTGAGTTGCATGTCTAATTATTGTAATTAGGAAGTCTAATTATTATATGCATGAGATCTATATAATAGACTCATGGGGCTGTATTGTAATTAAGGACAAGGAAGAGATCCTTCCAATTGTAAGATCTAGGTTTGCAGGTTGTGCAAGATCAAGTTAGGTCTACATGGTAAGTAAGATCATTTGATTTACAGGTTGTTGAAATTTCAAGGGAGATCTACTTGAAGTACTTTGAGTACTTGTGTACTGGTAGTGTTGTTACTGACTGGTTGGAGGTGAACAATAACTCTGTGTTTGAGTTGATTGTTGTGATAGTAATTGAGAGAGAGAACTCTTGATCGATAATTACTGGGAGTCTTCGAGGTGTGGGAAGCCTCAGAGGTGTGAGAAGAGTGTGGCATCTTCTTCATTGTATTTTCTTTCTGGATGAGTTGAATACAAGATTGTATTGTCTCTCAAATTCTGTGTTGTTTCTGATTTCTAGTTACTTGTTACTTCTGGTTAATTTCGCATTTAGTTGCTTACAAAGGTAATCAATTGTGCTCCTAGATTCTTGACAACATATATATAATATATAGTAATTCACATATATCATATATAGTTACTTATGTTTCCCATCCTATACAACCATGTTATGTATGTAGTTAAGTTACTCATGTTGTCCCATCCCATAGAGTCACCCATATAGTGATTCATGTTACCCATGCCATAGAGTCATGTCACTAGTTAGTTTATAGTGCAAGTATATCTCTATGTATTTAGTTTATTTATATTACATGCAAAGAGCCACCTGAAGGGTGAGTTGAACTAGAATATAGAAGTAAGTTCACTTTAAAAGTGAGGTTTTGAAGAGGGTAGAGAGAAAACACCTTATGCGTAGTTGGAATTTACTACCTAGGGACAAAGAAGATAAATAATTGAATTAGTCTGCAATTGAATTAGAGATAATCATCTCAATCAATTAGGGATGATGAAGTAGTGATTAAGGATGATGAGGGATGGTGAGGGTTATTGAAGGAATGATTAGGGATAATGAGGGAGTGATTATATATGATGAGGGATGGTGAGGGTCAATGAGGGAGTGATTAGGGACAATGATGAAAGAGGAGGTAGCAATTACGGATGATGGGATATGATGAAGTAGTGATTAGGGATAGTGAGGAATGGTGAGGGTCAATGAGGGAGTGATTAGGGATAATATGAGAGTCATTAGGGATGATGAAGGATGGTGAGGGTCAATAAGGGAGTGATTAGGGATGATGAGGGAGTGATTAGAGATGATGAGGGATGGTGAGGGTCAATGAGGGAATGATTAGGGATTATGAGGGATGATAGGGAGTGATTAGAGATGATGAGGTATGATGAATGAGTGATTAGGGTTGATGAGGGATGATGAGAGTCAATGATGGAGTGATTAGGGATGATGAGGAAGTGATAAGGGATGGTGAGGGACAATTATGGAGTGATCAAGGATAATAAGGGATGAGGATGGAGTGATTAGGGATATTAGGAATAAGGAGGCAGTGATTAGGGATGATGAGGGATGATAGAGTGATTAGGGATTATGAAGGATGGTGAGGGTCAATGAGGGAGTGTTTAAGGACAATGAGGTAATGAATAGAGATTATGAGGGATGGTGAGTGTCTATGAGGGAGTGATTAGGGACAATCAAGAGTGAGGAGAGAGTGATTAGGGGTGATGAGAGATGAGGAAGAAGTGATTAGGGATTAGGGAGGGATAATGAACATGTGAAAATAACATAAAGTGGTTATTTGATGTTTGCAGGTCATCAATGTGACCTATGCTACCCTAATCACACCACTTTAGCTTGAGTTCAAAGTGATTAGTTTGTAAACTTCCATTTTTACAAACCTAGGACTCCTAAAGATGTCAAGAAATAATCTGAAAGGCACACAAACCTAAAAAATGACTATACATGTTTCACTATTTTTTTCATGTTTATTTTTCTTTTTCTAGAAAACAAGAAGAAAATTAAAGAGAAGGGAGTGGTTAGAAGAACTTGGATTTTATTACACAATCATGATCTAGTCAATTATAGATAACTCCTCTTTGGCTTGGGAGGATGACCTATAAATAAGAGAGAAACTAGAAAAGGGTGGATTAACAAGATAGATGGGTGGATTGCCTAGTGAAAGCTAGATCCAAGAAGCACTAGACTTCCTTAGAGGCTATCAATCCACTCTTTAAATAATCAAGTGTTGGAAAATAGAAATAAATGATTTCATGAAGTAATATAAGGCACTAAAACTTAATGAAATAAATGCTTTCAAATAAAAATAAATGTTTTTACCAAAATAGCAATAACTTGTTAAGAACTAGTGTTAACATGTTTAAACCTGATTTAGAAAATAGTTGAAACCTTTGTGGTGTGATAGAAACTTAAAAAATAGAATTTGGGTGAAGGTTGATAGGTGGAAATTGCTTGCTATTTTTTGTAAAATAAAACACATAGTGACCAATGTTGGTCACCATACAACCGAAATCGGTTAAAGGCAATTGGTGTTAGTTAGGGTATGACTGATGTTGGTTAGAGGTGACCGACGTCAATCTTTTTTGGTATGGTTTTAGGCAAGAATGGGTGTTGTGTTGGTTTATAAGAGAGATTTAAAGGTTGATTTGGGTTGAATATTGGTAATGAAGATGAAATAAATTCCCAAAAGTATCAAACTAGGGAGTTGGATAGTCAGGTGATTAGGAATGGCTTGTGGGTGCTTTGTGGAAGATGGAGTGTTTGATGTTGTAGAACTCCAACATAAAGGGGAAGTATGAGAGAGATAGGGAATGGGTGAAAGTAGTAAAAACCACCAAAACTAATAACTAAACTTGATATAAGTGAAATATACTTAGCTCTGGAGTTTGTTTGCCTAGAAAAGTACTGAGTTTGGGTACAAACTGCTTGGGATTCTAGAGTAATGTGAATAGAGTAATGATACTTGAGCTCTTTGTGGTGAGTTGTTGGGGCACTTTAATGTCTCTAGTTTGATTTTATAGTCCACTTGGAAGCTTTGATTCACTTGAAAACTAATATTCTTGTGCAAAAAGGCATTTTAACCTCTTGAAGCAAAGGTGTTTTGGTTACCTTAAGTAATTGATGTCAGTCTTAGTCAATCGACATCAGTCGAGGGCTGACTGACATTGGTCAAGGAGAATAAGTCCAAACTTTCTAATTTTATCTATTTATACTTAAGGTTGGTTGTTAAGACCAATGAAAATGGTTTGAGGTTACTTAAGGGAGCATTAATATGTGTGAGGAAGAAGTCTAAGAGGTCAGGGCATTAAATGCCTAGGTGGGAAATAGTCCTAAAGCTAGGTGTCAATCATTTAGCCATGAGTTTGGGTGGGGAGGTGTAAATAGGCCTATTTAACTTAATTAACTAATTAAATTATCCAAAATGGGTTAAATGGGTGTGTTGAAGGAATTTAATAATTAATCCTAACCTAATGGGGCTAAGGGGTGTTTTACGATGACTAGAATCATGCAGTTTTCTAGTGTCTACATTTTGCCCCTTTTTATTGTATAAGTTTCATCCTTTAGCTACAAAATAAAAAAAATAAGGGCAGTGGAGAGTTGGATGCCCTAAGTATGGGAAGAGGTGTTCCCCCTCAAACCAAGATGTGATGAGGTGAAAACAAATTTGGGTGCAGGTTTGACAAGTTTATATGTGTGGTAAAATGAGTCAAATGATATGAAGTGGCAAATAAGGTGGTAATGATGAGGATGAGGGATAAGTGAACTAGGCCACTACATTAGGAATAGAGGATATGGGTGCACTTATAAATGTAAGTCTCCTAGCTAAGGTATCCATTGGGGGCCAAAAGTAGGGTGATCCTAAGAAGGTAGAATTGGTAATAGTTGTTGGAACTGTAAGTCGATGTGTTTCAAGGTAACTAAAAGTTTGCACACTAGAAGATGTGGTTGAGTGGAATGTCATATGATAAGGTTGGCTAAAGAGTGTTCTCAATGAAGGCAAGGGTGTTTATCATAAAATTATTTGAATAAGTGGTTGAAGTGATCAATGGTAAACTTTGAAGGGGTGGGCTAAACTTGAAAAGGGATCCCAGTGGGAAAAAAGGTAGGGTAGGGGTACAAAAACTCAAATGGGTCAAATGATGTTAGTCAAGGTTGATCGATGTTGATCACCCTAACCCTAATTGGTAACTAGCATCGGTTATCATCCAAACCCAAAAAAGGGGGACAATGACCTAAAAGATCAAAACTTTCCCTTTTTAGCATTTTTGGTTATTGTGTTTTTGTTTTTTGTCATTGGTGTTTGCAAAAATGATGCATGTGCAGAAAAAAAACTTGTGTTTATGGACTGTTTGAGTGTAGTTAATGAAGAAAGTGATAGAGATTGTAAGTGGAGGGTGACTGGGTTGAGAAGATGCTAGGTGGACCAGGTGGGATAGGGTGGGACAAAGATACGGTGAGTCAGAGGATGAACAAGGGGTGGAGGGTGAGGAGCTGCTGCATAGAGGGATCCACCATGATGATGGACATAGAATGAGGTAAGTACTTTGCTATGTGTTGTCTAGTTTACTCCAATTTGGGTGGATGGTTGGTAATTATTCATGTGTAGGGGATAAAGTGGATTGGTAAGGGTAGGGGGTAATGGAATAATTTAGGTTGATGTTTAAGATATAAAAATGGTAGAGTAGAGGGTAGATTATCCTAATTTAGGTGATTAAGGGTAATTGGGGGGAACTTAGGGTTTATGTTCATCAGCTTCAGTACATAGTGAATGATGTCAATCATTGTTGACCAATATCAGTCGATAAAGATCTAGTGTTGATCAAGTTTGGACTAACACCGATCCCTAAATACTAATCAATATCAATCAAGGATCTACTAACATCAGTCTAATAAGGAATCAGTGTTGGTTGATACTTGATCAATGTTGGTCCTTAAAAAGGGAAAAAAGGGTGAATAAGTGTTAAAAAAGTTTAATAAGGGGAGTAAATATGGTTGGGAATACCAGCCTAGAGGGGTTGGGTTTAAAGTGGGTGTTAATGGACATGGGTAGGAGGTATAGGAGGGAATAGTTAATGGAACTAGGGTAGCTAGGAGTTTAGTGGTAGGATGGTGTCTAGGTAAAAGTTTTATGTGGTTTTGATAAGTATAGGGAAAACTAAGGCATGTATCTAATTTTGAAGGTGAGTGTGATGTTGATGATGTGAGATCAAGTGTTACCACTCCTAGAGGATGTATACCAAGATATGACCCAATAGGATTGGGAGCATATGATGGTAGTGGGCTTGGGTACCATGTGATATTATCGACGTGTGCCATGAGATATTGTGTTTTTGGCAGCCCTCATTGAGAGATGGGACCTAGCTACCAACACATTCATGTTATCAAATGGAGATATCATGATCTTACTAGAGGACATCCATAGGATTCTGAGGATACCCATATAAGGTCTAGTAATAGAGCCTATCCATATAAATGAAAAAGATTTATATATGGACCTATTATTTGGAGAGGACTTTGTAGAGGCCTGATGGCATGCATGGGGTTTCTACTTTGAGGATCTATACCACATGGACATTGAGGAGAGGTAGCTCATAATGATGATGATGATGATGATAGTCATTACTTATTATGGAATTCTAGACTTGAGTGGGGGAAAATTTCTCTAAGAATTATTAGGTGTGCTATTGGATATGATAGAGGATCATATAATCTTTGCCTGGGCCCCAACACTACTAGTTCAGGTCTATGATGAGCTCTGGGGGTATCGAGTACATATATGATATGGCATGAACACATGCTTCCTACTATATTGTTTGGCATACAATCATAACACCATCTTATGCTTAGTTAGATTATCGTGGTATACATGGGGTTGGGCCAGGTTCAAAGTAGGTTTCATGAGATGGTGATCTAACATGGCATTACCACGAGAAGGGGTAGAGGTATAAGACTTGGATTAGTTTAGACATAGATTAGATTTATTGGTGGATGGGGAGGTTATCTAAAGACCCTATACAACATTCCCACCATGAAGGGGGCTCCATAAACATATATTTTCCTTGTAGAGCTTCAGATGGATACATAGGAGGTGATAACAAGAGGTATATATGATCCCTTTTGATCATGTTAGGAGGTAGCATGACCTGATATAAGGTGTCTTGGGAGCATTCCTAAGATACAAATGTGAGGATATAGATCACCCATTATCTCCACCATAACCTATAGAGGAGGATCCACTATATGAGGATTTACTAGTTGCTACAGGTGTTGATGATGTTAGGGTTACACATGAGTATATCATGTGGTTGAAAAGACAATATGCCACAATGTTTGGGGGAGATGGGGGATAGGACCTAGCTAGAGGTGTAGGTAGACAATAACAGGTTGTGGATGTGGAGATGCAGGAGGGTGATCATATGGATGTGGATGCCCTAAAGAGATAGGTAGTTATTGTTGAGAGAGACCAGGTGAGAGTGGTATTGGACATAACATAAGCAACATTAGATTTCATGACATTGGAGAGAGATATGGCATAGGTTCAACTAATAATGAGGATATAGGAGATATATACTCTATTTGGACAGGTTGTTATCATCACCTAGGAGAGGGATGATGCATAGGGATATCTAGACACTGTTACACAGGAAAGGGATTATGCACAAGCATAGTTAGGTACCATTACCCACGAGAGGGATGCACCATAGGGCCAACTAGGTACCATCCCATAAGATAGGGATGGGCTATAAGCATAGGTGACCTTGATATCAATAGAGAGAGATGCTCTGAGATAGGCAAGAGGATGGGCATCTCCAAGACTAGCTTAAACAACCCCAGTGTCCAAATATGTGGCCATAATAGAGGATCTAAGGTATTATGAGGCACTTTTATTCACCCAAATTCTAGATGCACCTTGGTATGATAAGTATGTAGCAGAGTGGGTTATGGGAGGGAGACTTAACATTGCAACATGGAGTGATTGGCATCATCTATAGGTGCTCAGATAGGTTCGAGAGATGGACAGGCTCTAGGGTGTAGTAATACCCTTGCACTATAGACCCTATTGGACTCTTTTTTTATTTATATGACTTTGATTCTACCTGTGAGCCAATGCAATGAGATGTATATACCATTTTGAGATACATGGACATTTGATATATATATATATATATATATATTTAATATTATTTTGATTGGAGTTATGATGTTGTGATCATGATGTATGGTGTTTATGGTTATTTATGATGTGATGGTTAATTATGCTCATGTGATGATTTATTTGATGATGTTTATGATGTTTATATGTGGTGATTAATTTAGCATTATTCTTGTTAGAAGGTGTATGTTTAATTATATGTTCTACATTTAAATTAATGAATCTATGTGATCCCATATTTAGATACATATGTGATTAGATAACATAATGGCTTGTTTCAGTTGTTTATGAACAATGATTTAAATGTGGTTAGTAACTTTATGACAAAAGTTATAATGGATTTAAGATGATAGAATTAATTTGATTGATGTGATGATATGAGAGATATGAATGAAATAATATGACATGTTAATGTAATATACGATGATGATTATGACAAACAAAATGTTTTATGATTAAAACACCTAAATAAATGATGTGAATGGTTAATGGCAATCACTTAAGAAAACACAGTGTGTATTTAAATGTTATGATTTCATTGATTTGGATGAAAGCTTATTTTAAAGCATATAAAACAAATCTTAACATATATATTATGTTTGGGTTAAGAAAAATATATGTAAGAAAGAGAAGAAAGCTTAAACAATCAAGAAAGAAACGTCTTAATGAATGTATCAACAAGTAGGTATGAAAAGGAAGGAGTAGACACAATGCTCTTTCATTGGTGAGGACCAAAAAAAGGAATTTAGATTGGATTATGAATATAATCGCTTTGCATGCTTCACATTAGAATTTGTTGGTTTATTAAGAAGTTGCTTGATCACATAGTGTCAAGTAAGCTCAAAATCCCTTGTTTTATAGAGGGGAAAAGGGGAGTTGGATGAAAATGGAACCTTCTCATGGGGCTAGCTAGCCCATTTTGTAGGTTGTTGAAGAGTCAATATAAAAAAAAATATCTTATTTGGTTTAGATTGATCGATGTAGGAAGTCTATTTTTTGACTTTTTGTGAAAGTTAATTGCAGCTTCCAAATTTTTTGCTTTTTTGAATTTGTGACAATGGGTTTTTTGACATTTTGAGAGGTTGGGGAAGATAATCAATGTGATAAGCTTACATGAAATTGTTTGCTTTGAAAAATGTTTTACTTAGCCATCCTTCAAGGGAGTGGTCCAAGATTTTGATTGGTTTCAAGTTTTGATAGTTGTCCTTAAAGGGAGCAGTCTACCTTATTTTAAGTAATTTTTGAATTATTTGGCAAGTGTCCTTCAATAGAGCAGTCTGTAATGCTAGAGATGACCTATAAGATGGAGACTATTCTTTTATTTTTTTGCTTTTGTATACATATACTTGCTTGTATAGTCTTAAGATTTACCTTTATGAAGGCAAAACTAAAGCACAATAAGGTTGAAATCTGGGTGAGAGGATGATTTTGTAGATAATGACCATAGGATTCCATCTTATTAGGGACAAAAAGTATCCATGAGAATCATGCCATGGTTAGAGTTGTGGTACCCATATGTAGGATTAAGGCTAATACTATGATGGATAATCACATGATTCTATGCTTTAATCAATTATCCTCAAAGTGAGGGGATGAAGGTGATAATCTTATAAAATAAGGGATGAGCTTAAGTTAGACAGAAGGTGAGTTGAACTTGTTTTAACAAAAGAATGGATGTATATGTGAAGTATTTAGGGGCTCAGGCTCTAATTTCTCTTCAAGAGATGATAATCGGTAAGCTCTCGACCCATACTTATGCGTTATGATATTTGATTCAGCCAATTAAAAGCAAACTTACCCCGCTTTCTTCTTTTCATATTGGTTACATGTTGATTTTCCTTTAAGACAAGGTCTATGATATTGAATTTTTGTTATTTTAGGTGATTTTTATAAACACATTTAATTCATTCTTGATAGACACAAAGGTGGTTAAGCACTGACATATTAATGTTCATCAAGTAGCTCAAGTTGGGCTAAATATTCTTGATGATAACACCCTCAAAATTGATATCTTGTAAGGATATACAAAGAGAGGGAAGTTAGAATTCAAGAGGAAAGATAGCCTCAACTCCAAAGATGAGAGAAAGGGGTAGCACCCTAGGGGTTTGAATGCTGGTTTGATATGCCCAAAAGGTAAAGGGGATGTGTAAGTGCCAATCTCGACTAGATGCATTGACCATTTTAGTTAGCAATTTGTTAAGTGTTTTTTTAGAATCTCCAACCTATCTATTAGCATGTGGATGATATGGTGATGAGAAGCTTAACTTAATTCCAAATGTGTCGCAAAGGTTACTTACTTTTTTATTTTTAAATGATTTGCCTTTATCGATAATGATTTTGTGAGGAACACCAAAATGATAGATAATATGATGGTTAATGAAGTCGACAATCTTATCAATTTTGGTTGAGACAAGGGGAATAACCTCCACCCATTTGGTGAAATATTTTGTCATAGTGATGATAGAATGATGTCACTTCAAATAATAAGGGTTGATTTCACCAATGAGATCTAATCCCCACTGCAAGAAGGGCTAAAAATCCTTAGAGACTTGAAGACCATGACTAGGGGTGTGATGTAAATTAGCATGTTGTTGATATTTAACACAATTCTTTACGTAATCATAACAATATTGGTTAAGGGTGGGCCTATAATAGCCAAAGTGAAGGATGACTAAAGTGCCCTCCATAAATCCCATCATGCATTTCCTTGATAACGTGAGGGATTTCATGACTATGTAGGCATCTAAAGAGGAAACCATCGAAGCCTCATTTATAAAGAATTTCCCCTAGTATGGTGTAATGAGAGGTACTGTATATAAACACTCTTTGACCATTTCTATAGAGATCGAAAGGAACAATGGTTAGATTTAGATAGTCAAAGATTTGCTTATATCAAATATCAGATTGGGCCTCTTCCACATGACAAATGGAAAGAATGTCTGATTTGGTGTAAGAGGGCTCATTAAGTTGATGGATAGTGACAAAGAGTTTAGAATTAGAAGGTGTGGATGGGATTTGGGAGACAAGATAAGTCATGGTATCGGTGAACTTGTTAATAGAACATAGAGTGGCTTAGATAAGGTAATGATCAAATGATGTCAAGAGTATATCCAATATTTATTTGTATTATTATAAGATGTCATTTTTACATTAGTAAGAACCATTTATTTGGTTGAGCATGAGTTAGGATTCATCAAAGATGCTGATTGATTTTACTCCCAAAGATAAATCTATTTGGAGACCAATTACTAGGGCCTCGTACTCAGCCATGTTGTTGGTACAATCAAAATAAAGTTTAAAGGATAAAGGAAGAGGCTCACTGTTAGAAGGGATAAGGATGGTACTAACACCTTTACCATGTTGACACTTTGATCTATCGAAGAACATAGTCATCTGATAAGTGAAATATTCTTGAAAAATATTTATGATGGACTCATCGAGAAACTCAAGAGGAGGTTGGTTGTTTGATAAAGGTGCTTCAACCAATTGGCTAGCAATAATTTGCCCTTTGATTGACTTTTGTTAGAGGAACTCAAGATTTAACTCAGCTAAAATCATGAGCCATCTAGCCATATGTTAATTTTGATATGGCTTAGAATGCATGTACTTGAGTGGGTCAGTGTTAGTTATGACTAAGGTTTTATGGTTAAGAAGGTAATGACAGAGTTTGGAAGCCACAAAAACCAAGGCAGGACACAGTTTATCGGTATGGATATATCAAGTTTCATACTCTAAAAGTGTTCAACTTATATATTAGACCACTTGCTCTTTATGTTGATCATCATGATGTGCAAGCATGGCCACTAAGGAATGGTTTGAGGCAAAAATGTAGAGGTAAAAAGGTTGGTCTGCTTTTGGAGGGACAAGAACAGGTGGAGAAATAAGGTACACTTTAAGTGAGTTAAAGGCCTTTTAATAGTCTTTGTTCCATTTAAGGAGATATTTTTATTAATAAGGTCATGGAAAGGTTGACATCTATTGGATAGTTGAGAGATGAAGCTACGAATGGATTAGAGCTTCCCCTGCAGTCTACAAAGTTGCTTGAGGTTAGTTGGAGGAGGCATGTTAAGGATTGCCTTGAATTTAGTGGGATCAACTTGTATTTCATGGAGGAAGACAATAAATCCAAGAAGATTTCCTGACAAGACCCTAAATATGCACTTCTTGGGGTTAAGGTAGACATAGAAGTGGATAGGGCATTCAACGATAACCTTAAGGATTGTCAAATGATCTTTATGACATTTAGACTTTTCAAGAAGGTCATGTACGTAGTCTTCTATGATTTTATGAATAAGGTAATGAAAGATATAGGTCATGACACATTGGTAGGTTGCACCAACATTATTTAGACCAAAAGGCATGACCCTATAATAGAAGCTTCCAAATGGGGTGATAAAGGTAGTTTTATGTTGATATTCTGGGGCAATCAAGATTTGATTATAGCTCAAGAATTCATCCATAGGAGATAGCATCTCATGGCTAGCAGTAAGATCAATAAATTGGTCAATGCTTAGCAAAGAGAATTCATCTTTTAGACAAGCAAGCTTAAGATTGAAAAAGTCAATGTAAATACAAAGTCACCCTGTTGCTTTGGTGACATGAATGAAATTTGAGACCTATTGGGGATAGTCAATGGGCTGGATGAAGTTGATGGATAAGAGGCACTGAAGCTCTTCTTTAATAAAAGGGCTATACGAGGGTGCATCCTTTGAAGCTTTTAATGAACAGGCTTAGCATTGAGGATGGTAACGATGTTATGGATGACTATGGTATGGTCAATTCCTAGCATATCACTATAAGACTAAGAAAATGTTATGCTACGATCTTACAGAAAGAAAGAGAAATCTTAACATTCTGAGGAGTCTAAGGATGGTCAATTTTGACTATGTGGAGGTTATCTTGAGTGCCTAAGTTAATGCCAATAATGGATTTATTCATCATGGTTAAAGTCTCAAGAGTAAGGGATTTATGAATTGAAGAATCTTCATCACCAAAAAAGGTGAGAAGGGAATCATCATCCTGATAGTAAACAATATTACTAATAGGAGAGTCATCTTCTACCATCTCAGGATGAGTAAGAGGAATGGTTCTTCTTTCCCTATCCTTTTGATAAGTTAGGGGTCCCAAATTGATCATATTGATAAAATAATCTAGAGGGAATGACATTGAGATCCTTAGATTTTGAAGGAGAAGGGGTTGGCGAGGATGAGATTTCTTCCTCAATGATTGTGACAAGAGGTTAGTCAGTTGGCTCCTCTAACGAAATGAATCCTAGACCAAATCATTCACTAGGTTTATGTGTTTTGCATGGTAACAAATCGTTTGGTTTGTGTTTATATCAACCTATATTGAATCCCTTCCAAGAACATTGATGGAGGTATGTATTGGCAAACTCTGGTTTATCCAAGTAAGAGAAATCGAAGGTGAACAGTTTAGTAGAATAAGAGGCAATAGAGGTGGAAAGTGGTTGATAAAGTCCCCCATAGACAAGATTGGTTTGGAAATTGAGATGCCCAGAAAGAATAATGCTTCCAATGTTGGAATCATAACTAGGTTGTTGGTCAAAATTTCCATATTCTTGGGGAGCAGGGAAGGCATCTAAGGTCAATAGGTGATACTCCCCAAGTGAGAGATGTTAGAATGTATATTCCAAAGGGTCTTTTGTGGGGATTTGGGAAGAAGGTAAGGATGAGCTAGTGGAAGATTGGTTGATGGAAGAGGAAGGGGATGCATCATTGATTAGGATAAAAACATCATTAGGTTGGTAAGTCATATTGCATCACTTGAAAGGACTAGGGTCGGCTGGTATACCATATATTTGACCCTTGTGCTCAAACTTGATGCACTGATGTAAGGTAAATGACACACAACCCATGGAATGGATCCAAGGTCATATAAGTAAAACATTATACTAGAAATCACCTTCTACTATGTAAAAGAGCTTAGGAAGAGTGCAAAGTCTGAAATGAATATGAAGGATGACCATCCCTAAGGTTGTTGCCATGATATCATTAAAGGATTAGAGTATATCGGTAGTTTCTGACATGATGTTCTCTGGTAATTTCAATTGGTCATACACATGGGAGGAAATGATATTAATGCTACCTACCCCATCAATCATAACCCTCTTAATATGGGTTTGGTTGATGTGAGTGATAATGAAAAGGGTAGGATCTGGATCATCTAGATGAATAGGGGATATCTCTGAATCTTGGAAAGTAAAGAGGGTAGATAGTTGAAGGGCTCTAACGAAGGCTGCTACAAGTCATGAATCTTTAGGTTAAACCTATATGGGCTGCAAAGCATCCATCATGTCTTGATGATGTTGGGGTGAGGTATCGATTAAATAATACAAAGTCAACTTCATCAGTGTTTGGTGAAGTTGTTTCATAACTGTCTTTTGTATTGATTTAGAGGGGTTAGATTAGGGTGCACCCAAGATATAAATCTTGGGATTAGGTGAAGGTGTTTGGGTTTGGTTGGGTGTTTTGGTGGTGGAAGAAGGGTATGTCCATGACATGGACACTTTTGGTTTCCCTTTATCTTTTAGGGCTTGTGATCAGGTGACCACATGAATGGTATGGATTTGGAAAGGATTTGGGCTAGTGGGCTGCTTCAATTCCTCCACACTCTTAGATAAGAGATTGGGCGTAGGTAGACATGGGGTGGTTACTTTTGGCTTTTATCTTGGTGGTGGGTCATGGGAGGTTCCTCTATTAACAAATCATCCTCATCACATAGTTTATGGATTATAACTTGGAGAGCTTTGTAGTTATCCATATCATGGCTAGGCATTCTATGGTATGAGAAAATTAAATTTTCATTAAACTAAGATGGCTTAGGATTGAGAGGATAAAATGGTTTGATAGGAGGTAAGACCAAGTAGGAAGCTTGAAACAACCTTTGCAAGATGGTTGAATAGGACTCTAGAAATGGTGGTAAAGGAGTGGCAGTTTTGGTTTTGACAGTTGGGGTGGAAGAATTCTTAGGGGTAGGCTTGAAAATTGGAGCTTTGGGTGGTGAAATTTTCTTGGTAGATGATTTTGGGGTATATGGTTTGGAAATAGAAGGCTTGGAGGTTGAATATTTGGAAGTAGAAGACTTAGTAAAAATAGGTGGAGGTGTAGCTAGAAGTTAAGGTTGGGTTTATGGTTTCTTTGGGAAGCTTGGTCTCTTAATCAAGGTGGAGGGGTGAGGTCCCAATATGGAAGAAGAATGTGGTCCTAGAATAAAAGGCAAAGTGGAAATGAGAGGCAAAGGTTTGGATTTTAGAATCTTAGATGGTTCAACTTTATTTGTTGGCTTGACTTGCAGATTTTTAGGTGGGTTTGGTAGTGTCAAATCTAAATTTAATGGAGGATGGATAAGATTTTGAGTGGGGAGGATGATTATGTTCTTGATGGGATTTATTGGGATAGTGGAAGGTGCTTTATTTGTTTTGGAAGGAGTTGGGTTGGATGGTTTATCTATCATTTGGGAGGTAGAGGCTTTTGTTGGTTCGGTTGGGGTGATGGTAGTTTCACTAATGGGAGTTAAAGGTTAGGTATAAAAGGGTGAGGATGATTAATCCTTATTTTTTATATATGGGAGCTCAAGGTGATGCCAAAATGTTGCCTGATCAAGGTTTGGTTGAGAGAGAAACTCTAAGTTTTGGACCAACCTAAAAAAGGGCCTATAAATGGGCGTAGTTCCTTTGGTGTTGGATTCAAATGACAAACCAAATGGATGGGAGTGTGGGATGGCCACATTTTAATTTTCCTCTATCAAAGGTTATAAGGCCTCAATGGATGATACTTCCATGAGATGGGTAGGTGAGACAATCCTTTCTTTAGGTACACTTTCTAAAGGAAGGGTAGATAGCTCTAACGTAGAATAAAAAGGCATAGGGGTAACAATTTCCTCTTTTGCTATGCTTCCTAAAGGAGAGGTTGGTGATTACACTACCTATATAAGTGGAAAAGGGATTATAGTTTATTCTTTTGTTTCATTTTCCAAAGGAAGGGTAGGTAACTCCATTACCTCAATAAGTGGAGAAGAAGTGATAGTTTGGGACATGGGTTCATTAACTATTTGTTCCTTAAGAACAACATTAACTATGTGAACCTCATTTTTTTGAGAAGACTCTGAAGTAATATGATCATTTTTTGTAGAAGGTGAATGGTTTGGGAATAATTTTCTAAAAATGTCAAGTGATTGATTAGGGGGTGCATTCGAGTTGTCCATCACAAGATCACCCTTGTCAATCAAATCTTGGACAATATTTTTAAACATCTTACATTTATTAAAATCATGTCCAATGACATGGTAGAAGCTACACATTTCATTCTCCTTATACCAACTTGGCATAGGGTAGGAGGAATCAAATTGATGAGGTGGTTTGATTGGAGGAAGTTGGATGATAGATGCCTTCAACAACTTTTCCAAAACTAAAGTGTAGGACTCCCCTAGCGGAGTATATTGCTTTTGGACATAGTGGTTTTTGGTTTTGACATTGTGGTTGGAAGAGGTAGAAGAATTGGGTTGGTTGACAACTAGAGGAGGAGCCGTTTTAAGCACAACTACATTTGTGGTTCTTTTAGCTTTGGTGTTGGTGTTAGTGTGGTTTGTGGGTTTGAAGGAAGAAGCTTCATTTGATTTAAAACTAGAATTTTTGTTCCTCAATTTTATCTTACCCTCATCAATAGCTCTAATATTTAAATTTTGAACCATGATGAATGCCTCATCAAAGGTTCAGAAGGTTTGAACTTGTAAGGTTGATGAGATATGCTTAGCACAAGCCTGAGAGAAAATCTCAATCAACTCAGGTTGGGGCAAAAACAAGGAGAGTTAGTTGATCAACCCTCTCCAATGGGCCACAAAGTTAGCAATTGATTCATCCTTAAATTGCCTAATAGAATATAGGTCAGTGATAGAAACTTTATTGAAAATATTAATATAGAGATGGTCCAAGAAAGTTTGGGCTAGTTGGGTAAAAGAAAAGAGGGAGTGCCTAGTGATGGCATTATACCATTCTAATGTGGGTCCGACTAGGGAAATGGGAAAAGTCCAAAGAATAAGGGAATCATCATAAGCAATCAAATAAAATGAATTCCTAAACTCTCTAAGATGTTGTTGGGGATCTTCTTTGCTTTGGAATTTAGCAAATTTTGGAATTTCCCACTGTGTGGGGTATGGTCAGATTGGGACGGATGGGTGGATTGGCTCATTACAAATTTGGTCATATGACAAGAGATTATGGGCACCAAAAATGGATGACTCTAGATTGGTCATCTTTTCCATCAACATCTTGATAAGATCAGTTTGTAGTGGTGTACCCATATAATTGTAAGGTATATTTCATTGGGGTTATGAAGTTGCAATATATGGGTAATTAGTAGATGGTTGGGAGGATGCCACATATTGGTAAGTGGGAATAGAAGGTTGGGAAGATGCCATGTAATGGTAAGTGGGAATAGAAGGTTGGGAAGATGCCATGTATTATTAAATGGGCATGGAAGGTTGGGAAGAAGGCAGAGGCATATACCCTTGTGGGTTTGGGACATACCCTGGGATTGGTGGAATAGACATTGGTTGGGTAAGAGGTGTGGTTAGGTTGGTGGGTTTAAAGTGGGTCGTTACCTTAGTAATAATAGGTGGGAGCATAGAGGGTATGGAAACTACAAAATTTTGGAAAGGGGTGGAAAACATTGGGTTGTGAATGGTAAGTGGTAGGGAAACAACACTAGTTGGAGGCATCCCAATGGTAAGTGGTGTATAAGTTACCAAAGGTTGAGTTGTTCCCACATTAGAAGGGTTGTCGGTTGGGGTAGAAAGTTTTTGGGTATTGGTTTATGGAAGGGATTGGTTTTAGGTGGTGGTGTTCGAAGGGTTGTTAGTGGAAGAAGAGGCTTGGGTAACCATAGGTTGGGTGGAGATAGTGGCAACTGAGGTATCACTCATAAGGTAAGTTGACATGGCATAGGGTGGTTTAATGGAGGTACTCAAAGCAAAAGTATGATTGGAAATGGTGGAAAGGTAGTGTTGGAGATCCAAATGATTGTTATCAATAAGGGTGGTAAAATTCGTATCTCATCGGGCATTAGATTGAGGAATTATGGGACTTATAAAGTGGTATGGGGAACTCTCTGCATTTAGAGTGTGCTCCATGGATGAGGAAAAATAAGATGGGTGGTTAGGATGTGGATCTTGGTTTGGTTGGTTTCTAACTTGTTGTCTTATCAGAACCATGTAAAGAAAGATGAAAGAAGGGTGAAAACATTCTCACACACTCAAAAGAGAAGCAAACAAAATAAAATATTTAAGGAAAACAAGCATACACTAAGAGTAAGTTTAAGTCCTAGAATTATTTTTAACTCTCTTTAGGCTTATGCCTCAATTTAAAAAGTTATGAGACTCAACTTGGGCTTGTAGAATGAGAACTAGAAAAAAAAGTCTAAAGATAATTTTAGGTTGTTCAAGGCTCTAAAAAATTTGTATTAGAATTTGGTATGTGGCTTGATATTGGGGCCTACCCCCTCACTTCACACACCACAACGATAAGGGTTTCGAGTGCTTAGCCAAAATATACCAAATTACTAAAGATTATACTCAGCCAACGAACTAAGTTTTGGTTTTTCCCCTTGGTAGTGAAGTCCAAGTGGGATAGCTGAGGGAAAGGTTTACCGTTAGGTGATGAAATCCTAGTAGGGCCTTATGTTAGTGTTTGATGTTTGATTGTAATGAGTGATTTTGTATTGTGTGTGTGACAAGAAGTGACTTGCTATGATAAATTTCACCCTTTAAATTAAGATATGTGAACTAACCAAGCAGACAAACAATGGATGTAAGTTATTTTTAAACCCAAAGAAAAATTTTGATTTCTTTTCAATGAGTACAAGATCAACTATGATGCACCTAAATATGATATGAAGATGCAAGTCCTAATCCTAGGATGAGTTTTTTTTTTTTTTAGAACTGAAGGAAAAATGAAAATTTTTAACCTTTTCTAAGAATGCAAAGAAGACTAAAACTTGCTTTGGAAAAGAAGAATTGGAACTAAGATTTTCAATGAAGAAATGAAAGAAAGAACGTTTAATTTTCAAAAATGAAATTTGCAAAGGATGAAAATTTCACTAATGCAACTAAATGTCCTAAACAACTATGAACCCAAGAAAAGCTCTAGGGTCCCACCGGGCATGCCAAAATGTTTCACTATTTTTTTGTGTTTATTTTTATTTTTTTAGAAAAAAAAAAGAAACTCAAAGAGAAAGGTATGGTTAGAAGAACTTAGATTTTGTTGTGTGCTCATAATCTAGTTGATTATAGAGAACTCTTTGGATCGAGAGGATGACCTGCAAATAAGAGGGTGTAGTCATATAAAATGTCCAAATTGGTAGTTTGAGTGTGGCTTGTGACATCTCATCTATAGGTCCTTTTTGCATGCTCTTGTGACCCTTATAGACACATTTTTTCTCATTATCAGTCATCCAAAACCTTTTGAATGGTCATTCCACCTCAGCCAGACATTTTTTCTTGTGTCAAACCTATTCCCCCAGGTCTTGAACCTATAGGATAGGAACACCCCATTTAGACTATAACACTAAGAATAGAAGTGTACCATTTTTGGTGGTCCTTTCCATTTGAACTTTGATCCCCAATGGTCATTTTAATTCAGTCCTTATCTTTAATTAGGTTAGCTTAGCGTGAAGACATTTGACCCATGACCAACTAATCTCTATAAAATCCTACTCAAAGCTCATTTACATGGAGATGACCAAATTTATAAATTAAGCAAGAATACAAATAAAATCACTAAAAAAACTTCTATATTCTTTGCACATAGTCATCCAACATAGCTGAAAACCTGATCAAATACTCATACCAGTCCCTAACCACCTCAGACACTATCAATTTGGCATTTTGCATCTGCATCACACTATTGCACAAAGCACACTAGGTGGGAGAACAACATATGGCTTGATACCTCTTCAGAGTATTGGTATTTAGGTGTGCATTTTACACATTAATCCCCTTCTTTCTCAAGTGACACAAATAGTTTTTTATCAAGCATGATGGAGGGTTAAGATTTGAAGACAAAATCAACTTCACAGTGAGTTCCATTGACAATCACTGCTTGATTTTTCATAGAAATACTCACAAAGGCACAATGAAAACACCAAAAAAATTTAGGTCTTCATGATCAGTTTGGATAACAACGCTGAACACCAAAGCATTCACTTTTTTGTGGTCCTATCGTTTCACCCAACAAAAGATAGATTCAGGTTTATGACACCTTTCCAATCTTGCATAGCCATTTTTAACCTCTGTATCAACCATCTCAATTATTTTCAAGATAAATATATTTCTTCTTATTTATTGCTATTTTTAGAAAGGTGAAAAACATAAATAACTAAGCAAATCAGGACTGTATTTATTGCTATATTTTTGTACTAATTTATTAATCCATACCCTTAAAAAAAATAAGAATAAAACTCCATTATTATCAAATAAAGTTAAATCAGAGAGAAACTATAAAAGGGTGGATTAACAAGATAGATGGGTGGATTGCCTAGTGAAAGCTAGATCCAAGAAGCACTAGACTTATTTGGAGGTTGTCAATGCAAAATAGATGCTTGCATGAAGTAATAGTGTTGACCAATTTTGTCCACAGGCAAAATCTCGGTCAACTTCTCCCCTGCTGTCTTAATGCCAGTCATTTTTGGGTTCAGCAAGTTCAATATGTTTGATTCATGGCCGAGTTCAATTGTTTCAAAGGCAAAAGTTCAACAGTCTTAGTTCAACGGCTTTGATTCATCGGCTTCGGTTCAAAGGTTCATCGACGCACTTGTTTGAACCATTGGACCGTTGAACCATTTTGGTTCAACGTGTTCAGTTCAAAAGCCCGCACTTCAAAGGAAAAGACCTGATGACTTTTGTCAAGAACGGTGACGTTCCAAAGGCCGTCAAAATTAATGAAGTGAAATAGCCGTTTGCCTTCAAATGAAAAGGTGCGAACCATGGAAAGGAAGGGGCCAGAATGTAGCGATCTGTCTAAGTGTTCGCCCCAAGGGGCCAAAGTGTGAGAAAGACAAAACTGAGAAAAGACAAAATGACAAAGTGATAGGCAGGGAGAATGACATGGCACAAAAGTGACAAGGCAGTCCAAGTGGCAAAGTGTAGGTGATTTATTGCTTGACAGTCCCCAAATGGCGCAAATAGCAAACAGTGTAGACTACGCATTTTTAAAAGGGGGACAAATTTCATCTATTGGCAGAAAAGAGGTGCGATCCACGCTTCCACATTAAAGCTCAAATGCTAAAGTCAAATTTGGTGATTATACAGCATGGTTATAGCAGGCTTCTTCTAAGATGATGACAACACAATGGTGTTTCCTCTTTCCAATGGGATGCGACAGGCCAACTTGTCAAAAAAGTGCCAAGTTTCTTTCTTTTTTCTTCTATATATTGTAACTTCTCATTTTTGAGAAGGATCAGTTCTTCCACATTTGTAAAGAGCGCAGCTCTGCAAAATTTCACCTGAATCAAATAAAATGCAGTTTTACCTCCATTTGGATAGATATTGCTAAGTGTGCCTCGAGTGTTTTGTCTGTGTCTAGTCATTGCTTTTTGATGCTCTCACAGGTTCAACACCAGCAGACCTGTTATCTACAAGGCGCCATTTCTGCCACTAAAAGGAGAAGAACAGACATTTTAGAAGATCAGAATAGAAGGAGTCACTTATAGTGTGCATTTCACAGCACCTCAATGATTGTTTTTTGTCTCCTGTGTCTTCATGTAAGCTTCCCTGCCAGTCTTTTGCAGCCTGGTCCTTCTGCCAAATGTGTAGTGTATGTCTATATTTGTCTGGTTCTGAGAGTGGATGTGTGAAGGTCGACCCTTGTTTTTTTGGTGCATCACCTCTTTTAGAGTAGGCTTGTTTTTCCTGCATTCTCTTTCTTCCTTTTCATCCCCCCCTTTTTTATATCTATATATATATATGTATGTTAGCACTTGCTAGAAAAAACACGATGCATCGAAGGGAGCTAGCCCTTATCTAGAGACTCTCTCCTCCAGCTTCGCCGGTCCCACAGGTGAGAGGAGAGTTTCCATGTTGTGGGGAGAGGGTAGGAGCTAAGCCTTCTTGCCTCGGGTGCAATCTCTAATGTCAACAGTTTTGGCACGCCCGATGGGACCAATTGGGACAGGTTTTATCCAAAGAGTTGAAGAATTTTTAGTGTGTTCTTCAACTGACCAGCCTTTGGAGGCTTTGTATCGAACACCAATGGCGACTCTGAGTTGAATCTACTGGTTAAGCAGCCTGGTGCCATCATAAATCTACTTTCTTTATGTATAATCCCTTTGCACAAAATCATGGGCCTTATATTCCTTCATATTACCATGATCAGACTCAACCTCTTTATGGCGTCCCCTCAAGAAACTCTCCTAGTTACCCTGCAACGATAAGGGAAATGAGGCTGGAGTTTGAGAGGCAGATAATGGAGATCAACAGAGAGGGGGAGGAGTACAGATATCACAAGGATTTGATGTATAAGGAGGAGTGTTTGTTTAGGCAAGCATAAGCTTTACAATCCATGGAGGAGGAAACAAAATGGAGAAATCCATTTGTCCAAGGTAGTCAGCCTTGTGCACCCCCTCATATTCCAAAAAAAGCCCCTTCTTTTGCACCAAATCCTTTCTATCACATAGCGCTTGCTCACTCCAGCTCACCAAATACATCTGATCCCAATCTCATGCACCTGGCTTTCCAATATCAAAGGGCATCAGAGCAAACCCCCATGGAGACCAATCTTCCCAATCCTTTATATTGTGAATCTTTCATTGGGGGGAATACCACCAGCCAGCACATCCCTCTTCTAGAGACTCTTCTAGTGCATCAACAGTCTCTTTCTTGCATCCCTCAACCTCCCCAAGTCCTTCAAAATAATGTGCAGATTCTGAGTTGGAGGAAGGAATGCCAGGAACCAGCCCAGAGCCTTGAAGAGGATGATGTTGGTGATCTCCAAGAAAGGCTCCTTCAAGAACATATAGCCAGGAGAATTATAGAGTTGGAGTCCCAAATGAGATTCCTCAACCAACATGTGGTGGATCTGTCTGAACCCAGCCCATCCACACACTTCCAAGAGAGCTATCAGGCCACACCTAATATTGATGAAGTGCCAACCAAGTGGAAGGAGGAGAATCATTCGATTCTAGCTCAAGGACTGCCTCCTCTTCCACATGTTTTCTCCACTTCACCCCTTCTCGAGGAGGAACCTGTTCTGTAGGAGGTGAGTGAGGAGCAGAAGATCCAATCTATAGTCCTTCAAGAGGCTGTCACGAGTGACGATGAAGAAGAAATCATCATTGATGCTCCTTTTGAAGTCACCATCAGCAGTGGAGAAGATGCAGGTCTTGCACATGTGTAGATGTTCCAGAAATACGAGGAGGAACAAATGCATGGTGAGCTCTCTTCCCTTCTGTTTGATGAACTTCCTTGTTGTTTTGATGATGAGGATGACTACGCTGAGGAGCCTAAGTTAGAGGAGGATCAGGAGAATATCTTTGAACATCTAGAGATCCTGATCTTTGAGGAGGAAAAGGAGAGGTGTGTCTTCCTTAAGGAAGGCCTCGAAAGAGCAGAGGATGAGTTTGATAGGATCTCCAATGAAGAAGAAGGAAATGAGTCAAACCATGATACAGTGCATAAGGAATGTACATGTCAAAGGGCTAACGGTGATGAGCCAACATCCATAGATTTTTTGGTGAAGAGCACCAATTCGAAGGACCAACATTCAACAGGCTTCTAAGGAAAAACAGATTACATATATGTCAGAGGCATGTTCGATTTTGATCCACTCAAATTCTAGCCAATGTAGGTGACAGGCAAGAAGAGCAGGTCACCAACTCTCTTCTTCATTCAGCTACTTGCCTGGCACCATAAGTCTTCTTGCCAAGAAGGAGACTTAAGAAATTTTCCTTTCGATTCAGGAGGGAGGCAAATTTTCCTGGTTAACTATACATAATATTTTGCTTTTAGTTGTTTTTTCCTATTTTCCCTAAGTGCAGTTGCACAAGTAGCATTTTTAGCCTTGTGTGTTTCCCTTTGCGTGTGGGGGTGAAAACTTCATGTTTGATTCTCAAATCTTTCCAGCTGTTGATAATTCTTTCATAGCTGCATCTGACTCCGCACCTAATGGATTTCAAGGCAACTAGATTCTAAGCATAGCAGGCATGTTTCCCCTATGAGTCACCAATCTGTTGACCAATTTTGTCCACAGGCAAAATCTCGGTCATCTTCTCCCCTGTTGTCTTAATGCCAGTCATTTTCAGGCTCAACAAGTTCAATATGTTTGATTCATGGCCGAGTTCAATTGTTTCAAAGGTGGAAGTTCAACGGTCTTAGTTCAACGGCTTTGGTTCATCGGCTTCGATTCAAAGGTTCATCGGCGCGCTTGGTTGAACCATTGGACCGTTGAACCATTTTGGTTCAACATGTTCAGTTCAAAAGGCTGCACTTCAAAGGAAAATACCCGATGACTTTTGTCAAGAATGGTGACGTTCCAAAGGCCGTCAAAATTAACAAAGTGAAATAGCCATTTGCCTTCAAATGAAAAGGCGCGAATCATGGAAAGGAAGGGGCCAAAATGCAGCAATCCATCTAAGTGTTCGCCCCAAGGGGCCAAAGAGCGAGAAAGACAAAACCAAGAAAAGACAAAATGACAAAGTGATAGGTAGGGAGAATGACATGGCGCAGAAGTGACAAGGCAGTCCAAGTGGCAAAGTGTAGGTGATTTATTGCCTGACAGTCCCCAAATGGCACAAACAACAAACAGTGTAGACCACACATTTTTAAAAGGGGGACAAATTTCATCTGTTGGCAGAAAAGAGGCACGATCCACGCTTCTGTCAGGCACCTAGAACAACAAACATGCTCTGATACCACTTGTCAGGGTTCTTAGCTCCACCACAATTAGAGCTCATATGATTACTACTCGTATTAGCAACTAAACATGGAATTTAACCAGAAGTAACAAGTAACTAGAAATATGAAACAACACAGGAATTGAGAGACAATACACAATTGTATTATATACACATACAGAAAGAATATACAATAAAGAAGATGCCACTTCTTCTTCCACCTCAAAGGTTTGCCACACCTCAAGACCTTATTCCCTCTCTCTCTTGGTCACAACAATCAATTCTAATATAGAATTGATGTTCACCTCACCAACCAGTCAGTATCCTTCACTGTTAGTAATCCAGTGCTCCACGCACTCCAGGTAGATCCCCTGCTCTCTGCTGCTACCTGCAAATAACTAGATCATACTCACCATGTAGAAGTATTTCTACACACCTGAAGAACCCTTGTCCTTGCCTCACCAAGTCCTTATGATTCTTCAACCAGTACCCCGGTGGATCAGCTCCTTGACCTTGCAGACCCTGCAACTCTCCCTGATCTTACACTCTCAGCACCCCTTTGGAACTAGGAGGAGCTACACTAGCTCTCTCTAAAAGCTCTATGGCTTTCTAGCACACACTTACAATACAACCTATGAGTCCATATATAGATCTCATGCTTACAATAATTAGACAACCTAATTACAATAATTAGACTTGCAACTCAAGACTAAGATTAGCCTTCAACATGCAAACTAGCAGTCCAAAAATAGACTCTCCCAGATTCGTCATGCAAACTGCCTGTTCTCGCACAGGCTGCCGACATTGGCACCTACATGACCGATGTCGGCCGACTGGTGACCGACGTCGGTTGCTTCCTCTTGCTATCTGACCGACGTCGGTTTGCCTACAATCAATTCTGCAACTCTCGCAACTCTGGATCCTCCTTAACTTCTCCTGTTTGCATCTTGGTGAAGCTTTTAGCTCCACAACCTAATAATCTCCCACTTGGAGATAAATAGCTGCACCTGTACATGTACCTGTACACCGTCTAAATTATTCCCTGGCTTGTATTTCTCTTCAAGATTAACCCTGAAGACCAACCACCACACAACCTGTGATGCTATACCTGTCATTCAAGTAACCTGCCATATCCAAACCTATATATCCATGTAGTGAAGAACTTGACCCTGCATAACAAGAATCCCTGCTGCTAGTCCCACTGAACTGCCCTCCAGTACTCCTTCCCCGAATTGGCTCCATACTTTTTGACAACCCCCACTGAATTGGGAAAACTCAGGTCTACACTAGACCTCATGTGATTTTGAACCCTGTTTCAAGCTAGGCTTGAACTGTCCAGCCCTTGGTGTGCTTTCCGATTTTGCATCCTGCATCATGAACCCCGCCAACACCGTCTTCACATCAGCTCCCACTGGAGATCAAATCTCCATGTCTCTTATGCCAAAGAATTTCGCTGCTCCAAATTCTTCATGACACGCCTCTGAACTAACCTTACCTTTAGCTCAGCAAATCCCTGTATATACAAGCCTACTAGTAAATCACCCACATACAGTAACAAGATGATGTTACGACCATCATCTACCTGGTAAGATAAAACCACAATAGTTACACTGACATTGACCGAAGCCATGCTTAGTCATCCACCTGTCAAAACCTGTACCACTGTCCTGCAGCTTCCTCAAGACTATATGCCATAGCCTTCTGTCTCTTGTATCCATCCACTCTCTTCTTTAAAATGGGAATCCATTCCGTCTCTCAGTGCTTACTTCCAGCTGACAACTCTACCAACAAATACCTGTTTGGTTCTTCTCCAAGGACTCACTCCTCATCCATGCCAAGCTCCCACTGTATCTGGACTCTACCTGCATTGCCTCTTCCATTTCCTGGTTCATGACCATCAGTAAGCAATATAAAGAAGGTGAACAATGAATATGAGGTTCACTTACCAATCCTAACCTCGACATGAGCATTTGAGACTTACTGTTCACCCACTATCCGTTCCAGTGACCAATCTTGGTCATCTCCCAGTCTATTTTCGACCGATGTCAGCTCCCTGTACTGAACCTGACTACCGACGTCGTTTCCCTGGTTGACACCGGTGTCCCTCCTACCGACGTCGGTCCTTATGACCGATGTCAGTCTTCCTGCTACCGACATCGGTTACTGTTTGACCGATGCCGGTACCTGTGTTCGTCTGTGAGTGACAACTTTTTACCCGTGAGCTCTCCATGGATCAAAATCCTAATCAAATCAACCCTGCTCTGCTCAGAATAAATCAGCCTTCTCACTTGATCTCTGTCCATCATCTCCTCCATGAACACCAAGGCTTTCCAGTTCTTTAGCTTGTCAAAGACATCTGACTTCCGCTTCAAAACTTGCATTCTCCTTCTACATATGTGACTAAGCCCATGAAGCCACATCTCTGCAACAAAAGGTGAATCAGTAATATAAGTAGATAGATAAAGGATACCTACTTTCTTACCACCATCTAATTCAAGTGCATCCACTGTGAGAGTTACAGTGCATCTCTCATCACCCAAATTTCTTGAAGAAATTAGGCTAATCTCCAAGACTGGTACCTGCATGACTTCCTTCAACCACTGTGTGTCATCCGTCTACAATTTTAGCTTCACTTCCCCTTCGTCAATAATCTGACAAGGCTCTCCAACCCCTAAATAAATCTCTCCAAAGTCTTCAAAGACATACCTGTGAAAAGATGCTCTATTTCGGGCTGCATGGAAAGAGGCAAAAGAATCTGTAAACAAATATTCCACTTTATCCAGAACATCCTGTGTAATATTACCTGCAACGTATGCTTCCACCAGCTGATCTACTACCGACCAACGATCTCTTTTTACCTGCTCCTTCTTTCCATCAATCAGACCATTCGTGCTATTCAGTTTCTCCATTCGTAGCTTACTATCTTCTGCCGTTGCTATACTCCCACTCAATCTGAAACCCCTGTGAGTGACCTGTAATCAAAAAACACTACCAGATCTGAAACCACCTGTTAGTCAACCCAACCAAAAGCTCTGATACCAATTTTCAGGTATCAGCTTTTGAACCTACAACCAAGGCTTTGATACCACTTGTTAGGCACCTAGAACAACAAACATGCTCTGATACCACTTGTCAGGGTTCTTAGCTCCACCACAATTAGAGCTCATATGATTACTACTCGTATTAGCAACTAAACACGGAATTTAACCAGAAGGAACAAGTAACTAGAAATATGAAACAACACAAGAATTGAGAGACAATACACAATTGTATTATATACACATACAGAAAGAATATACAATAAAGAAGATGCCACTTCTTCTTCCACCTCAAAGGTTTGCCACACCTCAATACCTTCTTCCCTCTCTCTCTTGGTCACAACAATCAATTCCAATATAGAATTGATGTTCACCTCACCAACTAGTCAGTATCCTTCACTGCCAGTAATCCAGTGCTCCACGCACTCCAAGTAGATCCCCTGCTCTCTGCTGCTACCTGCAAATAACTAGATCATACTCACCATGTAGAAGTCTTTCTACACACCTGAAGAACCCTTGTCCTTGCCTCACCAAGTCCTTATGATTCTTCAACCAGTACCCCGGTGGATCAGCTCCTTGACCTTGCAGACCCTGCAACTCTCCCTGATCTTACACTCTCAGCACCCCTTTGGAACTAGGAGGAGCTACACTAGCTCTCTCTAAAAGCTCTATGGCTTTTTAGCACACACTTACAATACAGCCTATGAGTCCATATATAGATCTCATGCTTACAATAATTAAACAACCTAATTACAATAATTAGACTCGCAACTCAAGACTAAGATTAGCCTTCAACATGCAAACTAGCAGTCCAAAAATAGACTCTCCCGGATTCGTCATGCAAACTGCCTGTTCTCGCACAGGCTGCCGACGTCGGCACCTACATGACCGATGTCGACTGACTGGTGACTGACGTCGGTTGCTTCCTCTTGCTATCTGACCGATGTCAGTTGATCTGACCGACGTCGGTTTGCCTGCAACCGATTCTGCAACTCCCGCAACTTTGGATCCTCCTTAACTTCTCCTGTTTGCATCCTGGTGAAGCTTTTAGCTCCACAACCTAACAGCTTCCACATTAAAGATCAAATGCCAAAGTCAAATTTGGTGATTATACAGCATGGTTCTAGCAGGCTTCTTCTAGGATGATGACAACACAACAATGTTTCCTCTTTCCAATGGGACGTGACAGGCCAACTTGTCAAAAAAGTGCCAAGTTTCTTTCTTTTTTCTTCTATATATTGTAACATCTCATTTTTGAGAAGGATCGGTTCTTCCACATTTGTAAAGAGCGAAGCTCTACAAAATTTCACTTGAATCAAATAAAATGCAGTTTTACCTCCATTTGGATAGATGTTGCTGAGTGTGCCTCAAGTGTTTTGTCTGTGTCCAGTCATTACTTTTTGATGCTCTCACAGGTTCAACACCAGCAGACCTATTATCTACAAGGCACCATTTCTGCCACTGAAAGGAGAAGAGCAGAGATTTTAGAAGATCAAAATAGAAGGATTCACTTATAGTGTGCATTTCACAGCACCTCAATGATTGTTTTTTGTCTCCTGTGTCTTCATGTAACCCTGCCTGCCAGTCTCTTGTAGCCTGGTCCTTCCGCCAAATGTGTAGTGTATGTCTGTATTTGTTTGGTTCTGAGAGTGGATGTGTGAAGGTCGACCCTTGTTTTTTTGGTGCATCACCTCTTTTAGAGTAGGCTTGTTTTTCTTGCATTCTCTTTCTCCCTTTTCATCCCCCCCTTATATATATATATATATATATATATATATATATGTATGTTAACACTTGCTGGAAAAAACACGATGCATCGAAGGGAGCTAGCCCTTATCTAGATACTCTCTCCTCCAGCTTCACTAGTCCCACAGGTGAGAGGAGAGTTTCCATGTTGCGGGGAGAGGGCAGGAGCTAAGCCTTCTTGCCCCGGGTGCAATCTCCAACGTCAACAAATAGAAGGCACTAAAACTTAATGAAAGAAATGATTTTGAATATAAATAATTTTTTTTATAAAAATAATAATAAATTGTTAAGAACTAATGCTAAAATGTTCAAACTCGATTCAAAAAATAGTTTAAACCTCTATGGCATGATAGAAACTTAAAAACCAAAAATTGGATGAAGGTTGATAGGTGGAAATTACTTGTTATTTTTTGAAAAATAAAACACAATAATCCATACCGATCACTTTAAAACCAATATCAATTAAATATAATAAGTGTCAGTAGGGGTATAATTGATGCTAATTAGAGGTGATCGATGTCGATCTCTGTTGGTCTAGTTTTGGGTAAGATTGGGTGTTGGGTTGGTTTACATGAGAGCTTTAAAGGATGTTTTGGGTTGAATGTTTGTCGTGAAGATGAAATAAATTCCCATAAGTATCAAACTAGGGAGTTGGACAATTAGGTGATTGGGAATGGCCTGTGGTTGCTTAGTGGAAGATGGAGTGTCTGGATTTGTAGAACTCCAACACAAAGGGGAAGTATGAGAGAGATAGGGAATGGGTGCAAGCAATAAAAACCACTAAAACTAATAACTAAACTTTATATAAGTGCAATATTCTTAGCTCTAGAGTTTTTTGGCTTGGAGAAGTGTGGAGGTTGGGTGTAAATTGCTATGAGCAGAGTAATGATGCTTGAACTCTTCATGGTGAGTTGTTGGGGCACTTTGATGTCTCTGGTCTGGTTTGCTAGTTCACATAGAAGTTTTGATTTTCTTAAGAGATAGTATTCTCACACAAAAAGATATTTCAACCTCCTAAGGTAGGGTGTTTTGGTTTCCTTAAGTAACTAACATCAGTCTTAGTTAACCAACATTAGTTGAGGGGTGATCAACGTCGATCAGGGAGAATAAGTACAAACTTGCTAATAATATCTATTTACACTTAAGGTTGTTTTTTAAGACCAATGAAATGGTTCGAGGTTACTTAATGGAACATTGGTATGCATGAGGAAGAAGTCTCTGAGGTTAGGGCATTAAATTCCTAGGTGGGAAATAGTCTTAAGGCTAGGTGTCGATCATTTAGCCATGGGTTTGGGTGGGGAGGTGTAAATAGGCTTATTTAACTTAATTAACTAATTAAATTAGCCAACATGGGGTAAATGGTTGTATTTAAGGATTTTAATAATTAATACTAACCCAAGGGGGCCAAAGGGTGTTTTACGATGACTAGGACCATGAGGTTTTCTAGTGTCTATAGTATGTTTACCAAAACTAGACATCAATTACAAAATTTATGCCCTGAAATCCCTAGGTTCAATACTGAGACTTTGAAAATGCCTAATTACTGACCATATTAGATTTGAGAAACTATCTTCCACATTGTAAGGTGTGTAGTTATGAGACCAACTATATTAGATGCAGTGAGCCTAATTTTTTATATTTACTAAAACAAAGTTAAAGTATTATACTTAACATTTATTTTAGTAAACCATATGCTACTAGACCATCTGTCACTTTCAATATATATTTTGTGATTTTTTGTGCAATGTGATAAGAACGTGTACGTGTTCTTTTCACTATACAAAATGCATACACATTCCTTTCACATTGAATGAAATAAAGTGAATAACCCTTCAAATAGATATTTCATGTTTTTTAGTGCAATGCCAAATACATGTTATAACACATACACATTATCACATGTATGCATTATGTTCAATTTGAATTAAAAAACCAAGCCTTTTGGCTCAGAATAGCTTCGATTCTTTAGCCAAAGGCTGAGACCTATCAACATAATCAAATCTGAGAGTTTTGACAAAAACAACAAAATTCATCTTCCCTTGCCAAATACACTAAGAATTTTAATGATAACATTCATAAAATTAATACCATGATGACAAACATGCTCTCCTCTTTCCAAATATATGAGTTTTATAATTTCTGGACTATTTTAAGGTTTCAATCTATGTTGATTTCTAACTATAGCTTTTTTAGGCCACTACATGTTGTAAATATACATGCCTATATATGTTTTAATATATTTTATTTCATTGATCCAAATTCAAAAATTGTATATGGTTAAAAACTAGGCCTAATTATACACGCATTAAAAGAAATAGGTTTCATTTTTTTTAGGTAATTGGGGGGGGGGGGGTGGCACATGACTGACTCTCCATTTTTTTTTGTCTATTTTTAGGATATATTTACTTGTAAAATTAATAAAAAAAAGTCTTTTCATCAAAAAATTATTAAAAAATATAGGTTACAAACTATATGATCTTATCTAAAATTTCACTAAATGGCTTTAAACAATATTAAATGATGCCAAAAAAATGAGTGGTTTCAAGACCAATTACCTACTAAAAGAATTTTCCAAGATCTTTATATCAATGAATGTCCATGGTGAAGTGATCTTGCGAGTCAAGCAAGCACACATCACGCAACTGAAAAGCAATTAAAACCATCAAGCAAGAATATTGCATAAAGAGATTGGATTCAAGAATGGAGATGAATTATTTATACAAAGAGATGAAGCTCACAACTCTCACAACTCTCAAAGTTGTCACAACTCACAATTAAGTAGCTCAAACAATCAACAATACATAGAAGAGCAATAGCTCTCTGGCTCACTGAATGCTCAATACAAAGGAAGAGAGGTGTATATATATATATATATATATATATATATATATATATATATATATATATATATAGGTCGGATAGGAAAAAATATCACACATTCTAGTGAATGTTGTATTGATCTTCCCAAGTAACCAACATGACCTCTCTAAACAAGCTAATACAATCATGTAGGCAAAACCTAGTGGGAAAAAGGCCTACACCAACATCTACTATGTTTTCCTAAAAAATAGGTGTTCCTATTGATGTTTTAGATATTTAACATAGTTATACTTAACCATTTTTTAAAAAATTAGTTTTTTGAAAACTAGACTCAAAATTTTACAATTCATGTTCTTACACTTTCCTCAAATTTTGAGTGTAACCAAATCAAATTATCTATAGAAGTTCAAATTTCTTAATTTTAAGCCTTTTTTAACCCACCAACTTTGTGCACTTACCCATGAGGCCTCTAGAAAATATGTATTGTGTTTCCAAATCTTTTGGTTGATATATCGATTAGTGCATATAAGTTTTGAATCATAAAATGTAATCACAAACTAGCTCTGATTTTCCTTTATGGAGAGATGGTAATTGTTCATGTGTAAAATTTGGCCCCTTATTCTTAATGTATTACATTAAAGATTTTTATTCTAACTCAAGATAGGAGTGTAAATACCAACTAAGCAAAGAGTGAAACAAATCCAAGAATTTTCCCATTAAACTTTTTGGAAACAGTTTTAATAAAATCTAACTACCATCAAATTTGTCCATAAAAGCTCTAAAGTCTCTAGGATGTAAATTAAAATCACTACTTTCATCAAACATATGAAATTTAGGCATGATAAAGTTGTGAGGTAATGGTGCATTTAAAATGTTGTGAATAATTGGGTTTCTCTATATAGCATTAGAATCAACCCAAGGATTGTATGCCTTGTTTTCTAAGGTTAAGTGATGCTTTTGTGTTATAAGGCACCCACAACATGAATTAAGGAGATAACTTCTTGGGAAGGAATATTAAGATCCTTAAGAGGTTCATTTAATGGTTGAATCTTATCATTTTAAATTACCAAATGTACACTATTATGAATGGATAAAGGATGTATAGGCAAAAAAAAGTATACAAAACATGGGTTGAGAAAATTCATCACACTCATGTGTAACATCATCTTCCATGGATTCACATTCTGAAGATATATCATTGTATATTACAACATTGTCATCATATTGTGTTTTAAATAGAAGGTTTATTTGGAGAGATATGTTTACATTGTATTTAAGGAGAAGACAACAAATCATCATGTATTGGTATCATTTAGTATCTCTAGAGAAATAGAGGGGATTTCAATTTCTTTTTTCATTTATAAAGAGAGGTAAAGATTTTATTTTTCTATACATTCATTTTCCATTTTTGGAGATAAGGAATTTCACATTCTTCACATTTTTTGTCATTTATATAGAGAGACAAAATTTTAAATTATTCACATTCGTTTTCCATTTATAGTGAGAGAAGGAATTTCACATTCTTTTGCCATTAAGAGAGAGGGTGAGAGAGGAGTTTCATGTTCTTCACATTCTTTTACCATTTCTATGTAGGGCTTAAGCCTATATGTTTTATAATGATTAATGACATGAATTGATAGGGAAAAATTTAAAGATAAATGGGGTGCATTAGAGAGAGATTCTTCACTTTTTAACTCATACGGTATGCTGAGAACATGCACATGTTCATTATTATCTTGCTCATCTTGTTCTAGTGTATGATTTAAAGAAGAATTCAAAGAATAAGTAAGGAGGCTCTTCTATTTCATCATTAGTCTATTCATTTTCTTCTTCACTATCATACCAACCCTTTTGATATTCATGGTCATAATCCATTCCTTCACTATTGTATTCTTCATACATATAATTAGTTTTATTAATTACGCATGTTTGGTTATTTATCCATTCATTATCATACACATAAGGGATGGAATGTCTAGTTAATAAGAAATCCACGAGATGAAAATCATTAGGGGTTTATAATTGATTATCCATGTCTAATTTATTTGGTCTTAAACAAGCTATTGCAATATAGGCACAACTAATCCAAATAAGTAAACAAGCATGGGGAGGCTAAGGCCAAATGTGAAAATATCTTATGTGTATGGAAAAAAAAATCAGATCAATGAAACCTTGGGACAAAAAACTTAGAAAGTTTTTTTGTGTAAGATCATAAATGAAATTTAAAATTCTAAGACAAAAAAATTGAAACCTTGGAAGGATGGCAGTGAAATACATGCTAAATATATAAATATATAGGCTAAATATAGTAGTGAATATACAAGGGGCAAGAATGCTTTTAGCTTGTTTACCACTCAGATTTGAAGTTTGATAATCTAAATTCTACATCTTAGGTTTATACAACTGTTACCTATTTTTTTTGTTTAGTTTTAATGGATTTGGTTAGTATCAATAGTTGATATTGACATGTAGTGATTAGAATTGACCTTACACACAACAAGTGATTGCTTTCTTCTAGGGTGATGCGCCTACATCTATAATGTTTGTTTGTGTCTTTATTCACTTCTAAAATCACACAGATGCACCTATATGTCTAAACCCTAGTTATGTACAAGTAATATGATGTCAAATTTGGGCGATGTCAAATAGAAAATATGAGTTGGATTGACTTTGGTCAATCCCCATTGACAGATCAAACACTGCACTACATTGTCAATACTCTGAAGAAGACTCAAAATCAAATGTAGTTATTTCATTAATATATATGTGTGTAATTATGTATGCAATCCTATATGCTCTTTCTCCTATATTTCCCTTGATATAAGCATGTAGATATTAATTGACTCTTGTAAACTTCAGATTAGCTCTATTAATTTTGTAGGTGCAATATATAATACTTTATAACCCTTGAGAATGCAATGTGCTTGTCTCTTGAAATACCTTATAGTAGTTTTATATATATAGTAGTCTTTAAATTTGAATTAAGGACCTATTGGCATGCAAAGTTGACAAATAGAATTTGAAACGTGCCCAAATAATGGTCGCAAAGTGAAACATGCCCAAAGTAAATTAAAAGGGGACCTAGGTCAGTTTCACTATCTTTAGTTAGTATGAATAGTTGATGATGACTGTAATGGTGGAACTAAACTAAGGGTTAAAAATAATTCAAGCTGATAGCGAGGGCCAAAAATCTACATTAAATGACATGTGAAGTTGGTCATGATATGATAAGGATGTCACATAGTAGATTAGAATTAGTAAGATAATCAAAAGATCAAGAGAAATGTACCACTAAGTGATTAGTTCATGGTTTGAAATGTATACATGCAAAGTTACCTAAAATTATTATGAAACAAGGCTTGTACCAAATAACTATACCAAGTCATTATTCAATTTATTAAAGCTTGAGTTACTTTTCACAATCAATATCCAGATGACATGTAGTCAATGTACAAAATTATTTTATTGTGGCCTTCCATGTAGGTATAGGCAATAAGGAATGAAGGGAGATGGAAATATTTAAGCAATGTGAAAATTTAAATAACAATCAATAAACCCAATTAAAATAGGGATTCTGGTCTACTTGGTAACATCTTATGATGGTAAGATGGAATTGTAGAGACTACCCTTAGAGAAGAGGACTCGGATTAGGGTCCATATCCAGATACAAAGATATAATCATTTTGACTGAAACACATGAGTACAATGTGTGTAAGACACTAGATTTCAAACGATATAAGAAAGCAATAATGTGGAATAAAGTAGTAGAGAATGGCAAGGGGCTTGGCCAGGTATAATTATGTTAATAAATAATTCATGGGTAGAAATATCATAATATAAAACAAGACAAAAATAAATAGTACATCTAGATAAAAATCATAGAAAATGACACATATATTAACATAGTTGCATGCTATTTTGCACCCAATAATTACAAATTTTATAAGAAGTGCAATATAAACTGTGAAGACCTGTACTCATTCATAAAGAGGGACATTTCAATCCATAGTAGGACTGGGGAGATTTTTTTAATAGAGGACTTTAATGCAAGGACAACATATAAGCAAGCAAACATTTAAGAAGCAATGAATATCTATATACGAATCCTCTTTGGATGGTAGAAGAAGAAAATTAGTAAAGGACCAAGCCTTAAGATGATGAACATAAGGATATCACTTACTTTGGAGAAGATTTATTATGTTTGTGAAACATACACAACTTGATTATATGTAATGTTATGATTAAATGGAAAAAATCAATAAAATATATATGCAAGACTTACAATAAGCAGAGCGTGATCAACTTACACTATATGCTCACAAAATTATGTACCTATATTAGAAGAACTAGAAGTAGAAGATTCTTTTGTGGAACTTAAACCATATCACAACCCAATTTTTAATAAACTATAATTATAAGGAGACAAAAAATAGGATGAGCACACTATGGTCAACCAAAGTAAACCACCATTCAAAAGAAACATCCTCTTGATAGATAAATATCAGTAAACCTTCATGGCAGCATTGAATAGCGAACTATAAGAAGGGAAAAGTAAAAGAACAACTGACATTGGTATAGACTATAGCAATAGAGAGAGGTTAATGCACACCATTGAAGAAGCCCTAAACACATGCAAGAGAGCTAAACCTAAAAATAAGGAAAGAAATAGATTCCTGATAAACCCGTGGTATGATGAAGAAGGCAAAGCAACACAAAGATTGTTAAAAGAACCAGTAAGTAGAACAAAGGCAAATAGAAAAAAATATGAGAAACTAGTGAGGATAAAAAAAGAAGAGTATACAATAACTAGGAGGAAAGAACTAATTTTCTTAGGAAAATATGGACCAAAGAGATTTTTTAGAGAGCACCGCAAGGAAAAAATGTGAACAAATAATAACATACTAGTAATCCAGTGGATGGAGTATTCAAAATAGTTATATGAGTGTAAAAATGAACAAGATACACCTCCCATAATCATTATTAATGAAGAACTGTTCACAACTAAAGACATCATAAAAGGGATAACAAAACTAGTAATGGGTAAAGCTCGAGCCATGAACAACCTTCAAGTGGAGCAACTAAAAAGGGGAGCATATATCTTAGCACCTCAAATCAATTTTTTTTTAAATGAGGTCATCTGAAATGAATTCTTGACAGATTGGACAACTAGTCTAACCATACCTTTGTTTCAAAGCAGAGATGTAAATAATCCCTCGAATTATCAAACTATCACAGTCAATCCTCTTTTTGCAAAGTTGTTTGAGAGTATGATAGGATGTAGGATTAGAATTTGGGTGCGAGAAAGAGGAAAGAAAGAAAAGAGGCAAGCGGTGTTTAGACCCGAACACTCAATTATTGATCATTGTGTCATGCTCAGATAGCTAGTTGAAAAGGTTTGGGAGAAAAAGGGGATGCATATTGTTACTTTATAGACTTCAAAAAGGCATTTAACATTGTGCCAAGGAGAAAATTATGGAGTATAATAAATGAAATAGGTGTCCCAATATACTTTAGGATAACAATTCATATATTGTATAAGCAAGACAAGGTTAAAATCAAAATGAAGGCAGGGTTTTTGGAGTGTTTTGGTGTGATATAGGCATCAAACAAGGCTATCCTCTATACTTGACTTTATTTGGGATGTACATTAATAAATTAAAATATTAGTTGAACAAATTTAGAGGGGAAGGGGTCCTCTTGGCCAAATATATTGTGAAACTCTTGCTCTATGCCGATTACCTAATTCTAATGGCAGAGACAACCCAAGATCTAAGAGACCATCTATGATCCCAAGAAGCTCTTTTGTAAAGAAATATCAACGTAAACGAATGCCCAAACTTTAACAACGACATAACAAATTATGGGAATAAAATTATGTGATTGTTGGCGTTTACTGTTGCATCAACTTATCCTTTCAAGGAACGGACGCCTCCAAAATTACAGTCACAATCACATATGCCGTAATGCTGATCATTGTATTTTTTGGGGTTGAAAGTGCGGTGGATGTGCCCTATGGCAATTGCTTCCTCCATTCTTACTGCGTTTTCAAACTCTGTTATTTCATTCTTTGCCTTCGTAATCTTCTGAGAAGTCTCGCATGGACTCTTCTGAGTCTTACCTTCGGAGCAGGGCTACTTAGTACAATTTATCATTCCTCTACTGATGTATTTTTCTATATAGTTTTAATTAACGATCATACCGTACAATATTAATTCATTTTGAAGGAATGTGACGGAATTTATACAGACGCGATTAGTGTGATTTCAGTGTAACGAGACTATTATTTATGCTCTGCACAGACCTCGTTTTAGCATTTGCTTATGCTGAACCATGGTGTAAACGTTTTGATAGAAATTTATCCGGATATTGCTCTCTGTCTAAAATAGCTTTGATTGAAAAGATGCGATCTTGGTACCTTATTTTTTTAATGGTATTCCAGCCTCGCTATTGGATTCTATAGTTAAATAGTTTATACATGTTTAATTTATATATTGGTAGTTCTATTCATTTGACTCTCAGCATTAAATATTAAAAAAAAACTACATCTTAATAAATTTATAAGAAACTATTATCTTAATCATAGAACTAAAACCCTTTCAATATTACCATTGATTTTCAAAACAGAAGATACATGTTTTATTTTGTTACATTGCATCTAACATAACTGAAATGTTGTGTTTAATTGAACTGCAGTTTAATCGAATTGCAGGCGAACATAACTTAAATGTTGTATTGTCAATATCTGACGCTTAAGGGCAATAGGCTGATCTGGTTTGATTAATATGAAGGATTGGCATGGGTTGCTTTGACCTAATGATTTTAATTGATTGTAACAATCTTTTAGAAGAGATTTTCAAGGGGATACTCGAGTGCTTTTCCATTCATTTATATATAAGATACAAATGAACTATTGTATTGAAAAAAAAATAAGGTGTATTTAATTAAAAAAATTAGGTGTATTTAATTAAAGTATATATAAATTAGTTTAATGATATATTTTTGAAAGGGAAGTTATAAATATAAATCTTGGAGGGAATAAAATATATAATTTTTTATCTGATGTGAATATAGATGAAAAAATTGGTTATATATTAAAAGTAGGGATTTTGATTTTGAAGTGATATCTTATGCATTGGCTATCACAACATTGTCTTTCGTAGGGATAATTAAGACACCTGGTTTAGATGTTTGGAGAAGTCTAAATCAAGATTCAACAAAGGTCACAAGGACATTAATACATCCAACAATGTTAATGACATATTACTAACAATATGATTCTCCAAAACAGTGTTAGCTGAAGATTACGAAAGCATCTCCACCCTGCATCTCGCCCGTCTCCAATAAATCAAGATGCTAAAAAAAAAGCATTTGTCTAATGGTGAAACACGGTCTTCTCGTACCTTGGGCAAGTACCATGGTGAAAATCGATTCCTGATGTCATGGTAATAAATGTTTCCCGTAGGTACCTTGACACTTAGGGGCAAGCATCTTACTTCATCTATTCAGTCACCCGATTCATCTTTTTCATTCTTTCCATCCCATTTAAATCCACCATTTCATCTTGTCTCGACCTTGGCCACTGGAGAGGAAGGTGTCTTGATACATGTGTCAGGATCTTGTACCCTCTGAAACCACTTGTTAAGCTCCTAGAGTATAATTGATTACTTTTGTATAAGCAACTAAACACGAAATTAAACCCGAAGTAATAAGTAACTAGAATTCAGAAACAACAAAGAAGAGGAGATATGAGAAACAATACAATCTGTATTAAACTCTTCCAGAAGGAAATACAATGAAGAAATATCTCTTCTTCCTCACACCTCTTGGGTGTCCAGTAATTCTCCCTCAAGAGTTCTCTCTCTCAATCAATTACAACCAACTCAACACTGAGTTGTTCCCTCCAGTCAGTGACAATCAACCCAATGGTTGTTGTTGCCTACTACCTCCTCCGGTGACAATCAACTAAATGGTTGTTTTACCTACCTTACAACAGATCTCCTTGATCTTGCACCTTGCAGATCTAATTGACCTTGCCTGATGCAAACAACCATCAAACTTCAGCCAGTCCACCCATAATCCACTGACATATTCATTTATTGAGAATCCTTGGAGTTTCAATTACTGCCTGACATAATCTAAAACGACTACAGTATATTGAACTTTAAATTGCAAAACAGGGGAAGCATCAGAATTTGGAAACAAATGTACCTCTTTCTATTGCTTAAAGCTACTTAACTCAGCCATTCAGCTTACAGCAGCGAACTCACAAACCAAGCTGCACTTCTCCGTAGACTTTTATTGGCTTCTGCTTGCCTACGTTCCACAAATCAACCCTCTGCGCTTTCAACAGGCTACAAGAATGCGTTTCAATCTTCTATTTCGCAGCCCACATGGTACCTCAGACAGCCTCATGCCTCGTCTCTATTTCTGTTCAGAACTGCCCAGCTCGATCCTCCCAAATAGAATATTTATTCATTCGTAGACATTAAAATGATTCGCCTAAGCCTAATGGTCTTACAAATAGGCGTCGTTGTCCTTCGCTCGAGCCTGGTCTGTGTGCATTCTTTCGTGGTCAACGGTTGCATGTCTTTCTCTTCGTCTCACCTAGCTGGATTTACATGGCTACGATGCCATAACATTCACCTCGCCCAAGCTTTCAACAATGCTTCCTCCAATTTAAATTTTGGCAACCCTGATACTGCACTTTAAAACGTCCAAGGGGGCAGCAATATTCGTGATAATTGAAATACCAAATAATCTCTAGAAATCCTACAACAGCTTATAAATTTAGACCAATCGATTCAAAGCTTCACAACAACTCGAGTTTACCTGAGTCTATTTATCCAGCATTACTGGAAAGGACTAACTTTTTTTTCGCTCTCAAAAGAGCAACAAGAGCATTAAATCTACAACACATTTAAATGACAATTTCTGACTCAGCTACAACACATCCTGTGCTTTCTTTATAGTAAATTCTCAAACTAAACTTTAGAAAGAAGTCTCACGCAGTAGCTTGCTTAGTACATTTAGATAAATATAATCCTCAAATCCTAGGAAATTTACAACTCCCCTTTCAATTATGGCGCCTTACATAATAGATACCTTTCATAAAAACAACAGGGTATATACATTTGTTCATTCAGAGCTCGGTCTCAGTGGCTCTACAAATGCACAGTCTTCTAATTCGACCAACGAATACACAGAATGAAATGACCACATTATATGAGCTGTGAGCTCGGTGTATACATAAGATATGCCTACGCAAATACATACCGTCTCTGTAGCCGTTTGTAAGCATTCGTTTTGAGAACTCCAAAAAGGCAGACCCGCGGTTCATTCCTTCATTTTGAGAATCTTCAACTAGAACCAACTCCTCGATATTTTCAACACTAGAGTACTTCAGCCTTTCTTTCAAAGCATCCTTTGTCCATGTTTTTGCAAACATTCCCTCTCTGTGTCCTCTGTCCGTACAACAATTTCTCTCGAATGAAATGAAATTTTTGTCTCTCTCTTCCTCTACGTACCTCTTTGCCAACTTGCATATCTTATCTTTTTATTTGTTTTTCAAGAATCTTTTCTAAGCCTCCACGCCAAACTTGGCCTCAGGCAAAACAACAAACAGTTTTTCAATAACAACATCATGCCCAGGTTGAAAGAATTTCAACCATTCCTTGATTTTCTCAATAGCCCACAATAATTTTCCTTTTTTACTTTTATTTATTTTTTTACATTTTCTCTTTAATTTCAACCTTTTAGAGGAAATACAATAATTTTGCAATTCGTTTATGATGCTCCTGCATCATACTCCCTCTAGGAACAATTTGAACCTTAGTTCAAATGAAATGTTGCCTCCATGCATTAGTCTTTATATGCCTGGATCCCACGGTCTTCTTGTCACTGATAATGCTTGAATTTGTCTTTGCTGGTCTTTACCTTTCATCTTGCTTTTCTTTCTCTTCTAGTATGTTCTTCTTCTCATCTCCTTCTCAGCTGCAATCTTCCATATCCATGTTTCATTTTCATATGTATCTCCAAAGTTTTCATCTTCATATATGTCTTCAAAACATATGTCTTCCATACCTGCATTCAAAACATCAAAAGCCACCTTAGTAGAAAAACATTGAGGCCATGAAGCCTCTTGGCTGCCTTCACATTTCTGCTCTTGTTTCTTGACCAAAACTGTCTTGGTCTCATTGCTTTGCTCTTGTATTGTCTCACTCTTCCCAATGCTGCCTTCACCATGGCTTGTACCTTCCTTCATCTCTCTTGAATTACCAAACAACTCTTCTATCATTCTCAACTCTACCTTTAGTGAGATCTCATCTATCTCACAGTCTTCATCAAACTTGGGCTTATCAACCTGAAGGATTGCTTGTTCCTTACTAGCCTTACTCTTCATCTCATCACTCAACACAAACTCATTCAAATCTTCATGTCCTATATCAAACTTAGGACCAGATTGTCTTTCATCCTCTATAATTACATTCATCCATTTTATAGTTTCTTCATACAAATCAGCTTCTTCATCCACATCAGTATATTCATCAAAAACAATTGCAGTATTCATACCTTCTGTCTCCTTGCTTTCTTCAATCTCTGCTTGAAGCCATCTTGTCTGTTCTGCTGCATATTCTTTTCTTTCCCCATCATCCATCCCTTTAGAAGTCTCTCCTTGCTGTACATTAGCTTTCATAGCCACTTTCCATTCCTCATTTTCCATGAAAATATAATTAAATGATTCAAAAACATCATTACCTTGCCATGTACTTGTGTCATCCTTCACCTTTCTCCATTGATTTCTTGGTGTTGCTGTCTCAACACTCACATCTTCTTCACTCTTTGCCTTCTTAGGCACCCATACTTGTTTCTCGTTCTTACCATTTCTCTTCTCAAGCCATGTAGGCATCCTGCATATATGCTTTTGTACCAGCATCTCCTTTTGCTTGGGAGTTTGTTTCTTCCACCATTTAGGCATCACATATCCATGGTTAATTAGAAACTTCACTTTTCTAATTGCTTCATGTATATCAACAATTTCATGTTCATAAGAAGAATCAATTTTTGAACTCACCTTTACCTCCTTAATGGGCTGCTCCATTTGCATGGCTTCTTGATTATCTGTTCTTTCTTTTTCCTTTATGCTCGGCTGCTCTCTTTCTTCTTCCTGGCCTTCAATGGCATCATAGAATTCAGCTTCATCTTCTACTTCTCCTCTCTCATGCATTAACCAATGCACCTTATCAACAGCAGCAAACTCTCTTTTCTTTCCTGCATATTCACTCATGTATTTGGTGTCTTCTCTTGTACCAATCTCTTCACTCTCCAAGGCCATTATCTTGACCTTCATAAGGCTGCTTGTACCTGCATTTACCCTCTCAAAAACAACATTAAATACAAAAACAAGAGACCATAATGTCTCCATGAGTATCCTCTTAATGGACACTCTCATCTTCTCAAGTGCTCTTCCTGGCACTTCCTCTTTTCTTTCTTTTCTCTTGTTCTCCTCAATGAGAACCTTCTTCTCAACTTCTTCTTCTTGCTGCCCACTTGGCAACCTTCTTATCTTCTTGCCTCTTTGGGCTTCCCTCTTCATGGCAATCTCATTTTGCCTTCTTCTCCTTCTCACTAGGAGATCTATTGGCCACTTTACCCTCTTCTTTATTGGCCATACCCATGTTTTCCTATTTAGCTACATCCAAGACTCATACTCATCCTTAACCTTAGCTAATTCTTTCTTCAAACTAGCAATTTATTTATTAAACTCAACATTAGTCATACCTTTGATGCTTGTTTTTCTCTTGCTGCCCTCATATGCCTTGCTGTTCTGCAGTGCCTTCAACAATGCTTCCATCTCTGAGATCTTCACCCAAGTCTTTCCCACCTTGGTCTCTTGATCCCTTGTCTCACCCAAGCCTTTCTCCTTGACTGGTCTTTTGACAATCTCTTGATCTCACCTAGGCCTTTTGCATCCTAGTCTTTTGATCCTCTTCTCTCAATCCTGCAGCAATTCTTTAGACAACTATTCAACAAACACAAATTACAAATCCAAGCTTACCTTGCTTTGGATCTTCTTCTTCTAGGCAGTCCCTCTATCACTCTTCTCAAAACATCATCCTTTACCTCACCTAAGTCTGTTTCACCTTAGTCTTTTGGCAAACTATCCAAGCTTCTTCTTGGATCTTCACTAAGCCTTCCTTGGCTTATTCTCCTCTTAAGCCTCAATATCTCTAAACCTTCCTCTTTCACCTGTTGCTTCTTAAAACAAAATAAACTCAAATCAAATAACATAGACTTCTCATACCTTTTCTTCAGCAGAGTCTTCAAGTGCTTGTCCTGTTGATCCTTGCCAATTCCTGTCACAACTGTAACATCATTCACAAATGCAACCATTCCAAATTCTGCAGCAACTTATGATCCATTCCTAATTCCCTAAGAGCTTCAAGCTCTGATACCAAATGATGCAAACAACCATCAAACTTTAGCCAGTCCACCCATAATCCACTGACATATTCATTTAGTGAGAATCCTCAGAGTTTCAATTACTGCCTGACATAATCTGAAACGACTACAATATATTGAAATTTAAATTGCAAAACAGGGGAAGCATCAGAATTTGGAAACAAATGTACCTCTTTCTATTGCTTAAAGCTACTTAACTCAGCCATTCAGCTTATAGCAGCGAACTCACAAACCAAGCTGCACTTCTCCGTAGACTTTTATTGGCTTCTGCTTTCCTGCGTTCCACAAATCAACCCTCTGCGCTTTCAACAGGCTACAAGAATGCGTTTCAATCTTCTATTTCGCAGCCCACAGGGTACCTCATATAGCCTCATGCCTCGTCTCTATTTCTGTTCAGAACTGCCCAGCTCGATCCTCCCAAACAGAATATTTATTCATTCATAGACATTAAAAGGATTTGCCTAAGCCTAATGGTCTTACAAATAGGCATCGTTGTCCTTCGCTCGAGCCTGGTCTGTGTGCATTCTTTCATGGTCAACGGTTGCATGTCTTTCTCTTCATCTCACCTAGCCGGATTTACATGGCTACGATGCCATAACATTCACCTCGCCCAAGCTTTCAACAATGCTTCCTCCAATTTAAATTTTGGCAACCCTGATACTGCACTTTAAAACGTCCAAGGGGGCAGCAATATTCGTGATAATTGAAATACCAAATAATCTTTAGAAATCCTACAGCAGCTTATAAATTTAGACCAATCGATTCAAAGCTTCACAACAACTCGAGTTTACCTGAGTCTATTTATCCAGCATTACTGGAAAGGACTAACTTTTTTTTCGCTCTCAAAAGAGCAACAAGAGCATTAAATCTACAACACATTTAAATGACAATTTCTGACTCAGCTACAACACATCCTGTGCTTTCTTTATAGTAAATTATCAAACTGAACTTTAGAAAGAAGTCTCACGCAGTAGCTTGCTTAGTACATTTAGATAAATATAATCCTCAAATCCTAGGAAATTTACAACTCCCCTTTCAATTATGGCGCCTTACATAATAGATACCTTTCATAAAAACAACAGGGTATATACATTTGTTCATTCAGAGCTCGGTCTCAGTGGCTCTACAAATGCACAGTCTTCTAATTCGACCAACGAATACACAGAATGAAATGACCACATTATATGAGTTGTGAGCTCGGTGTATACATAAGATATGCCTACGCAAATACATACCGTCTCTGTAGCCGTTTGTAAGCATTCATTTTGAGAACTCCAAAAAGGCAGACCCGCGGTTCATTCCTTCATTTTGAGAATCTTCAACTAGAACCAACTCCTCGATATTTTCAACACTAGAGTACTTCAGCCTTTCTTTCAAAGCATCCTTTGTCCATGTTTTTGCAAACATTCCCTCTCTGCGTCCTCTGTCCGTACAACAATTTCTCTCGAATGAAATGAACTTTTTGTCTCTCTCTTCCTCTACGTACCTCTTTGCCAACTTGCATATCTTATCTTTTTATTTGTTTTTCAAGAATCTTTTCTAAGCCTCCACGCCAAACTTGGCCTCAGGCAAAACAACAAACAGTTTTTCAATAACAACATCATGCCCAGGTTGAAAGAATTTCAACCATTCCTTGATTTTCTCAACAGCCCACAATAATTTTCCTTTTTTACTTTTATTTATTTTTTTACATTTTCTCTTTAATTTCAACCTTTTAGAGGAAATACAATAATTTTGCAATTCGTTTATGATGCTCCTGCATCATTGCCCATCAAACAGACCTTAATCTTGCACACTTGCATATCTAATTGATCTTACTTACTTTACAATACAGCCCCATGGGTCTCTTAAATAGAACCCCAAGCAAACAATAATTAGAAAAGCGGACTCAAGACTAAAATTAGTCTTTACATGAAAACTAACTGTTTGTCTAAAATTAGAACAAATCTAATTCTAGAAACGCACAGGTGATCGATGTCAGTTCCTGTCTGACCGATGCCGACCAACCATAACCAATGTCGATTACTGTGTAGCTGAAGATAACTGATGTCGATTGGCTTGATCGATGTCGGTTACTGTGTCATCCAACAACCTCCATATTTTCACATTCAGTGAAACTTTTAGCTCCACAACTCAACAATCTCCCACTTGGAGATAAACAGCTGCACTTGTACCTGTACATCAATATCCTCTAATTTGTTTCTGGCTTGTATCTCCATCTTCAAGTTCAATCTTGAAGACTAACAAAAGTTGAATGAAGATTCAACTTCTCCTTTGTTACCGACTTTGTTAACATATCAGCAGGGTTCTTATCCTTGCTAGCCTCTGTGACTGCAACAACCTTCTGCATCTCTGAAATCCAGCTAACCACCGTTTCACCAACAGTGAACACATATCCTGTGGTGCTTCTCCTGCCATCCAAGTCACCTACCATATCCGAATCTACATACCCATGTAGATAAGTGTTTGACCCTCCATAGCATAAATGCCTACTACTGGTCCCTCTCAGATATCTGAGAATCCACTGAACTGCTTTCCAGTGCTCCTTCCCTGGATTGGCCATAAACTTTCTGACAACTCCCACTGCTTGGGCAATATCAGGTCTAGTACATACCATGTACTCAACCTCATCATGTGATTTAGGACACTGTTCTAAGCTCAACTTGAACTGTCCAGCCATAGGTGTGCCTACCGGTTTTGCATCCTGCAAATTGAACCTCTCCACTACCTTATTCACATAATCCTCTTGAGACAAAATCAACCTGTGATTTTCCCTGTCTCTAGAAATACTCATGCCAAAGATTTTATTTGCTACTCCCAAATCCTTCATGGCAAATATCTGAGCTAATTTTACCTTTAGCTCAGTAATTCCCTGCATATGTGACCCTGCAACAAGCATATACACTACATACAGTAACAGGATAATGTAGCTACTATTATCCAACCTGGTATAATAAACACAATGGTCACATTGACATTGACTAAATCCATGCTCTGTCATAAACCTGTCAAACTTCAAATACCATTGTCTTGGAGCTTGCTCAAGACCATATAACCTGGCCTTATGTCTCACCTGTCCATTCTCTCCTTTCTTTAACCTGTAAATCTATTCATTTTTTAGTGCTTTCTTTCAGGCTGGCAACTCTACCAAATCCCATGTTTGGTTCTCTTCCAAGGAATAATTTTTCTCATTCATGCCATGCTCCCACTGTTTCCTGGATTCTACCTGCATTGCCTCTTCAAAACTTCCTAGTTTTCCACCATCAGTGAGAAACAAGTAGTATAAATAAGGGGAATAACAAATTTGAGGCTTACTTACCCTTTTAGACCTCCTCATGGGCGTTTGAGACTCATTGACAGCTTGTTGTCTGCCCAAATTTCATTCTAACAGTGACCGATCTCGATCATCTCTCGGTCTGCACCCGACTGATATCGATTCCACCTGACCAACCTGACCGACGTCGGTTTTGACCTGATCGATGTCAGTTTCCACCTGCCCGACATCACTGACTTTGGTCTCCATCAGACCGACATCGGTTCCTGCCTGATCGACGTCGGTCTCTGCCTGACCGGCATTAGTGTCTGTGTTTTCCTGTGAGTGATGATTTTTACCCACGACCTTGGATCATAACCTCATCCAAATCAACATTGCCCTGCTCAAAATTATTTAGCCTCTTAAGCTGATCACTGTCCATCACCTTCTCCTTGAAAACCAAGGCTTTCTAGTTCTTAAATGTGTCAAAAATATCAGATTTCCACTTTATGCAACAAACCCAATCCTTTCTTGTAGCATCATCAATGAAAGAAACATCATACTGTGATCCTCCAATAGAAGCTCCCTGAGCTGGCCCCCACACGTCTGTGTGAACAAGCTCCAACTTGTGCTTCTTCTTTGTTGACCCAGTTGTGAGAAACCTCACTTTCTCATGTTTCCCAAAAATACAATGCTCACAGAAATCTAGATCTATCAAATCTGAAAGCTTACCATTTGACTTAAGAACATGCATTCCCTTCTCACTCATGTGACCAAGCCTACAATGCCACATCTTTGCATCTACATCTGAAATAGATAAAACAGAAAGAGAATCAGTAATACAAGTAGATAGATAAAGTGTACCTACTTTCTTACCTCTAGCTAATACAAGTGCACCCTTGGAAACTTTCCAAGATTCTGCTGTGAGAGTTAGTGTGCAACCCTCATCACCCAACTTTTCTACAGAAATCAAATTCTACTTCAGGATGGGTACATGCATGACATCTTTCAACACCCATGTGTTGCCATTCTGCAATTTCAGCTGCACTTTTCCTTTGCCAACAATTTGACAAGGCTCACCATCCCCTAAATAAATTTTTCCAAAGTCTCCATGGACATAATCATGGAAAAATACTCTATTTGGGGTTGCATGGAAAGAAGCACCAGGATCTAAAACCCATGATTCTACCTGACTATCCAAAGAAAGTGTAAGAGCATCCTATGCAACAATACCTGCATCATTTGCTTCTTCATGCTAATCTTCTTTCAACCAACAATCTTTCTTTGCATGTCCTTTCTTTCCACAATTCTAGCAAGTTATTCTTCCATTTTTGAATTTGGATCTACTGCCTATCTTTGACCTTGATTTTACTTGCTTGCCCTTATCTCTTTGCTTTCCCCTGCTTTCAACACTTAAAGCATTACCTGATGTTTTTTCTGTGCTTTTCCTGTGAATTTCTTCATTCAAGATTATACTAACAACATCATCAACTTTCAAGATATTTGAAGCAGACGCAATATTACTAACTGCCATTACCAAACTATGCCAACTTTTAGGTAAAGAGCATAAGATTAAGAGAGCCTTAATTTCATCATCAAAAACTATTTTGACTGAAATTAACTGATTTACTAATCCATGGAAATCACTAAGATGACTATATACCGATTCACCTTCCTGTATTTGCAAATTAAATAATTGCTTCATAAGAAATACCTTATTCAAAGCTGAGGGTTTTTCATATAAATTTGCCAAACATTCTATTAACTCTACCGTTGTCTTTGCCTATGATAAGTTGAAAATCACAGATGATGTCAGGCTCAACCTTATAGATCCAAGAGCCTTTCTATCAAAAACATTCCATTCTTCATCTTGCATATTTGTGGGCTTCCTTGAAACCCCACCCAACGGTAAGTACAGATCTTTCTAATACAGATAATCTTCTATCTGCATCCTCTATAATTGATAATTCTTGCCATTGAATTTCTCCATTCTTAGCTTACTTTCTTCTGCCATTGCTTTACTCCCACTCAATCAGAAACCCCTGAGAGTGAACCTGTAATCAACAAACACTAACCCGCTCTGATGAACGTGGCTCTGATACCAACTGTCAGGATTCTGTACCCTCTGAAACCACTTGTTAGGCTCCTAGAGTATAATTGATTACTTTTGTATAAGCAACTAAACACGGAATTAAACTAGAAGTAATAAGTAACTAAAATTTAGAAACAATGAAGAATAAGAGATACGAGAAACAATATAATCTGTATTAAACTCTTCCAAAAGGAAATACAATGAAGAAATCTCTCTTCTTTCTCACACCTCTTGGGTGTCCAGTAATTCTCCCTCAAGAGTTCTCTCTCTCTCAATCAATTACAACCAACTCAACACTGAGTTGTTCCCTCCAGTCAGTGACAATCAACCCAATGGTTGTTGTTGCCTACTACCTCCTCCGATGACAATCAACTCAATGGTTGTTTTGCCTACCTTACAACAGATCTCCTTGATCTTGCACCTTGTAGATCTAATTGACCTTGCTCACCAAGCAGACCTTCTTGATCTTGCACACTTGCAGATCTAATTGATCTTACTTACTTTACAATACAACCCCATGGGTCTCTTAAATAGAACCCCAAGCAAACAATAATTAGAAAAGCGGACTCAAGACTAAAATTAGTCTTTACATGCAAACTAACTGTTTGTCTAAAATTAGAACAAATCTAATTCTAAAAATGCACAGGTGATCGATGTCGGTTCCTGTCTGACTGATGCCAGTTGACCATAACCGATGTCGATTACTGTGTAGCTGAATATAATCGATGTCAGTTGGCCTGACTGATGTTGGTTACTGTGTCATCCAACAAACTCCACATTTTCACATTCAGTGAAGCTTTTAGCTCCACAACTCAACAACATGTTATTATCATATTCTTTAAATATCTTTATTAGCAACACTCAAGGGACTAGATAACTGGTTCCTTTGCCCTGTGACCCGTGGAGATTCATAGTCCATCCCCCATCATCCCTAATCCTCCTTTGAGCACCATCCAAGACATTTCATCCATTCGTCATCATTCATCAACCTGATTGATAGTCTTGGTATTCCCTTTGCTAGTAACCCCTCTGCAATCAAAAAATTCCTCCAAAAACCTACAAACCATAAAAATTCAAAAAATATAAAAGTATTCCCCGTTGTCTTGTCTTATGTATCATGTTCATCCACTCCCATCCCATGTCACTTTATTCAAACTTGAGCAAAATTTAGTCTAAATTGAGCTAGTTCTGACAGAGTCTTACACCTCTCTACCTTCAAATAGAGGTTAATGTGTGAGTGGATTAGCTCTTGTAATTACATCAAAAACATGCTCAAGCACATCCCGTCTTATTCCATCCACTCATGATCTAGGCACTTATATCTATCTCCTTCATTCCTCCCACACACCTTCCCTTAAACAACTGGCAAAACACTATTTATTTAATGTATATATATGGTTTTATGTGTATGTGTTTTTTGTGTGAGGTGTTTGCTATTGTATATGTTGTTGCTTATTTATTTGTCTCCATGTGTTATGTTTGATTGTCAATGTTTGTCTTCTTTTGATGTTAATTTTTTACTTTGTTTGGTATAATATTTTTTTCAGGGGTGCAATTAACGAAGATGCTATGAAATTACTAAAAACTACAATGATGATTTTAGATGCCCTCGATGATGCAGAGTTCGCTATTTTCCCCTTTTATACTTATGCACTTTGGCACCAATGATACCCTGATTACAACATTTCTAGGTTCAACTTGCCTCATGCTACATTAACATGGATTTCACAACCTACATGGCTCAAGACATTCTCATTACACTTTAACCACTAATTCCAGTACCAACAACAAATAAACTTAACCTTATCTCCCTACCCTAATCCCTTAGGCAGGAGGATATTACCTAGCCATATAATGAAACCAAAAAAATGTTATCATATTATCATCCACAACTTCATTATTCATAATTAAAAAACCACACACCATAACATTAAATAAACAACATATGAATATACTACAATAATAATAATATAAATATCTATTTGCTATATAAACAACTAGTACATAGAAAACTCAAGATTTTACATCCTTAGTTTAAGACGTAGGTGGTACCTCAATCGATCTTAATGTACCCACAATCCAACCACCTCACCTATTTTTCATAGAGCCCACATCTACCAACTCCCTTCATGGACAATAATGGTTTGAATGGCCAACCTATCTATATTAACAACACACTCTGGATGGTGGTGATTCTTGAACCACCTCCCTCATTCTACTAATCGCATCATCTCGCTACCCTCGTGCAGGTTTCACCAACTCTCGACATCCCTGTAGGTCTCCCCTATGAAATAAAGGGATGCCTCTAGGTCATGTAGGGCTTTGGGCACGTCTTCTCACGTGACACCTTGTGCAACAAAATTGATTCATCCTACATTACGGTTGGGGATTCAAATCCTTTGTTTGATGATGCCATAATATCACTTCTAAAAGGTCCATCACTTGATGCAGAGTGTGGAAAACCTACACATTTACTTCATATATTTTCTTAGGTGGTGACATTAGCCTATCCTATGACATTCCTTGAGTGTCAAACCACCTGCACTTCACCACTTACACGAATGGTTGTAAAAAACTTCAGTGCATAATATCCTTGCATCCCCAAGTGTTATATAACACCCATACCCTATAATTTGTAGTAGTGCCTGATAGGACCTACCAGTCAGACGCACCCAAAAAATGGTCATTGACCCCTCACCACAATGTCACCACTCACCAAGTGCCATTAAATCATCTTTTGGCTACCCTCAACATACTTATCACCATAAGTTGTTACCCCACATACACTCAATAATTAACTTACTAGCTATCACATCATAATCATTACATGACAAAGTTAGACCCATCCCATTTTTCCCCATTATTATCATTAAAATCACACACATTATCGCATCATACAATCTCATATTTATGCTAAGCATATCCATGATTTCAAATAATCACATAACCATACATCACCTTTAAAACATCTACACTAACTTTTACCATCATATATATATATATATATATATATATATATATATATATATATATATATATATATATATGTATGTATGTATGTATGTATATATATTAGTGTAATTTTGTACTGAATAATTACACTTCTCATTATTATCCATAACATCATTTATTCCATAATTACATACATTTACTCATTATTATCCTCTTATTACATATGATCCCAACTCTACACCAATGATACATCCCGACTTACATCCCACCATGTGGTGGTGACCTCGGTGATGGGTGAATCAACTGACTCAATAACCCTATATGATGGAGCTCTTTGCCCTATTGGCACCGTCTGCTCATACAAGTCTCTTCAATATTATGTCTCTCTCACCATCCTTGCCACCTGGGCCATCATGTCTCCTAACCCTAGTGCATCCAATAATATTTGATCCATATTTCTATCCATTCTATCCACTCGTACCTCTACCTCTCTCTACTCCAATCATGCCTACCGCTGCATATGGTCATCCCACATTCGCTCAACTTATTCTTGTTGCACCCTAATTTGTACCTCTTATCGATTCACTTGATCTAGTAATGATGTTACATTGGCCAATACATCAGCCATCTTAATATATCCATAAATAATTTGACCTTACAAGAGTGACACCTGGCATTATAATCATATTATCTCCCTTCGAGTAGCTACCAATCAACTCAGATAATCACCAATGCCCATGTTACCCTTATTTCTCCTTCTTAACCTCCGCAGTAAGTATTTGTTCCTTGACCATTGTCCATGCCAACATCTTCATAGCCATCTCAATGCACTTCCTGCCACCATCATCACCTCCAACACTCACTCCTCCCATCACACAAATATAATTACTAGTCAAATAATGTCATTGCATCTCATGACTTAAAGAACCTCCTAACCCCCTCCTAAAAATTTGATGTTCCCCTACCTACAACCTATCACCCCATGGCCCCTATTCTCTTAATGCATTTTTTCCCTATCCCTTCCTAGCCCTAACCTCCTATGTTGTCGCTTCCATTCCATACCCTACAGCTCCAACATGCAAACCCCTTCATGTGGCTTCTCACTCCCCATACCTGATGACTCCCATCACTCCTGTAGCTCCCATATAATACCCTACGACCCCCTAGCCCTACAACTTTCTTTTCCCACCCACACAATTCCCTCCCTCTGTGTCCCTTCTTCCCCTAATGAGGTTTCCCTTATCCCATGACCATGATCCCCTATGACACGACCTCTTATTACTCATGCAAACTCTATACCATCCCCTCAACTTCTCCCCACACTCAAACCCATGACCTCCCTCACCGTGGCTCCCATTCTCAAAACTTTAGTTTGCCACACACTCATTAATACAAATATACATGCACAATTAAAACCCATAATAAATCCATACCTAGTTTTTATGCTTGACTCGGTGTCGATCCTCTTGCTTGTCCTCCTCACCATTATGTGTACCCATATTTTCTGTCATCCACCTAAACCACTACCTGCCTCAAACAACATGCTACACTAATTTGGCCTTTTCTTCTTTATTTCCATGCCCCACATCTATCTTACTCCTTTTATTCTATTTTCATCTTTTTCTTCACCACATTTGATGTTTCTCAAGTGGCAGATGAGCCTCTGTTACATTCTTCACCAATAGCCATGCCTTCATCCCCTTGGTCACTAAGTTTGACACTGATGATGTTGTCCTCAATGCCCTACAAGGATTATTGGTACAAAGGTATGAGGATATATGATGCATACACCTCCTTATGGAGAGTTTGAATAGGCTTTTTAAATCCTGCCATGCATATTAGTTATTATCCTTGGTACATATCGATGACAACATCTTATACAACAAACCCACAGGTTTTGACTTCACTATAGCCAATAAAACTCAGCTACCTTTTGCCCAAAATCCTTTGCAGAGTTTGATATAGGTCCCCCTATTAAAACTTGGATCATAGTGATAATCGTTACCACTCAATTCCTATTACTCCATTTTTTCACCTCGCATTGGCAACCTAGCAACATTCTTTGCCTCTTCCAAAGAAACCACCTCCTTTGTTTCACCTCCATTTTTTTGGGTGCCTCCCTCTTATTTTCAATTCCTATTTATCCTCCAAAACTATTACTCCCAATGCATATAGGACTATTCCACTCAAAACACTCCCTTGAACTTGGGTCTTCTTAAACTCCATAGGCACCTCAGTCACCTAAGCTACCTAAGGTCCACTCGACCATCATCATGCCCTCATCAAGTCCCCCATCCTTCATCAATCACCTCTCTAAGTTATAATGACACTTATCTATCCTTAATTCGAGACCCATCATTCTCTTGAGCATGTGTCCTTACTTGGGATATGTCAAAATCTCATGGATCTCTTTATCATGGTTGATTCCCCCTTGGGATGTGTCAATAACTTTGACACCATCATTTATGCTCCCTATATATCTATGTTTATCAATGGCATTGTCGATACAATCATATTGTAGCTCATCAATTGACAACACTTCACTTTCTCCACCCCTATTCTTTACATCTATTTCCTCCATTCATCATCCCATATCATGTTCTTTACATCATTCCTCCCTTTTTGGGAGAACTACATCGACCTGAGCTCTCTTGAGACTATGTAGGTAGTGCTTGGTCACCCATGGTGCCCAAAGATAACTTGATCACATTAACCAATCCTTCCCTTTCATCACTTGGTCACTCGATTCCATTATTTTTCCTCTATCCACTACTTCTTTGTCTCACTTGACACATGCTTTGAGCTACACCCATCATTTAAATTATCAAATCATTGTCTAATTTTAACTTGATGCTCTCCCAACATGCATCCCTACTTGAGATACATCGACTGATCTTGGCCTTTATCACTCTGGTCCATAACTCTCCTTGGCATGTGTCCTTACCTGGGATACATCAAAAATTTATGGCTTGATTCATAAATTTTCTTGGTTTGTGGTTCTCCTTTACATACATCCTTGCATGAGAGACTTCAAAATGTTTGTGGCTCATTAATTACATTCAAGACTATAACTCTCCCTTGCATACATCCTTGCATGGGAGACTTCAAAAATTTTGTGGCTCATTAATTGCATTCAGGACTGTAACTCTCCCTTACATGTGTCCTTGCTTGGGATACATCAAAACCTTGTAGCCTCTTATCTTATCATCTTTTTATCACTGTTGGTTCCCATTTTAAATGTGTTGACAATTGTGACTTCATCATTTTCACTCCCTATGCATATATCTTTGTCAGGGGCATTGCAAATTTGTAGCTCACTACTCATGTCGATTTCATCTTCTTCATTGTTGATCTCACATCTAACATTCCCTTATCTATTCGCACACCCTGCCTACATTTATTCCTTTTGAGTGGCCATCTCTCTAATTCTTCTTTTCATGTCTCCTTGAGGAGGCATCCTGTGTCCACTAATTTACTAATACTCATCCATGATCATCTTTTTTCCTTGAAAGACCATTACTCCTTCTAGTTGTAATGTCCTTTCAAAAAGAGAAAAAATGTATGCATCTAATTTCGCTCACTAAAATAACTTGTTTATTTATGTCTAATATCATCTAATATCCTATTCATCTAATTTAATTAACACTTAATCCCTACTTCCCATATTAGCATCACCTCTTCATGCCCTTAAATCAATTAATTATTTTATCCTAACTACATGAATACCCCACCTTCCACATATTCATATTTCCTAATATTCTAATTTCTAATTCACCCCTCTTTCTAATCACATGCATCCCAAAAGAAAGTCTAGAGATTTCCAATCTCTATAACTTTCACCATTTTAAGAACCCTTTTTAAATTTGAAATTTGGGAGGGAAATTTCCCCTCCATTTCCTTCCAACACCTCTATAAATGCAAGGGCATTCCAAGCATTTGGACAAGGAATGAATGCAAGCCTATGCTACCTCAATCACTCTACTCCATTAATCTAGTTGTGTCCTATCATACTTCGCAATACTACATCCCATTTCATATATTCAATTTTTTAATTAGGTCTTCATGCAATAATCTAGAGTTTTTGGAAAGGAGATCAAAAGGGATCAAGATGATGGTAAGATTATTTTATTTTCATGACTGATTGCTTCCTCTCTCTAATTCTTTCCATTTGATGATAATTTAGAGTTCGAATTTGGTTAATAGTTCTTCTATACTTTTAATCCATTCAATCCAAATTCTAGGTGATACAACAATATAGGCACGACTTAATCCAAATAAGTAAACAAGCATGGGGAGGCTAAGACCAAAGGCGAAAATATTTTTTGTGTATGGAAATAAAAAATTAGATCAATGAAACCTTGGAAGGATGGTTCGATCAGTGTTTGGGTTCACCAATATATTTTACCCTAATTTGGATTAATCAAACCCTAATAAGATAGAAATGATTAGAATAATGACTTAATTCTGATTTGCATGTCATATACAAACATATAGGCTAAATATAGTAGTGAATATACAAGGGGAAATAATGTTTTTAGCATGTTTTCCACTCAGATTTGAAGTTTGATTTTCTAAATTCTACATCTTAGGTCTACACAATTGCTACCTATTTTCTTTTGGTCAGTTTTGATGGATTTGGTTAGTATAAATAGTTGATATTGGCATGTAGTGATTATAATTGACCCTACACATAATGAGTGAGTGTTTTCTTCTAGAGCAATAGGATGACATGTGCAATGTTTGTTTATGTATTTATTCAATTCCAGAATCACACAAATGCACTTATACATCCAAACCCTAGTTTTGTACAAGTAATCTGATGCTAAATTTGGTTGAGAAAAAGAGTTTAGTTGGACTAGCCTTGGTCAATCCCCATTGATAGATCAACACTACACTACATTACCAATACTCTGAAGAAGGCTCAAACTCAAATGTAGTTATCTCATTAATGTATATGTGTGTAATTGTGTATGCAAGCCTATATGCTCTTTCTCCAATATTGCCCTCGATACAAACATGTAGATATTAATTGACTCTTGTAAACTTCATATTCAGCTCTAATAATTTTGTAGGTACAATATATAATATTTTATAGCCCTTGAGAATGCAATGTGCTTGTCTCTTAAAATACCTTATTGTAGCTTTGTATATATAGAAGTCTCTAACTTTGAATTAAGGACCTCTTAATATGTAAAGCTGGTAAATAGAATTTGAAACATGCCCAAACAATGATCACAAATTGAAACATGCCCAAAAGAAATTGAAAGGGGACCTAGATCAATTTTTCCATCTTCAGTCAGTATGAACAGTTGATGCTGACCATAAATGGTGGAATTGACCTGCGGCTTAAAAATAATCCAAGGTGATAGCGAGGGCCAAAGATCTCTGTAAAATGACATGTAAGTTGGTCATGATAGGATAAATATGTCATGCAGTAGATTAGAATCAATAAGACAATAAAAAAAAGGAGAAATACACCACTAAGTACTTAGTTTGTGGTTTGAGATATATACATGCAAAGTTACCTAAAATTATTATAAAATAAAGCTTATACCAAATTTGGGTATCTACACCAAGTGATTATTCAATTTATTAAATATTGAGTTACTTTTCACAATCAACAGCCATATGACATGTAGTCAATGTATAAAAATATTTTATTATGGCCTTCCATGTAGGTATAGGCAATATGAATGAAGGAGATGGACATACTTAAACAATGTGAAAATTATATAACAACTCAACAAACCTGAATAAAATAGGTAGTATGGTCTGTTTGGGAGCATCTTAAGATGGTAAGTTGGAATTGTAGAGACTACCCTTGGAGAAGAGGACTTGGATTAAGGCCCACATCTAGATACAAAGATAGAATCATTTCTACTGAAGCACATGAGTACAGTGTGTCTAAGACACTAGATTTTGAAGGATATAAGAGGGCAACAATATGGAATAAAGTAGTAGAGAATGGTAAGGGGCATGGCCAGGTATAATGTTGTTAATAAAGAATGCATGGGTAGAAATATTAGAATATAAAAATAGACAAAAATAAACAGTGCATCTAGATAAGAATCATAGAAAATGACACATATATTAGCATAGTTGCATGTTATTTTGCACCCAATAATTCTAAATTTTATATGAAGCATGATCTAGATCATGGAGACCCATACTCATCCCTAAAGAGGGACATTTCAATCCATGGTAAGATTGGGGAGATTTTGTAATAAGGGACTTTAATGCAAAGACAATAGATAAGCAAGTAAATATTTTAGGAAGTAATGAAAATCTAGATACAAATCCTCTTTAGATGGCAAAAGAAGAAAATTAGTAATGGACCAATCCTTAGGACAATGAATATAAGGATATCACTTATTTTGGAGAAGATTTATTGGGTTTATGAAACATACACAGCTTGATTGTATGTAATATTATGAGTAAATGGAAAAAATCAAGAAAATATATGTGTAAGACTTACAACAAGCAGAGCGTAATTGACTACACTATATGCTCACAAAATTGTGTACCTATAATAGAACTAAAAGTAGAAGATTCTATTGTGGAACTTAAATCATATCACAACCCAATTTTTATTAAACTACAATTACAATAAGACAAAAAACATGATGAGCACACTAGGGTCAACTAAAGTAAACCACCATTCAAAGGAAACATCCTCTTGATAGAGAAAAATTAGGAACCTTCATGGTGGCATTGAATAGCAAACTATAAGAACGGAAAAGTAAGGGAGCACCTAACAGTGGTATAGACTATAGTACAAGAGAGAGGCTAATGCAAACCATTCAAGAATCCCTAAACACATGCAAGAGAGCTAAACCTAGAAAGAAGGAAAGAATTAGATACTCGACAAACCCATGGTATGATGAAGAATGAAAGACAACACGAAGGCTGCTAAAAGAACTAGTAAGTAGAACAAAGGCAAACATAAAAACATATGAGTAACTACTGAGAATAAAAAAAGAAGAGTGTAAAAGAACTAGGAGGAATGAGCTAATTTACTTAGGGAAACATGAACCAAAGAGATTTTTGAGAGAGCTCTGCAAGGAACAAATGCAAACAAAGAACAACATAAGAGTAAGCCAGTGGTTGGAGTATTCAAAATAGTTGTATGAGTGTGAAAATGAATAATATACACTTCCCATAATCATTATTAATGAAGAAATTTTCACAACTGAAGACATCATACAAGGGATTAAAAAGCTAGTAATGGGTAAAGCTCGATTCATAGACAACCTTCAAGTGGAGTATCTAAAATGGGGAGCATATATCTTAGCACCTTAAATTGAAGAAATTTTAAATGAGTTCATCCAAAATGGATTCCTAACAGAGTGGACAACTAGTCTAACCATACCTTTGTTTAAAAGCAGAGATGTAAATAGTCCCTCAAATTATCTAACTATCATAGTCAATCCTCTTTTTAGAAAGTTGTTTGAGAGTATGATAAGACTTAGGATTATTAGTTGGGTAGAAGAAAGAGGAAATAGAGTAAAGGGGAAAGTATATTTTAGACCCAAACACTCAATTATTGATCATTGTGTCACACTCAGACACGTAATTGAAAAGGTTTGGGATAAAAAGGGGATGTATATTGTTACTTTATAGACTTCAAAAAGGCATTTGACATTGTGCCAAGGAGAAAATGATGGAGTAGAATGGAGGAAATATGTGTCCTAACACACTTTAGGGCAATAATTCACATATTGTATAAGCATGTCAAGGTTAAAATCAAAATGAAGGTAGGGTTTTATGAGTGTTTTGGGTATGGCATCAAACAAGGCTACACTCTATACTCGACTTTGTTTGGGATAAACACTAACAAACTAGAATATTGGATGAACAAATTTAGAGGGCAAGGGGTCCACTTGGCCAAATATGTGGTGAAAATCTTGCTCTATGCCGATGACCTATTTCTAATGGCAGAGATAACCCAAGATCTAAGAGACCACCTATGATCCCTAGAGCTCTTTTGTAAAGAAGTAGGGATGAAGGTAAACATTGAAAAAACTAAAATTATGATTTTATCGATAAAAATGAGAAGCAACATCTCGATTTTCAATTTTTAGAGAATCTCTCGAAGTGGTGTCAAAATACAAGTATTTCACTCGACCTTGACTTTCACAACAAGTTTAGTTGGGATATATGTAGGATGAAAGAATAGAAGGAGGGTGAAAATCTCTCTATGCACTTCAAAATAGGTGCACAAATGTTGAGTTATGGCCCAGTTGGAAGACCACTAGTGTCCTATTCAGGTTACTTTTTAGACTAGTGGTGTTGTATGGTTGCGAGGTGTGGGCTAGTATAACAATAGTTTGAAATGGAGACAAATAGATATGATCCAAAAGCATCTAATCACAAACAATTTCAGAATTAAGATTTCAGTTTCCTATGAAATCATCCTTGCTCAAAACAAGAACTTTCCCTTTCGAGGCATTGTTATGACTAGGCTTATATGTTACTTAAAACAAATAGAAAACATGAAGACCAACAAGTGACCTGAGGCTACAAAATTTGAAGACTTGCACAGATGAAAGAACACATGGATAAAATAAAACCACAATTAGACGAGTAGATGAAATATCAACGTAAACGAATGCTCAAATCTTAATAATGATATAAAAAATTATGGGAATAAAAAGTTTAGAATAATGATGTGGAGGAACAAAACAAGTAAAAAACAACACCATTTTACAAAGTTCAACCTGACTTTTGAGCATTAAGAACAAACATATATAGTGACTGAAATTAAATGGAGGGAAAAAGTCTTCATTGCTCAACTAAAGACTAGCTCCCATAGACTTAGATGTGAGATAGGTAACGAAACAACATCTACGAAACAATGAAAAGAAAAAGTTATTATTATATACACCACATGAGCAATCGAAATGGAAGGACATTTCATACTTGAAAATCTAAGATACATGAATATCCAAAATAAATATAAAGAATCATTAAAAATCAACTCAATAATAAAATCATTTAAAATAAACATAATAAAAAATTGAAGGAAATATTAACTCAAATCAAAAAAAAAAAAAAAAACACCCTAAAGGGCGGTGGAAATGGAACAATCGAAAAAATCGGTGGGCTCATCATCCCCACAACGTTATCTATGCATTTGTGATTTTCTCTTGACCAACACACATTAGGTTTATGACCTTTTTGCCATCATTTTGTATGCACTTCACATCTCATGGGCTTTTTTTTCACAAAGGAATTTTTTTTCAATATTCCATTAAGAAATATAATAAATCATTACAGTAAACAATAGCAGAGTCCAAACTGCTAAACTCCAACACTGACAGAGCTACAATCAGTCCAAAACAAACTGACAGAGCTTCAAAACCACTTACAGTTCATTCATACATTCTGAAAATAGCTACCGATAAAATCTGGAGCTTGACAAAACTCCATTAAAAAAAAAACAAAAAACAATCGAAAAATAGAAATATGTTCCACTGAAGAAGGCCTAATGTCTTCTTGTAAAGAAGTGAACTCATGAATGATGATCTCTCCTCCTGCTATGGATAAAGCTCGTTTAGAGAGCCCATCTACTTCCTGGTTATACTCTCTATAGACGTGTTGAAATTCTATTAGAGTATATGTTGAAATAAGAGATCGGATCTTGCTTTGCCACCCTTCTAAAGCTGCAATCTATAATGACCTTCGAATCTCCTGCAATTTGGATATATGTTACCAACTTCCTATGAGCTACAAATAAAAAAGCCCATATTGCCATTAGTTCTCCTCTTGTATTCGAACCTCTTCCAAAGTTCAACATAATTTTAACATAGCAATTTGCCAACCTTAATAATGCATCAGCTCCACATTTTATACCAGATTCCTGCGATGGTCCATCAAATTGTCCAATAATAAAATCATTGTTGAAGATGGGCTGAGGATGAACTTTAATACTCACTGGTTCCTTGTCCCTAAAATATTCACCATAACCACTTATAATCTTATGCGCTACTTGATCAACAGAACTCTGTTTATTCTCAAAGAGAACAAAATTCCTATTCTTCCAAAGTTCCCAACCGACGAAACAGAGCAGTTCCTTCCAATTATTTACGCGCTCAATCCACTGTCTAAAGCACTTCTCCAAAGTATCTTGTTTCTAAATAAAAGGCAGCTTGTATTTTGTTTGTATAACTGTCCATACGGACTGCCAGAATGAACATCCAACCATTTGATGAAAGATATCCTCAGAAGCTGAATGACATAACATACAATATCCTGGACCAATTCCACCCCTTCTCACAAAGTTATCCCATGTTAGAATCTTATTCTCCAACATAAGCCATGTAAAGAGCTTGATCTTAAGAGGAATGTAACATTTCCACAAAGCAATATACCACCACTTAACCACTACTTCACAGTTTACAAAATAGATAGATTCATAAGCCAATTTGGCACTTACCATACCAATCTTCTCATTCCAACTCCAAACAAGTGAGTCCTCTGTATCAGTCCACTGTACACCACTACATTTCAAACCCTGAACAAAAAAGACCCACACATCTTTCAAGTCATCCGACTAATACAATTCAGAGGCTAATTTCCAATTCTGAGAGATACCATCACTGCTGCCAACCTGACCAAGAAAATAATAACCTTTCTGATTCAAATAAGCAACTAATTCATTTGATAGCCCGTAAAAACCTGCTGCACCCACCAAAGGATCTATTCCCAACCGAATTGACATACCATTACCGGCCTTCCAAACCAACCATCCCTGGATAATAGGAAGAGAATTAAGTAAACAAGCCCAGACATTTGAAATTCCTTTCCTATTTCTTCGATTCCTCCTTAACCAATCTACCACAGAAATACCCTTAAGATATTTCCCTTGAATAATATCACACCAAAGCCCTGTTGAAAACAAACTACGCCAAAGACATTTTGCTGCAAGTGCCAGTCCAAAATTAAAGATGTTGTGAATACCCCAGCATCCAATTTTTTTGGGTTTTGCCAAAACAGTCCATCTAACTAGATGAACGCCTTCCTTATCCTATAATCCCAACCAACGTCTCCCAGGCTTTAATTTAGACTAGCGATCTTCGATTTTAACTAATTTTTTTAATCCAGGGTTTGATTGCTGGCGTTTACCGTTACAGCAACTTATCCTTTCAAGGAACGGACGCCTCCAAAATTACAGTCACAATCACATATGCCGTAATGCTGATCATTGTATTTTTTGGGGTTGCCAGTGCGGTGGATGTGCCGGCGCCAACTCTATGGCAATTGCTTCCTCCATTCTTACTGCGTTTTCAAACTCTGTGACATGAATTCTTTCGAGAATACTTTTCATAATTTTAGAAAAAGCCCATTCTTTTTTCATAGACTTGTAATGTTATATATGGGAAAATTTTGGCTATATATTAAAGTCAGGGATTTTTTTCTAATCATTTTATTTTATAAGACAACATAATGCTGAGATATTTTGTCAAATAATTTATAGGTTGAGCACTATGCTCAAGTGTTATTGCTCCAGATCATATTTTGTCTCCTTTGGATTGAGGTGGGGTTTTTGAGTTTAATAATCCAAAAAAAAATTAGAAGTATTTACGATGCATGCTTTTGTTTGTGAGTCTTATATTAGAGAAAATATTATTTAAACTTGAGAGAGTTACAAGATGATATATCAAGCATTTACATTGATGTAATTTTTTTTTAATAAATACAATCATGTAGTTTTCTATTTACCTATGCGAGTGAACAAGTTATTCCTTGAAAACTCTCGAATTATTGTTAAGGTATCACATATTCATTATTTGAGTATTTCTTGTATGTTTCATTCATATCCTAGATCCCTTAGTAAGGTCTCAAATAGTAGAAGAAACATAGTCTTATGAAGAGATGTCCAAATCCAAATTAAAAATTGAAGGATGAGTGATGGTACATTATTTAAATGCAAGTCATACAAAACAAAGAAGGAAGAAATTTCAACATACAAAAAATTCTCCTCAAGGAATGAATAACCGAAGTTCTCTTCTAAACATTTCTCAAGCTCCTAAATTTAGATTGCAAGCAACCAAATATTATGATATTATTAATCAATTAAAAAATTCAAGCAAAAATATACATTCTAAAGTTTCTTACAAGATCAAGTATTTTACAAAGATATTATTTGAAAACCTTTAGAAGACACTATTGTACCAATTAATATTCAACCATCTCACTTTGCTTCTATTGTTAGCTACTTAGAAGATAATGAGAAATCAATAACCTTTGAAGATAATAATATAACTCTAAAAGGCATCATTGATCAATTTATTACCTTTGCACATTCAAGTTATTATTGATAAACTCATAACCAAGAGAGTGCTTATTGAAAATGGTTCATGATTGAATATTTATACTGCTGGATTTGTCTTATAATTGGGTATTGGTATAGAGGCCTTGAAAATCTATACTATAAAAATAAAAGAATTTTACAATCAAGAGTGAAAAACTCTTAGTACAATCACTTTAGATCTAACTCTTGGGCCAAAAAAATTAAAACAACTGAGTTTCATGTCATATCTAAGTATATAAGCTACAATGTTTATATCAGAATACCTTGGAGTCATAATATGAATGTTGTACCATCTAATTTACATACATGTTTGAAATTTATGCATAATAAAATTATTTATGCATGTCCAGTAGATGGTTCATGCCTTGTAGATTTTAAAAGATGATTGAGCCTCAACATAACTCAGTGTCTTATCTGGATTAGAATCAAAAAACCATGTTAGCACGTAAGAAATTTATCCCAATGGAAAAAATCAGATCATCTGAGTTTAAAGAATGTAGTAATACCAAGGTAGCCAATGAGAATAATGATTTTATAGTTGAAGATATTGAGAGGAAATTATCAAAAATAAGGTTTACTCCAACAATTCCTAGAAAATATAAAGATGGTATGAGCGTATTTAATATAGATTTCCTTTACGTAAGTCTTGAAGAATTTGAAAGGGCAAATTTTTACTTATCAAGAAGCAAAACCAAAATAAAAAGGTAAAAAACCAATGCCACACCAATGTTGTCTTGTAAGAGATACATGCAATACTCTCACATAAATTAATTTAGAGAAATATGGATTTAGGCTCAATTATGTCCAAGAGAATGGTTAGAGTGGTAGAGGACTCAAAAAAGAAGAACAGGGCATAATAGAGCCCTTTATTCCAAATGCTCATCCATTCAAGCAAGTAATTGGTTATAACAATGGTGATATGTCACTTAAGGATTCTACGTGTGGATATATGAATGATCAAGCATGTGTTAGAACTAATAATATACCTTATGATGTGAATAAAAAATATTTGGGTGTTAAAACTCATGGAAACATTATTAATGTCACAAATCATTTTCAATCTATTATCAAGACAATAAAACACCTTATTGTTAAATTTAGGAAGTCTATAGTGGATCACTCTCAAGAGCTCGTAAGTATAATGCATTTTGCTAGAAGATGCATATTAAAATTTGCCTCACAATATGGTCATTTATTGACCTCTTGTTATCCATCTAGTTTAACCTATTTTGTATTAATGCTAACCCTAAACAAGATAGAACTAATATAATTTATTCAAATTATTATGTATTACAATGAAGCATAAATCTGAATGTAAAATACTTATGTTGACTTATCAATTATAATTAATAAATATGGAAAGTACCAAATAGGATAACATACTTGGTGTTATTTTATTATGTGTAGGACTGAGACTATATATAGGTGGCAGGGTAGGTAGGAAATTGGACGGTGAGTCACTTAGATAAAAAATTGGAGGTCTAGGATTTCCTATATGCTACCATAAGTCTTTAGTTGCTATGTTTGGAGTCTGATGGTTTTTTATTTAAAGATATTACTTTTATATTTTAGAAAAGGCCATTGTGACTGCATTTATTATGTTTGTATGTGTGGTACCAAAGTCTAACCAAGCACACAATACTCATAAACCCTAGGTCCACTATCAAAAATAAGTTTAGGCTTACAAAAGGAGAAAATGGCTCAATTAAGCTAACCCCAACCACTCCCCATTGAATGGTTGAGTGTTTCCTACATATCCAAAAATTAGAAGAGGGACGTCAAACTGCACGTAGTTCTCCCTGTTAGGTGAATATGTGCAATAATGTTCCTTGAATGTATGCAACTTGTAATATAGATTTTGATACTTGTAAAAAAATAAATTTGGCTTGAGATTGAGGTGATTTAGACTTGGCTAAGACCTTATTTTTGTGATTGATTGGTAAATTGGGAAGAATAGGGTACTGCCTTTGAGTGTGCAAGTATTAGAGTATGTTTGATACGTGTTTTATAGATAGGTAATAGGATTACACCTATTTTTTTTATATATGAGGTTGTTTATGTAATTTCTTGAGCCACCAACATGTTAAATATATAGGCCAACCCATAAGAATAATTTGAATTTGAACCAAGACATTTGGGTGGATGCACAAAGTTGGGGGACAAAAAACATGATAAATTTGAAAACACAACTTTTTGTTTGCAAAGGGTGTAGACATTATTTTTCAAAAAAAACATGTTTACATTTACTTGGAATGGTTCTAAAGCAAAAAGGGTGTATCCCTTTGTTAAGAAGCACGTACTCCCTTTCTAAAACATAATTTTATCCCTGAATTCTACTAACTTGTGTTTCATTATGAGCTTGGAGCTTTTTTTTTTTGGAATAACAAGAAGAGGACGTGCATGTTTTAGCCTGTCTTGCATCCCAACAACTTGATTCTACATTTTGATCATGGTTTCAGGTGTGTTTTTTATTAAATTTTGATTTCAATGTATGTTTTTTATTAAATTTTGATTTCAATGTATGTTTTTTATTAAATTTTTATTTCAAGGTTTGAAGTTATATATATTTATGTTTAGGGTATTAAAATTAAATTTGTATTTCTCTCACATTGCCTGAAGAAAAATTTTACTTTATAAATCTAGATACAAAATTTGATGGAAACTGCTTGAAAAAAACTTTGAACAAAACCATGATGAAAACCCTCATCATTTTGACTTCATAGAAGAAGCTGAATTATATGAATAGTATAATGTAAAATGATAACAATTATAAATTATTATCAATAGGTTATGTCATCACTCTTCAAGTCATAGTGCATGCAATTCATTTGCTAGTACATTGGAGATCATTTTTAACAAAGTGAGAAATGTCACTTCCTAACTTGATGTAATGTTGCATCAAAGAGAGGTATTGAAAGAATATTATTTGGATAAATTGTTATATGAGGAAGTTAAAAATATATATATATAAAATAATTTTGATTCAAACTCTCAAAGTATAATATTGTGTCCCACTAAGCGGCTAGAAAAAATTTAAAAAAATATAAAAATAAATCCTTAAAAATACTTAATATTTTTTTTAAAATTATAAAAAAATCATATGCACTATATCTTTGATATATAATCTAAAACAAATTTGTTTGATTAATATGAATAACCCAAACTCAATATAGTTTGAGGAGAAATTAAAAGTGTACATAGCCTTTTTATGCCAAAAAGTGGGACACACTATTAATATACTTAAAAATAATTTTATAATACTATGTCTCATTTTTTATCATAAAGAGGCCACATACACTTTTAATTTATCCTCAAAATATCTTGAGTTTGGGTCATTCATATCAACCAAACTAATGTGTTTTAGACTCTATACACAAAGATGTAGTGCACATACATTTTTCTAATTTTAAAAAAATTATTAAGTATTTTGTAGGATTTATTTTTGAATTATATTTTTTTTTTTGGCCACCTAGTAGGACACAATATTATACTTTGCACGGTGACCTGGAACCAACCAACCACCACTAACAAGTTACATACACAATAGAATTTATTAGTGTGTTCATGCGAAGATAAAAAAACAACTTTTGGGATAGGTGGTCGATGATGTTTGATGAGACTCCATGAAATAATAATGAGGTTCCATTATATTTTTTAGAAAACTTTACTGTGAGTTTGTTCTACAAGAAATCTCAAATTATTTCGACATGAAGGCCTCCCAAGGTAGGGGAGGTGGTTCCTCATTTAATAGACCTAGTGTCAGGTAGGACTAAAACTGCCATAACCTAGTTCAAAGAAATACAAGGATAATAACACATACTTATATCCATAAAATATTACATTATAGTGCATAAAGGGACACCCTTGAGGTAGTTACTAGTCTCACACATGTTATGATTGACCATGTGATGCATACACTAAGGAGTTATACACAAGCTATAAGTGGTAGCATATCTAGTAGTGTCCCTCCTACAATTGATGATAGTGTCCCTCCTATTATTAGTGATAGTGTCCTTCCTACTAGTAGTGGCATAGCTATCAATCATCCAATAGTTCATGTACATCATTTCACATCATGTGGGAGGAAGTGTACTAGACCTTTTGTTGAGGTTAGACATACACAGATTACACCTATGGAGATTAGGAATACATTTATGTAACACATTAGTACCCAATAGTCTATGTCATATACAGTTGCTTCAGTATATTTGGATAACAATACAGAATAATACATTCCATCTACAATTTCTTCAGCACCCCTAAACACCAACACATCTAAGTATATGCCATTTGTAGTTACTCCAGGACCTCAAGACACTAGCATATACATCATTTATAGTTACTTCATCACGTCATGACACTATCATGCCATAGTATATTTTATCTACAATTTATTCACCACCTCCAGTCAACCCACAACCAATTATGCAGGACTTATTTGCTTTACCATTTATATTTGACACACATGTCTAATTTCAATTATAGTTTGTTTATAGATGTAAAAATATCTTAAGTTTATCTTTTAGTATATGTTTAATTAATTAACTAATATTTGACTTATTTCATCTATTAGTTGTATAGATGATCATTGATATCTTAGGTATCTTAGCTGGCTTATATTTTATTGTTGAGGCTACAATTAGCACTGTAGTACCTTACACTCAGGTTGGGAAAATTACAAATCACATAAAGTTGTTATATATATTTTAAATATTTTGTATACACCATAGTTTTAGTATAGAAGTAATAATTTCTCTTTTTACATCCCTCTCTCACTCTCTCTTTATGTACACAAGGAATAATATTAATTTCAATTTATCTTAAATTAGGTTTAGTTTTATTTGATTCATAATTGACCTCTTTATTTGTTGGTTTTATAGATAATGAAAGATGATATGGGTACTCTAAATGGATCAGAACAACATTTGACTGATGTTGCAATTTCATTACAAGAACCACCATCTCCCCAACAACACCTGATTTTAGGACAAAGACTAGTGAATATACATAGTAAATTTTTTTTTTAACGTCAAGTAATGTTACTTTATATCATATTTGTAATTATATGCATATCTAGATCTAACATTATATGTATGCTCCATAAGACTCTCCATCGTGGATATATTCATGGTCATATAGCCCAAGACAACCATTTAGGTGGCATGTGGAAAGTCTAGAATCACCTTATTGTATAATTTTGTTCTTGGTAACTCTATCATTTCTATATATCATTTTAATGCATTAAATTTTTTATTTCATATGTTGTGTAGGTGTAATAGTTTTATGAGGTTGAGAAAGAGACATTTGGTTGTTAACATGTTGAGAGGAGAGTTTATCCTCATAATGAGTCATGCAACACTCACGGTTCTACATCTATGGTTAGGAAGCACAATTTATTTGGAGTCAATGAGGAGCAAAAGAGTTAGTTGTTGTGTTAGGGGTAGTTGTAGGCACAATCTATCTTATATGTTGATATGGCCCACATTGTATGCCTATATGACACATTTTGTATATGTATATTATGGTCTAGATTGTATCTCGATATTTCTTATTTTTTATGTCATTATGCCATAATTTGGATACAAGCATACATACTATTTGACATATCTAGATGTGAATCATACATTTCTAAAATTTGTGTATACATATTTACTTCTTATATGTCATTATTATTTGTTGAACATGTTGTTGTTACATACATGTTATCCTTCTTGAAAGTATTTGTAAATGAATAAGGTTTCAAGCATGGTTGTGTGAATGTTCACGAATCATTCAAATGTTTAACTTTCATGAAATTGATGTACTTGTTTTATAATGAGTACAATGTAGTTATTTTGTTGTGCACATCTATATTATGATTGTTTCTATGTGATGGTTTCTTAGCATTATCGTATATTTCATTAAAGAAAGAAAGAATGAATGAAATTATATTAGTGTCCACAAATGACCAAAATTAAGGAAATAGGACTAGATAAAACAACCATTAGCAATACAAAGTTCTAGGATGAGAGAACCAAAGATATAAATTAGAAAGACATTTTGCTTTTTTATACCATTGGAATAACTTTCAATTATGTAATTTACTATTCATACAATCAATATATCAATTTATTATAAGAAAGACAAATGAAGATCATTCTTAAGTATTAAATGTACAAAAAAATTGTGACATTCAACTAGATTCAAACAGTGACACACATAATTAAAAATAAGGCATATCAACTCACAACATAAGCTTAGATTCATCACATTTGTAGAGATATCATGTATTCATAACATGTGCATATAAATATTACACTTTTCATCATAGGAACCTTCATTAATAAATAATAACCAATCATCATCTTCCTTTATTTAGAGCTCTATCTTAGAAATGTCAACAAACAACATATATAACCATCTATCTCTAAATCTTAACGACATATATAATAAGGGGGAGGCAAAGGCAGGGGTTGGGATTATATATATCTATCCATTTCTCTTTCCTTATACCATGTTTGTGTATGAGTGAACTTGTCGTAGGAGCAAACTTATGTAGTGTAGATACATTCAAATAGGATTAGATTAGATAAATTATCAATTGTTTCACCTTCATGTGTAGTAAAATATTATATGACATTGTTGAAGTTTTGTATGCATTCTCAATGATAACCTGAAGGATCCACAATTTATTTAGATTAGATTCATAATTCTTGGTAATGTGAAATGAAAAAAACTAGTCCAAATATCAATGAGGGGCAAACAGAAGCCTAAAGCATGTGCCAATGAAGACTAGAGATAAATCTCATCGAATGTCTCTGTTTGAACTTAAAGTGGAGGAATCATATCTTTTGATTCACTTTGTCTGTGCATATATTTTAATTTACTCTCTTTCCCTCTCTCTAAGATAAATTTAAATTATTGTTAGTGTGCTTTCCTATAGTTGGAACTCTCTCCTACTAACTTACTTATTTCTTTAACTAACTTGGGCATGCATTACTAAGGAGTTAGAGGGGTAGAGATGAGTTGTCAATGCCTACAGTTGCAAGGGGAAAGCCCTATGATCACCCCTAGAGGATTATGTGTTGTTTATGATGAACAAGAGATAATGACATGTTTTCTATCACAACCAAATGTCTCTTATATTGGGATTCGTATTTACATTGGGTAAAAAATATTTACTATTATGTACCGTATGGTTAATATGGTAAGGTTATTGTTAATCTAATATATTACAAATATAGTTTGTAATATGTTATTATTTTTATGGGTCTAACAACTACATGATTCTAGGAGAGAATCATGGGTTGTTGACTCCCTTTTTATAGGCTATTATTTGCATACATATTAGTATATACCTATGTGTATGTATATAGTTAAAAATATAATATATCAGATATATTTTAATTTTGTGTGTGCTTTATGTTCAGCTCCATTAAATCTTTGCATGAGTTTAATATTTGCATAAAGCTCATATAAGTACAATAATTAGTATCAGAGCAATATGAGATTTTGAGCATTGTGAGGGGCATTTACATTTTTTGACTGCTCCATTTGATGAGAAATTTATCTTGTGAGCAACTCAATATAGTAAGCAAAGTTTATTGTCTTACATTGTGTAAGTTATAAATGGTGTAATAAAATATGGAATTGCATATATGGATGTAAGAGAGAGTCCTAATCTGGTACAGACTCAAATTGATTCTCACTGCCTATAGACACTTTCAGATCCTTTCACCACTATGATATCTATGAGATTATGAGAATTGTGAAGGGAATTTAAATTTTTTGACTACTATGTTTGATGAGAAATTTATCTTGTGAGAGACTCAACATAGTGAGCAAATTTTTTATCTTACATCGTGGAAGTTATAAATGGTGCAATAAAATATGGAATAGCATATATGGATGTAAGAGAGAGTCCTAATCTGGAACAAACTCAAATTGATTCTCATTTCCTAGAGACACTTTCATATTCTACATATCCTTTCACCACTGTGTTATCTACAAATCCAACATTTAGATCAACATACCTGTCAATATAACTACGAGCAATTAAGGCATTAAAATATGTGTATCAATTCTACCAGGGATGTTATATACAAACCCATTTATGCTTCTTGTGCATTATGGGATAAGAGTTATTTTGGGTAAAAGTGTGCCTTTTTTAATTACTTTATGCCAATACAACTACTGTCGATCTTCCATAAAACTCATGCTTATGCAAATCATCTCTCTTTCAAGCAAAATTCAACCTTAAATCAGGGTTTAATTCAGATGATCAAACCCATATCACATTTAATCTATAAAATTTTCTATAATTTTCCATTTAATGTGTCTTCCATATCATGCACCACCTCATGCCAAGACTACCAATTCATGTTAGACCTTGTACTTGATGCATCCTGGTAATTCTTCGCCCACTGTCCCACTTCCTAAACTATCATTTTACATGGCCAATGGTATTTATGGATAGTGAGTGGTTTTAGAAGTCAATATTTATATGTTTCATATGTTTTAGTTTATGTTTATTAGTAAACTAAATTTATATAAAATATTTTTGGTCTATAGTCTAGTTAGTCATTAGTATCAAAATAATTTTAAAATTTTAAAAAATGAGGTAATAGATTTTTAGTCTTTTTAGTTGTAATGTATAAATAAATAGATTTGTAACTAATTTTTTATTACAAATTTATTTATATATATAGTTTTAATAGTCATATTTGGTTTTATGTCTTCCTATTATCACAATAGTGTTGATAGTACGTCTTTAGTCATTAAAGAGTCAAGTATCAAATTTGACACTTCATATATTGTAAAGGACACATTCTTGGTTGAAAATGATGTCCAAAACAAATATGTATTTGCACATTATCGAGGGGTTCCAATTTATATGGAAATAACCAATAGAGTAGCTATCAAGACCATTAGAGCACATCATGACTGATTTGGCTAAGTGAGCCAAGTAATGGAGGTTGCAGGCATCGAAGCAAGGAGGCTAAAAATCACCTCTCATCAGCCACTAGTGATGAGGTCACAATTTGTTTTGGTGGCACTTTTCATTTTCCATTTTTTTGTGTTGTGTGAAAAAATAAAACATTGTAATCATTCTCCCACTAAGTTAGAGAAAAGGAGAATATAAAAATCATTGAATATGCAAATAGTTATTTAGGAGGGTAGTTGAATGCAAAAATACTTTGAGTGTAGAGATCCTTTCAATTTCATACTTCATTGGAAGATGGTTGGCTGGTGAAAAAATTCAAATAGAAGTGAAAGCGAGATAAGATATCGTATGCAGGTGATCATGTGTGGCAAGATCCATATAACAAGATTCAAATAGTAGTATAAATACCTACAAGTATGTGTTGGAATATAATTATATTTTTGTTGGAATAAAAATGAATAAGAGGGGGTTTGAATCAATCTTAAAAACATTTATTTAACAATCTTACTTAAGTAATCATAGATCATTTAAATAAGCATGTATATCTTAGCAAACATAAGCACCACTCCATAAGAGCATGAAACACATGAACATAGTATATATGTGGGAAACCCTCAAGGAGAATAAAACCCACTGATGATGCAAATGTACTACATTTATATAATATAAACACTAACTTTAGTGAAGAACCCACTTCACATGGAACACTAACCCCAACTAGCTAAGCACCAACTCAACTAGGTTTAAACAAGCACCAACTTGCAAGGAGGCACCCACCCCCTAGATGACTCAACACCAACTCAGCCACCTAAAACACTTGATCAAATTTATAATACCTTGTTTCTCATACAATATATGATGATATTCTTCCTCAGCTCTTTACACACTTTTATCCCTCTCAAACTGGCCTCTAACATTCTTCGCTCAATTAGCCCTCTTCTTGAATTGATTAGGTCATATGACCTTGATTTTCATATACAAAATTTTTGTCAAAACTTCATCACATTTCCTATACACACATGATGGTATAAAATACCTTATTATTCTTATCAATATTTTATTTCATTTTCTTGTTCTCTGCACACTCAAATAGGCCTAAAACTGTGTAGTATTTATACAAACCTCTTGATCATATCCTTCTTAATCAGACACACATTATTATCTTATTAAGTCAGTCATGGAATGGATATTGATACATATCATAGACATGGATAAAATTTTATTTTATTCCATTTATTTTTGACCTGCTTCAATTAGGCCTTATCTCATCTTTAGGCCTCATAGAGACCTAATCCCATTAGGTCTATTCTAGGACATGTTACACTTTGTCTTCCTTAGAACACCTTATAATATTTCACATGTAAATAACACATTATATTACATTAAAATATAAACTTCACTTTAGGTCCACAACACCTTTTATGTCCAACCACCACTTGAACCTTTTCTCAAAACATTATTCACAATAGGCCTGTGCATACACAAAAATACTATTTCAAACAACTAAAGCATAAACTCAATTTTTTCAAACAACCATGGAAAAAAATCACATATTTATAAGTCTCATGACCTTAGGGTCATAAAAATTTTAATTATATGATTCAACTCAAGGTATACAAGCTCAAACTCTTCTCTTCAAGATGCTTACTTTGAACTGCCAACTAGCTTCAAAACACAGTCAAGGAAACATGAACTTCTGACACCTAATTGAACATATTAAAGGGATTTAAATACATGAAAATTATATTATAACATTATTATAACAACATAAAACAAATATATCATAATATCTAATAGAAACTCTTGGTCTTGTAGACCAATATGTTGACGTTCTCTCTCACAGACTTAACTCAGCTAGATAAGCCATTTTGGATTCAATGTTACAACCTCTTACAATGACTTCCAAGATTATAAAAAGGATGGATATGTAATTAAAGTAAAAAAAAACAACATCATGTGGTTTATATAGATAAAATCATGGCATAAGTCTCAAACCCATCATTACAACTTGCTTACCCAAAACTACCAGTTTACCTTAAAGACTAGTCATGGTGAAAATGACCTTCAACACCTGTATGACAACTTTAAAAGACTTATAATTAAATTTAATGATATTATGAGATTATTATACAAATATTAGATACAAATATAACATGGTCAAATGACAATATTGGTCTTGCATACCAATCTTATGAACTTGCATCTTCATTGTCTCATTTGTACTAGACAGGTCAACTTATGAGCAATATTTTCATCACATCCATTGACCTCAAAAAATTATATTAAAAATGAACATGTATTGAAGGTCTTGAAAAACATATTTATGCACTTGGATTTATCCCTAATCTATGATAACACATCCCTAATCATCTTCTCATTTATGTCTGATTTTCTCACTATTTGCACCATTAGGCCTTTTAGCAATATGTCAACTTGTATGACCAATTTAGTACTCCTTAGGGATATAATTATTAGGTTGTGGAGCTAAAAGCTTCACTGATGCAAATGGAGGAGGTTGCTGAGTGACAGAGCAATCGAGGTTGGCCTGATCAACCGACGTCGATCATCTTTAGTGTACGCAATGACCGACATCGGTTAGGGGTCGACCGACATCAGTCAGACAGGAACCGACGTCGATAGCCTATGTGTGCATGCATCTCCAAAACTAGTCTATTTTTGGACGGACAGTTAGTTTACATGTAAAAGACTAATTTTAGTCTTGAGTCTGTGTTTCTAATTATTGTAATTAGGAAGTTTAATTATTGTTTGTATGGGATCTATTTAAGAGACCCATGGGTTGTATTGCAAAGTTGGAGAATCATAAGGACTTGCAAAGGCAAGGACAAGGGTTCTTCCAAGGTGTGTAAGATCTAGGTCTGCAGGTGTGCAAGACCAAGTTGATCTGCAAGTGTGCAAGATCAAGTTAGATCTACATGGTGTGTAAGATCAGTTGATCTGCAAGGTGTGAAATATCAGGTAAGATCTACATGTGTAAGTAAGATCAGTTGATTTGTAGGTGTGTGTGTGTGTGTGTGTGCAAGGTCAAAGGAGATCTACGTGGCAGCAAGCTCAAAGGAGATCTACAACACAACAAGGAGAAAGATCATAGAGATCTACTTGGAGTACGTTGTGTACTTGATGGACTGGAAGTAGGCAACAACAGTTGTGTTGTTTGTCACTTATTGGTGGACTGGCAGTATTGTTACTGACTAGTGGACTGATAGTATTGTTACTGACTAGTGGAGGTAACAACTCAGTATTGAGTTGTAGGACTGTAATTGAGAGAGTGAACTCTTAAAGTAGAATTATTGTATGCCCTAAGAGTTGTGGGAAGCCTAAGAGGTGTGGGAAGATTGTGGCATCTTCATTTTATTCCTTTCTGGAAGAGTATTAATACATATTGTATTGTCTCTCATATTCTATGTTGTTTTTGATTTCTAGTTACTTATTACTTTGGTTAAATTTCATGTTTAGTTGCTTATACAAAGGTAATCATGTGTGCTCTTTAGTAGCAGGGATCCTGACAATTGGTATCAGAGCAGGTTCATCTGAGCTTGGTTTAAAGCTTGGTTCACTAACACCTTGGTTTCAGAGTGTGTTAAGTGTTTTTTGATTACAGGTCACTCACAAGGGTTTCTATTGGAGTGGGAGTAAAGCAATGGCAGAAGAAAGTAAGCTAAGAATGGAGGAATTCAATATCAAGAATAATCAATTACTGAATTATGGAAAGAAAGGGTAGGTAAATAAAAATTGCTGGTTGGTAGAAGATTAGCATGAAGGAAATAAAGAAGCAGATGTTGCAGGTATTGATGCATGGGATGCTCTTATATATTCCTTGGATAAAGTAGAATCTTGTGTTTTAGATTCTGTTGCCTCTTTCCATGCAACGCCAAATAGAGTATTTTTCCATGGAGACTTTGGAAAGATTTATTTAGGGGTTGGTGTGCCTTGTCAAATTGTTGGCAAAGGGAAAGTGCAGCTGAAATTGTAGACATGCAACATATGGGTGTTGAATGGTGTCATGCATGTCCCAATCCTGAAGAGGAGGCTAATCTCTGTAGGAAAGTTGGGTGATGAGGGTTGCACAGTTACTCTCATAGCAGACTCTTGGAAATTTTTCAAGGGTGCACTTGAATTAGCATGTGGTAAGAAAGTAGGTACTCTTTATCTATCTACTTGTATTACTAATTCTCCTTCTAGTTTATCTACTTCAAATGTAGATGCAAAGATGTGGCTCTGTAGGCTTGGTCACATGAGTAAGAAGGAGATGCATGTTCTTAAGAGGAAGTCTGATGTTTTTTACAAACTTAAGAACTGGAAAGCCTTGGTTTTCATGGAGGAGATGACGGACAGAGATCAGCTCAAGGGGCTAGATAACTCTGAGTAGGGCAAGGTTGATTTGGACAAGGGTTTGATCCAAAGTATGCTCGTAGGTGAAATTCATCACTCACAGGAGAACACAGTTACCGACGTTGATCAGGTGAGAACCGACGTCAAACAGATAGGTACCGATGACGGTCATGTGTAGACCAGAGTTGGTGATGTCGGGCAGGTGGACACCGACACCAGTCAGGTGGACACCGACATCGGTCAGGGAATCGACATCGGCAGTCAGGTTAGTCACAGGGAACCGACATCAGTCAGGTGCAGACTGGGATGTGATCGACATCGATCACTGACAGAATGAAATTTGGGTGGACAATAAGCTGTCAATGAGTCTCAAACACCCATGTGGAGGTTCGAAAGGGTATGTAAACCTCAATTTCATTATTCCCCTTATTTATACTACTTGTTGCTCACTGATGGTCAAGAACCAGAAAGTTTTGAAGAGGTGATGTAGGTAGGATCCAAGAAACAATGGGATCATGGCATGGATGAGGAATTTGATTTCTTGGTCAATAACCAAATGGTAGATTTGGTAGAGTTTCCAGCCAAGATGAAAGCACTAAAATACGAATGGATTCTGAGGTTAAAGAAAGGAGAGAATGGATAGGTGAGATGGAAGGCCAGGTCATATGGTCTTGTGCAAGCTCCAGGACAGTGGTACAGGTTTGACAGGTGGATGACAAAGCATGGCTTTAGTCAATGTCAATGTAAGCATTGTGTTTACTTTACCAGGTTGGATAATGATTGCAACATTATCCTATTATTGTATGTAGTGTATATGCTTGTTGCAGGGTCACACATGTAGGGATTTGTTGAGCTAGAGGTAAAGGTAGCTCAAAAGATTGCCATGAAGGATTCAGGAGCAGAAATCTTTGGCTTGAGTTTTTCTAGAGATAGGGAAGATCACAGGTTGATTTTGTCTCCAGATGATTGTGTGAATAAGGTAGTGGCAAGGTTCAACATGCAGGATACAGAACTAGTTAGCACACCTATGGATGGACAGTTCACAGAACAGTGTCCCCAATCATATGATGAGGTTAAGTACATGTGTACTAGACCTGAGATTGCCCATGCAGTGGGAGTTGTCAACAATTTTGTAGCCAATCTGGGAAAGAAGCACTGAAAAGTAATTCAGTGGATTCTCAGGTATCTAAGAGGGACCAGCAGCAGGTTAACATGCTATGCAGGGTCAAGTTCTTTTCTACATGGGTTTGTAGATGCAGATGTGGCAGGTTACTTAGATGACAGGAGGAGCACCACAGGATATGTGGTGGTTGGTCTTCAAGATTGACCTTGAAGAGGGATACAAGCCAGGAAACAAAATTATATGATGTACAGGTACAGGTACAGATGCAACTATTTATTTCCAAGTGGGAGATTGTTAGGTTGTGCAGCTAAAAGCTTCACTGATGCAAATGGAGGATGTTGCTAAGTGACAGAGCAATCGACATCAATCTAATCAACCAACATCAGTCATCTTTAGTGTACATAGTGACTGACATTGGTTAGGGGTCAGCTGACATCAATCAGATAGGAACTGACGTCTGCAGCCTGTGTGTGCATGTGTTTGCATGCGTCTCTAGAACTGGTCTATTTTTGGATGGATAGTTAGTTTGCATGTAAAAGACTAATTTTAGTCTTGAGTCTGCGTTTCTAATTATTGTAATTAGGAAGTCTAATTATTGTTTGTATGGGATCTATTTAAGATACCCATGGGCTGTATTGTAAAGTTGGAGAATCATAAGGACTTGCAAAGGCAAGGACAAGGGTTCTTCCAAGGTGTGTAAGATCTAGGTCTATAAGTGTGCAAGACCAGGTTGATCTACAGGTGTGCAAGATCAGGTTAGATATACATGGTGTGTAAGATCAATTGATCTGCAAGGTGTAAAAGATCAGGTAAGATCTACATGTGTAAGCAAGATCAGTTGATTTGCAGGTGTGTGTGTGTGTGCAAGGTCAAAGGGGATCTGTGTGGCAGCAAGATCAAAGGAGATCTGCAACACAACAAGGAGCAAGATCATAGAGATCTACTTGGAGTACATTGTGTACTTGATGGACTAGAAGTAGGCAACAACGGTTGTGTTGTTTGTCACTTACTGGTGGACTGGCAGTATTGTTACTAACTGGTGGACTGGCAGTATTGTTACTGACTGGTGGAGGTAACAACTCGGTATTGAGTTGTAGGACCGTAATTGAGAGAGTGAACTCTTGAAGGAGAATTAATGTATGCCCTAAGAGGTGTGGGAATATTGTGGCATCTTCATTGTATTCCTTTCTGGAAGAGTATTAATACATATTGTATTGTCTCTCATATTCTGTGTTGTTTCTGATTTCTAGTTACTTACTACTTCTAGTTAAATTCTGTGTTTAGTTGCTTATACAAAGGTAATCATGTGTGCTCTTTAGTATTAGGGATCTTGACAATAACCTGATCATAAACCACCATTTACATAAGATACAAGTCTCAATATTTAACCTTCATCCATTTAGAAACTTTGACTTAGTCAACTCTGACTGCTACAACTTATCTTCAAGAAATAAGGCCTTTCCTATAGGGCCCACTTACCCACCTGACAAACAAATCTTTCCTAGAGGTTCATGGGAGAGTTGAATACAACCTCTAATAACTTAACTAGTCATGTCAAACCATTATCATCACTTTATAATAAGATATTTCTCATTGGGTCTTTATTAGGGTTCTTTGGGGGTTTAAACCATCTTATAGTCTTAACGATCAATCATAAAGCTTAGCCCCTTATTATAGAAACCAATGATTGGAAATTTGAGATAAGACCCTTTCCCATCTACCATGAACAAATTAGGTCCACATGCAGATGTTGTACGTGCTAACGAGCACTTAAAAAACCTTCTCAAGTAGATTACTCTTCATTTTGTGCACTCAAGAGACCTTAAAACACTTTTTCAAGACTTTTATTTCAAAATTTAACCTGAAACTTCATAAATACACCTAAGAGAACCTATCACACATATAAAAAATCTCACCTATACATACTTGACTTGGACACTAACCCTGGAACCCCAATATGTCATGCTTTCTCTCTTTACTCACTAGGTTTTGACCTGCAAGTCATATTAGGCCTTGAAACTGACCATCAAACCTCTTTCCACCTCACTTAAAAGATAACACATCATCTCACATGCTCAAAAAATTTCAAACATCCTTAATTTGCCTTGACAATACCTCATGATACCTCATTAGGTCAGACAGGTTCTATAACTAGTCTAGTTGTAGATTTGGGCATAAGGCCTTACCCCTATAGGCTTACCTTGACATTCTCTTGAGTACTCCATCACCTCATATACCTACTCAAGTAACCTCATACAACCTCTTCTTTGAAGCTTCAATAGAACATCTTCATGGCTCGATGGAGCATCTTTGGAGTTATTTATGTAGATCTTCAGAGCTGCCTGGGTGGAATTTCAAAACTTTGATGGAACATCTTTAGAGCTGCCTGGCAGATCTTCAGATCTCAATTAAGTATATTCTTAGCTCATTGTGTTCTATGTCAAGTCTTCATATCAAACATACAAGTTCATACGCCACATACCATGTACTTTTATAAGAACATTTGACATTAGTGACAACATCAATGCCAAAAACTCAATAATCAATAACAATGCTCAATAGTGTGTAGTTCACATGATGTACTTTCTCTCCATGTAAAAAACTAAGGAGGGAATGTTGGGATTAGTATTGAAATTGGGTAAATAATATTTATTATTATGTATCGTATGGTTAATACGGTAAGGTATTGATAATATAATGTATTATAAATATAATTTGTAATATAGTATTGTTTGTATGGGTCTAACAACCACACAATTATAGGAGAGAATCATGGGTTGTTGACTCCCTTTTTATAGGTTATGATTTGCCTATATATTAGTCTATACCTACATGTATACATATAGTGATTAATATAATATATCAGCTATATTATAATTATATGTGTACTCTATGTTTGACTCCATTAAATCTTTACATGAGTTTAATATTTGCACAAAACTCTTATAATTACAATATCTTAAGGGACCAAAAGTTAGTTAGTGAGAGGTGTATCTTTTGAAATGTTATCCCAATTGATGAACCATATATGTTGATGCATATGGATGAACCTATAAATATTTGAATGGCCTCCATCTACTCTCTATTAAGCCCTAGAGTTAAAAGTTATAGTTAGCCAGATGAATCCTTGAAGAGAAGCTTATTATCCCTACGTGGGAAAATAGAATGAAATACGAGCGTGCATTACAGAAGATCCACAAGGGGTAGGGATGAGCCATCATCACCTATACTTTCATGGGAAATTCTTTTTAGCATCCTATGGAGGATTTTATACCACTTAGGATGAGGGAGACATGACAACATTTTTCTCTTGCAGCCAAATGTCTCTTAAGGGACCAAAATTTGGTCAATAGGAGGCATATATTTTGACTCGATAGCCCAATCGATGAACCATATATGTGGACATGTCTGGATGGGCATATAAATGTTAGAATTCCCCCTTCACTCTTCATTGGGTCTTAAGGTCTAAAGTTGAAGTCAACTAGATGAATCCCTAAAGAGAAGCTTCTTATCCCTAAGTGAGAAAATGGAGTGAACTTCGGGTGCACATTGTAGGAGAACCATGAGGGGTAGAGATGAAACATCATATCCTATAATTACATGGGTGATTTTTTTAGCATCCCAATAGGATTCCATGCCACTTGAGGTGATGGAGACAAGGCAACACATTTTTTATCATAGCAATATGTCTCTTAAGGGACCAACATTTGGTTATTGTGAGGCATATATTTACACTTGTTAACCCAATCCATGAACCCTCTATGCAGATGTGTCTAGATAGGCATATAAATAGTGGAATGGCCCCCCTCTACTCTTTATTAAGACCCAAAGTTAAAATTTGTAGTCAATAAGATGAATCCCTTAAGAGAATATTCTCAGCCTTAAGTGTGCAAATAGAGTGAACTTATAATGTACATCTCAAGAGAGCCGTGAGGTGTAGAGATGAGTCATTAATGCCTAAAATTACATGGGAAAGTCATCTGAGCACCTAGTTTATGATCTCTTTCCACTTAGAATGAGTGAGACATGGAGATATGTTTTCTCTCACAGTTAAATGTCTCTTAAGGGACCAAAAGTTGGTCAGTTAGAGGATTATCTTCATACTCTTTGGCCCAATCAATGAATCATCTATGCATACAAATTTGGATGGGTGTATAAATGCTAAAATGGCCTCTATATGATCTTTGATAGTCCCCAATGTTAAAATTTGCAGTCAATCAGATGAATCCCTTAAGAGAAGCTCTCGTCCTTGAGTGGGAAAACAATGAAATTTGGGTGTGCATTGTAGGATAGTTATGAGGGGTAGATATGAGCTAACAATATATAGATTATAATGAATGAGTCCTCTAAGTATGTTTTATATGATTCTATGCCACTTGGGATGAGGGATACACGATGATGTGTTTTCTCTCATAGCCAAATGTCTCTTAAGGGACCAAAAATTAGTCAGTGGGAGGCATATATTTTGATTTATTATCCTAATAAATGAATTGTCTACATGAACATGTCTAGATGGGTGTATAAACATTGGAATGGCCCCTTTTCACTCTTTCTTGAGCCTTGGGCTCAAAATTTACAATTGGCTTAATGGATCACTTAAGAGAAGTTTCTTGTCCTTGAGTGGAAAAATAGAGAGAAATTCATATGCACATTATAAGAGATCTGTGAGGGGTAGAGACGAACTGTCAGTGCCTAAAGTTGCATTGGCAATTCCTATAAGAACCTTATAGAGGATTTTATTCCACTCAAGATGATGATAACATGACAATATGTTTTCTCTCAGCCAAATTCTCTTAAGGGACCAAAAGTTGTGTTAAGTTGTGGAGCTAAAAGCTTCACTGTTATGCAAATGGTGGAGGTTGTTGAGTGTTAAAGTAACCGACGTCGGTCATATCTAGTTACACAATAACTAGCATTGATTAGTAGTCAGCCGGCATCAGCTAGACAGGAACCGACGTCGGTCATCTCTAGACAGACAAAGACCGACGTCGGTCGTCTGTGCATTCCAATCTAATTTTAGACAGACAATTAGTTTGCATGTAAAGACTAATTTTAGTCTTGAGTCTGTGTTTCTAATTATTGTTTGGTTTGAGATATATTTAAGAGACCCATGGGGTTGTAATGTAATAAGGACTAAGAAGGATTAGATCCTCAAGTGTAAGATCAATTGATATTCAGGGTGTGTAAGATCAGGAAGATCTACATGGTAAGCAAGACCAGTTTGATCTACAAGTGTGCAAGATCAAGAAGGTCTGCTTGGTAAGCAAGGTCAATTAGATCTGCAAGGTGCAAGATCAAGGAGATCTATTGTAAGGTAGGCAAAACAACCATTGAGTTTATTGTCACCGGTGGAGGGATCAACTCAGTTATTGAGTTGGTTGTAATTGGTTGAGAGAGAGAGAACTCTTGAGGGAGAATTACTGGACATTCATGAGGTGTGGGAAGAAGAGATTTCTTCATTGTATTTCCTTATGGAAGAGTATTAATATAGATTGTATTGTTTCTCGTATCATCTATTCTTTGATGTCTCTGAATTCTAGTTACTTATTACTTCTGGTTTAATTCCATGTTTAGTTGCTTATACAAAGGTAATCAAGTGTACTCTTAAGATAGAGGATCCTAACAATTGGTATCAGAGCTTGGTTAGGTACACTAACAAGTGGTAGAGCAGGTTAGTGTTTGTTGATTACAAGTCACTCACAAGGGTTTTTGTTTGAGTGGGAGTAAAGCAATGGCAGAAGAAAGTAAGCTAAGAATGGAGAAATTCAATGGCAAGAATTATCAATTATGGAGGATGCAGATAGAGGATTATCTGTATAAGAAAGATATGTACTTATCGTTGGGTGGGGTTTCAAGAAAGCCCATAGATATGCAGGATGAAGAATGGAATGTTCTTGACAGAAAGGCTCTGGGAGCTGTAAGGCTGAGCCTAGCATCGTCTGTGATTTCCAACTTAACTTAAGCAAAGACAACGAAAGAGTTAATGGAATGTTTGGCAAATTTATATGAAAAACCCTCAACTTTGAATAAGGTATTTCTTATGAAGCAATTATTTAATTAGCAAATGCTGGAAGGTGGATCGGTATATAGTCATCTTAGTGATTTCCATAGTCTAGTAAACCAGTTAAATTCAGTCAAAATAGTTTTTGATGATGAAATTAAGGCTCTCTTAATCTTATGTTCTTTACTTGAAAGTTGGGATAGCTTGGTAAAGGCAGTTAGTAATATTGCGTCTACTTCAAATATCTTGAAAGTTTATAATGTTGTTAATGTAATCTTGAATGAAGAAATTCGCAAGAAAAGCACAGGGGAGACATCAGGTAATACTTTAAGTGTTGAAAGCAGGGGATGGCAAAGAGAGAAGAGCAAGCAAGGGAAATCAAGGTCAAAGATAGGCAGTAGATCCAAATCCAGGTATGGCAGTATAACCTACTGGAATTATGGAAATAAAGGACATGCAAAGAAATATTATTGGTTGAAAGAAGATCAGCATGAAGGTAATAAAGAAGTAGATGTTGTAGGTATTGTTGCACAGGATGCTCTTACATTTTCTTTGGATAGTTAGGTAGAATCATGGGTTTTAGATTCTGGTGATTCTTTCCATGCAACCCCAAATAGAAATTTTTTTCATGATTATGTCCATGGAGACTTTGGAAAAGCTTATTTAGGGGATGGTGAGCATTGTCAAATTGTTGGCAAAGGAAAAGTGCAGCTGAAATTATAGACTGGCAACATATGGGTGTTGAAGGATGTCATGCATGTACCCATTCTAAAGAAGAATTTGATTTCTGTAGAGAAGTTGGGTGATGAGGGTTGCACAGTAACTCTCACAGCTGAATCTTGGAAAGTTTCCAAGGGTGCACTTGTATTAGCAAGAGGTAAGAAAGTAGGTACACTTTATCTATCTACTTATGTTACTGATTCTCCTTCTGTTTTATCTACTTCAGATGTAGATGCAAAGATGTGGCTCTGTAGGCTTGGTCACATGAGTGAGAAGGGAATGGATGTTCTTAAGTCAAAAGGTAAGCTTTCAGATTTGATAGATCAATATTTTTGTGAGCATTGTATTTTTGGGAAACAGGTGAAAGTGAGGTTTCTCACAATTGGGTCAACAAAGAAGAAGCACATGTTGGAGCTTGTTCACACAGGCATGTGGGGACCAGCTCAGGGAGCTTCTATTAGAGGATACAGTGATATGTTTCTTTCATTGATGATGCTACAAGAAAGGTATGGGTTTATTGCATAAAGTGGAAATCTAATGTTTTTGACATATTTAAGAACTGGAAAGCCTTGGTTTTCAAGGAGAAGATGATGGATAGAGATCAGTTCAAGAGGCTAAATAATTTTGAGTAGGGCAATGTTGATTTGGACAAGGTAATGATCCAAAATGAGCTCGCACATAAAAATCACCACTCATAAGAAAACACAGACACCAACGTCAGTCAGGCAGGAATTGACGTCGGTCAGGCAGGAACTGACGTCGGTCCAGTGGAGACCAAATTTGGTGATGTCAGGCAGGTGGTAACCGACATCGGTCAGGTAAGAACTGACGTCGGTCAGGTTGATCAGGAAGAGATCGACGTCGGTCAGGTAGGAACTGACGTCAGTCAGATAGAGACCAACGTCAGTCAGGTAAAACTGACATTGATCAGGTGCAGACTAAGAGATGACCAGGATCGGTCACTGACAGAATGAAATTTGGGCAGACAGCAAGCTGCCAATGAGTCTCAAACACCCATGTGGAGGTCCAAAAGGGTAAGTAAACCTCAATTTTGTTATTACCCTTATTTATACTACTTGTTGCTCACTGATGGTGGAAAACTAGAAAGTTTTGAAGAGGTAATGAAGGTAGAATCCAGGAAATAGTGGGAGCATGGCATGAATGAGGAAATTGATTCCTTGGAAAAGAACCAAACGTGGGATTTGGTTGAGTTGCCAGCTGAAAAGAAAGCACTGAAAGATGAATGGATTCACAGGTTAAAGAAAGGAGAGAATGGACAGGTGAGATAGAAGGCCAGGTTATATGGTCTTGAGCAAGCTCTAGGACAGTGGTATTTCAGGTTTGATAGGTTTATGAAAAAGCATGGCTTTAGTCAATGTCAATATAACCATTGTTTTTATTTTACCAGGTTGGATAATGATAGCTACATTATCATGTTACTGTATGTAGTGTATATGCTTGTTGCAGGGTCACACATACAGGGAATTGCTGAGCTAAAGGTAAAAGTAGCTCAGACATGTGCCAAGAAGGATTCAGAAGGAGCAAATAAAATCCTTGGCATGAGTATTTCTAGAGATAGGGAAAATCATAGGTTGAGTTTGTCTCAAGAGGATTGTGTGAATAAGGTAGTGGAGAGGTTCAATTTGCAGGATGCAAAACTGGTTAGCACACCTATGGTTAGACAGTTCAAGTTGAGCTATGAACAGTGTCCTAAATCACATGATGAGGTTGAGTACATGGTATGTACTAGACCTGATATTGCCCAAGTAGTGGGAGTTGTTAGCAAGTTTATGGCCAATCTAGGAAAGGAGCACTGGAAAGTAGTTCAGTGGATTCTCAGGTATCTGAGAGGGACCAACAGCAGGTGTTTATGCTATGCAGGGTCAAGAACTTCTCTACATGGGTATGTAGATTCAGATATGGTAGGTGACTTGGATGACAGGAGAAGCACCACAGGATATGTGTTCACTATTGGTGGAACGGTGGTTAGCTGGATATCAGAGTTGCAGAAGGTTGTTGCAGTCACAGTGGCTAGCAAGGATAAGAACCCTGCAGAAATGTTAACAAAGCTGAGAACAAAGGAGAAGTTGAATCTTCATTCAACTTCTGTTGGTCTTCAAGATTAAACTTGAAGAGGGATACAAGCTAGAAACAAATTAGAGGATGTTGCTGTATAGGTACAAGTACAGGTGCAGTTATTTATCTCCAAGTGGGAGATTGTTATGTTGTGGAGCTAAAAGCTTCACTATTATGCAAATGGTGGAGGTTGCTGAGTGTTAAAGTAACTGACGTTGGTCATATCTAGTTACATAATAACTGGCATCGGTTAGTAGTCGGCTGGCATCAGTCAGACGGGAATCAACGTCGGTCATCTCCAGACAGACAGAGACCGACGTCAGTCATCTGTGTGTTCCAGTCTAATTTTAGACAGACAGTTAGTTTGCATGTAAAGACTAATTTTAGTCTTGAGTTTGCATTTATAATTATTGTTTGGTTTGGGATCTATTTAAGAGACCCATGGGGCTGTATTGTAATAAGGACTAAGAAGGATTAGATCCTCAAGTGTAAGATCAGTTGATCTACAGGGTGTGCAAGATCAGGAAGATCTACATGGTAAGCAAGACCAGTTTGATCTGCAAGTGTGAAAGATCAAGAAGGTATGCTTGGTAAGCAAGGTCAATTAGATCTGCAAGGTGAAAGATCAAGGAGATCTGCTATAAGGTAGGCAAAACAACCATTGAGTTGATTGTCACCAGTGGAGGGATCAACTCGGTTATTGAGTTGGTTGTAATTGGCTGAGAGAGAGAGAACTCTTGAGGGAGAATTATTGGACATCCATGTGGTGTGGGAAGAAGAGATTTCTTCAATGTATTTCCTTCTGGAAGAGTATTAATATAGATTATATTATTTCTCATATCATATATTCTTTGTTGTCTCTGAATTATAGTTACTTATTACTTCTAGTTTAATTCCGTGTTTAGTTGCTTATACAAAGGTAATCAAGTGTACTCTTAAGATAGAAGATCCTAACAAGTTGGTCAGTGGGAGGCATATCTTTTAACTCATTAGCCCAATAACCAAACCATCTACACGTACACATCTGAATGGGTGTATAAACATTGGAATGGCCCCTATGCTTTTCATAAGGCCCTGAGGTCTAAAGTTATATTTGAATAGTCAAATCCTTGAAGATAAGCTTCTTGTCCCTAAGTGGGAAAATATAGCGAACTTCAGGTACGCATTATAGGAGAACCATGAGGGTAGAGACGAGTTATCAGCTCTTAAATTTACATGGATGAGTTATTTAAGTACCCTTAGCATATTTTATGCCATTTTGGATGAGGGAGACATGATCTTGTGTTCTTTATCATAGCCAAATGTATTTGAAAGGACCAAAAGTTAGTAAATGTGAGGTGCATCTTCATACTCACTAGTCCAATCGATAAACCATATGGATAAACACATTTAAATGGGCATATAAAGGGTGGACTAGTCCCCATATAAATTTTTATGGCCCTAGGGTTGAAATTCATAGTCGGTCAAATGAATCCTTTAAGAGAATTTTCTTGACCCTTAGTGTAGAAAAGGAGTGAACTTCCAACACACTTTGCAAGAAAGTTGTGAGAGGTAGAGATGAGTCGTTAGTTCTTATAGTTGCATGGATGAGTATTTTAAGCACCCCTTGGAGGATTTCATGCCCCTTAAGATGATCAAGTCATGATAACATGTTTTCTCATAGCTAAATGTCTCTTAAAGGACTGGCATTTGGTCAGTGAGAGGCATATATTTATAGTCGCTAGCTTGATCGATGAACCATCTATGTGTACACATCTATATAGGTGAATAAATGTTATAATGGTATCCATATGTTCTTTATCATGCCCTAGAGTTGAAATTTATAGTCAATTGGATGAATCCTTTAAGAGAATATTCTTATCCCTGAGTATGCAAACATAGCGAACTTCTAGCACACATTGCAAGAGAATTATGAGGGGTAGAGATGAATCATCAACTCTTATAGTTACACATGTGAGTACTCTAAGATATCCCTTGAGGATTTCATTCCATTAAATATAAGGGAAACATGGTGGTTCATTTTCTCATGCATCTAAATGTCTCTTAAGAGACCAAAAATTGGTCAATGGGTAGCATATCTTTTGACTCATTATCCTGATCAATGAATCATCCTTGCCAACACATCCTATTGGTATATAAACATTATAATGGACACGCTCCACTCCTTATTAGGCTATAGGATTGAAATTTGTAGGAATTTTTATATACCCTTGAAGAGAAGCTTCTCGTTCCTAAGTGGGATAATGGATCAAAATTCTAGCACGCATTGTAGGAGAACTGTGAGCAGTAGATATGAGACGTTACCAATTATAATTGCACATGTAAGTCCTCTAATCACCCCCTATAATATATTATTCCATTCAAGATGATGGAGACACAACAACATGTTTTCTCTTATAGCCAATTATCTCTTAAGAGACCAAAAGTTGGTATGTGGGTAATGTATCTTTTGACTAGCTATCCCAATATAAGAACCATCTTCGTTGACACGTCTATATGTGTGTATACAAACTAGAATGGACACCCTCTACTCTTTATCAAACCTTAGGGTTGAAATTTACAAGTGTTTAGAGGCATCCTTGAAGATAATATTCTTGTTTATAAGTGGTAAAATGGATCAAACTTCCAACGTGCATTACAGGAGAACCATGAGGGTAGAGATGAGTCATCAACACCTACAGTTACATGGTCAAGTCCTATAATCACCCCCTAGAAGATCTTATTCCACTTAGGATGAGGGAAACATAATGACATGTCTTTTCTTACAACCAAATGTCTCTTAAGAGACCAAACATTGGTTAGTGGGTAAAGTATCTTTTGACTTGCTAGCCCAATCGATGAATAGTCTTCACCAACATGTTTGGATGGGCATATAAACATTAGAATGGATACCCTCCACTCTCCATCAGTCCCTAGGGTTTATATTTACTAGTGTTTAAAGGCATCCCTAAAGAGAAGTTTCTCATTCCTAAGTGGGAAAATAAATCAAACCTTTGACGTATGTTACAAGAGAATTATGAGGGATAGAGAAGAGACGTTAGTGTCTATAGTTGAATGGGTGAGTATTATAACCACTCTCTAGAGGATTATGTGACACTCAAGATGAGGGAAACACAATGCTGCATTTCCTCTTGCATCCAAATGTATCTTAAGAAAGCAAAAGTTGTTCAGTGGGTAACGTATCTTATCTTTTGACTCACTAGCCCAGTCGATGAACCATCTTCACTGACATGTTTGAGTGGGCGTAAAAACATTGAAATGTCCATACTCTTCTCTCCATTAGGCCCTGTAGTTAAAATTTCACTACAAAATCAAATGGTTGAAAGGGTTCCTATGGTGGAAAAGTAAATACCCTATGTGTTTCCAGTATATCGTGAGATGCGTGAAAACTAAATTTCATATATAGTGTTTTATAATGGCTCGATTATTGGATAAATGCCCCTCAAACCATGGATATGATAAAAATTAATACCACTTTGCCTAGAAAGATAGATCCTATGAGTTTTACAATTGTTAGAACATAATTCTACAGAGTAAGAAATGAAAGAAAAATTAAATTTAAAGTCAACAAAAGAAAAAAAATTTGTGGATGGAAATCATGAATTCAATTGAAAACCTTGAGTTAAAGATGAATCCTATAGTAGTCCTCAATTAAATCCAATAAAGTATTATCAAATTTATATATAGTGTATGGGAATCATGAATTCAACGAATACTTTATAACAAAAAATTGAAAAAATAATGCTCAAAAAATGTATGGGTTCACCAATATGTTTTTCCATATTTTATATTTGACATGTATTTAAATATTATAAAACTTTTAAAGATCAAAATGTTAAAGATATACAATTTTTTAATCATCCTTATTTCAACCTGTTAAGTATGGTAATATGTTATTTTTTAAAAACACTAAAAAAAATACAAATTAGCTTATATCTAGGTTTGTAATTGACTATAACAAGCGTTTAATAGTGAGAAATGGGGAAAGACATGACTCTGATAGCCTATATCTAGAGTCAGGGTCTATTCCTGTGCCTACGCAGGTCCACAATCCCTGAACAATAACACATGTCAGTCACATCCATTGACTATGGACTTGTCTAGTTCAAACATGACAAAACTACAAATGTTCCACCTTCTGCACTTCTATTTGCTGAGAGGGATGAGATATTTCCCTTTTGTATATGTCATGTATAAATTTTTATTTTCCTTTTATTTTATTTGGAAACCCTAAGGGTATTTGTGAGAGGTATAAACCTACAAAAAAGAAGGAATTTTGAATGGGTTGAGATGACTCTAATCACACCCTTACATGACTGACTATTATCTATATATCTAGATATTTTGGGGAGGGAATAAATCCACACGTAGTTATCCCACATATAGTGATTGTCCAATTTTGTTCCTTGACTATATATATGTAGCTAGAAATTTGTCTTTGATACTTGACAATGTTAGCTATTGACATTATTTAAAATGCTTCAAACTAGTTTTGTGACTAATCCTAGTGAGTGATCTTGACTTTGGGAAGAATAGGGCATATTTGTTTAGTGTGTAGTAATGTATAAATATTTAATAGATAGTGTTAAACTAATAATAATGGATGGTCTTTGACTTGTATTTACAATGAACCTTTTGAATAATTTCCTTTAGCCGACCTTGAAAAAAGTGTGGGAAGACAATTAAATATTTCAAATTTAGAAATTAGACATTAATTAGCATCAGGACAATTCCACTATAAGTGGACATGTATGTGGCAATGGACTTCTCTACCTAGATTAGACCTATCCCATAAAATCAAGTCAACTATCTTGAGGTTGGAAGCAATATGAGAATGATATAAATAGGTTTGAGCATTGACTTGGGAATTCTTATGTAGTAGTGATGATGATCAGAGGGGTCAAGCCCTCATGTAGATAAATGGCTTAGAGGTTTGGTGAATAAGAGTCATGTATTTGGGTGTAAGTCAAGTGATTCAAGATGTGTCAAGAATTAACATTGTGAAGTACCTATGACCATATTTAGATATCTACATTATAACACAATCTAAACCTCAAAAGGGGGCCATATACACTACTCGTTATATTTTTAGACCCATGTCTTCTTTGATAATATGAAAAACCTAAATAAATACCATTTTATTTTAGGGATATAGGGGCATGTGCATTATCATATTTAGTATAGCAGGAGTGAATGCCCCTCACTTGGAGACTACAGAGTTCCAACTTCAATTCACATCTTACCCAACACAACTTAGTGACATATATATTCTTTATGGAATTAAAGGCTTATTTCCTTATAGCTATATGGTTATAACTTCAAATCTCATTTTATTAAGTGATTCAAATTATGTTTATATGTGGAGGCTTGTCACCTAACAACATACATGGTTCCTACTCCACTCCATTTTTATATATCTTTTAATAGTATGACAAACCCACATGAATTTCATTGCATACCAATGATAAAGGAGGTATATTGCAAGTATTTAATTTCACAATCAATGATTATTAATTTTTTCACTTACTCATGTTTGTGGAGGAAAATTAAAGAGGTTTTGTAGGTTATAAGACTCAATAATTTAGAACCCAGTGATCTAGATGTGAAATATCCTTTTTATATCTTTTCATGTGTTTATCACTTTAAAGTGTGTGCTTATACTATCTACTTTATGGCTAAGCACACACCTCAAATTTAGGCATTATATACACACTTAAAAATTGTCACTTGGGTTTTATTTAACATTATTTTATGAATGTTGGCACATATGTCTATGTATGGGTGATTTGTTCTAAATCAAGCAATATTGGTCCTCTTGTAAACTTCTAGCTTTCCAAATTCCTCATTCTTTATCATGTCATAAACATATTTCATTCTTTAAGCCCCATTTTAACATAGGAAAACCCATCTTCCCCTTTCTCCCTTTGCAAGCGTAGTCATTGGATGTTTTCATGTGTGTCAATATTATCCAATTTAAACTTAAAGTAACCTATACATGGATAAATGTTGTAGTTGATTTCACAAACCCTATAAAAGTGATCATTAGTGCATTGATGATTATATGACCTAAAATTATATTTTGTATCACTTTTGGTGCATGAGTTAGAGTTATTTTTAATACGTAATTTATGTTTGTTGACATCTTTGTTCTTATCTAAGGGGTCTAACAAATAGAGGGCTAGTTAGTTCACACTAGCCATCCAAACCCTAATGTGGGCCTTGTTGACCAAAATTGACCTTTGGTCAAATTTTATTCAACCCCCTACTTTTTTAAACTTTATATAAGTTTATTCATGTCCTATAGAGGTGTCCTTGTGATCCAAATGTTTTACTTATGCCTAGCCTAGTCTCAGTTCAAATCTAGCCCTTTGTACTAGTCAAGTCAATGATGGTCAACCCTGATCAAATAGGGTCAAAACTAGTCAAAGACATAAATTATGTTATTATGGTCCTAATATTGTTTTTAATATGATTTAATACATCTTTAGTTCATTTAATTACTTTTATCATGTTCAATATGCAAAAAATGGCCTTGTGGGCCTATTTTGAGCTAAAGAGGAGGACTTGTACGGATGAATAAAGTGAAGAATTTGTCACCAAGATAGGATTAAATGTGGGAGGGATCAGATAAGGTCATAATCTAGTTATGACCGTCCAAGATTCAGTTATAATTAGATAAGGTCAGTTTCCCCTTATTTTGAGGGCCTTTTTGGCACTTGTACAGAATAGATCATCTCATTTTCAGGTGGAAACATTAGCAAGGTGTCTCTTCATCTCCCAACAACCATTTACATGTTTTTTTTGCATAAAAATTCATATAAGTTCATTTCTTTCTTCTTTTCCTCTCTTCTTGTCTTGGCAAGTAAAAAAGAAGCAACTTCAAGCATATGGTATGGACTGTATAGGTGGATTGGGAGGGAGTGCTTCTACAAGTGGATAGTGCTCTGAGTCCTCTTCACATCCATAATATGAACTTCCATTTTTTTTCCTTATCCTTCATCAACCAATGTTAACACTCTAAGCTACCTCGTTTGGGTCTACAACTATGAGAGGAGTCACTATTTGCAGTCATCTTCATTTTCTTGTTTTGGTCTAATGATTTCATGTTTTTTAGAGGTGTCCACATGATTTTCAAGGTGTTATTTCAGGTTCCCCATCCTTAATTTGTTTTTAAAGGCATAAATCATTCAATAAAGCCTTCTCTAGGCTTGTTTTCCACTTTAGACCATTTTGATGTATGTTTCTCCAAATTAAGCACCTACAAATGTTATTGGGCAGTTATCCATGCCAACATGAGGGATTTTTATATTTTCTATCTCTTTTGGATGTCATGGAAATGGTATAATTATATAATCTTCTCATAAGGTCTAAACCATACACTTCTTCAGTGTTTCTCCTCACTGCCCATTCCAACTCAATCCTACTTGTAGTAGGCTATAGACAAGGAACATGAGAGTATCAAAAGAATGGAGATGGTCTAGGGGTCTCCTCTAAAATTTATATGTAGTTTTTCTAATATTTTATACCATAATTCTTTCACCAAGGACCTAAAGAGGAAGTGAGATTGAAAAATGAAAGAGATGATTGATTTTTGTTCCTCAGTCCCTAGACACACCAAATAGAGCTCCCAAGGGTCATTTTAGTTTTCATAAGGTGAAGTTGTATTTGGTTTTGATAAATCCTCTTATACCCAATTTTTAATCCTATCCATGGTAAACAATCATGCCAAGTTTGAGCTTGAAAGGACAAGAGTCACATATGTTTTGAGACCTCCCAAAATGGCTAAAAAATACTAAAAAGAGTCGATAATGTCTATAGATTTTAGAAGGAAGGTTGATATTGGCATAACATTAGGGAGTTATAATCATGATAAAGTAAGGTAAATAATTCCAAACACCTCAATAAGTAACTTCAAGCACTTATACATGGGAGAATAAGTGGTTAAATAAAGTGACCATCTAGGCCTATCCCTTGTTCGTGCACAAGGCAGAGTAGGCAGTGAATGCAATGTTTCAATGGATTGCATAAAAAGGTGGTATGAAGGACTCTAGGATGATACTATGTCAATTTTTAAGACCATTTAATCAAATTCATCCTTATCAGGTCCTAGACATTCCTAACATGCTCTAAACTCACCTCTACTAACCTATAGGTCTGAAAACATGCACCTACAACCTAGTATTAGAGGTTGTTCTCGGTCAGGGGTAAGGAAGGTCTTTGAAGCTCAAGTGAAGAATTTAAGTAGATGTAATGATGAGTATGGATTGATAATATGAAAACAAAAGTAATTTAATACATTTGTAATTCAAAGAACCTACATAGAAACCTACGGGCCTGTAGGTGTATGTCTTAGTCCTAACCTTGAAAGTGCCTAACTTTGAAGATGAAAGGTATATGAGCATGCAATAGAATGAAATTGGCCTAGAAATATAATTATGTGATAACTTAAATTAATTTAAAATCATCATATAATTTTTTTCTTATATCACTAAAGCATGAGTTAAGCCTAAGACAACATATAGTCAGGTTAGGCCTAAACTGAGCAAGAATGAGCAGGGTTGGTGTTGTAGGTGATAGAAACACTATAGATCAAGGAGAGATATTTTTTAGGTTTTTAAATATTTTAAATATTAATATATATGGATATTATCACCTTAGAGGAACCCTAAACAAAATATATTCACCAATAGTACCCCTATTTACTACCATAGTCAGGCAGGGTCATCTTCCAAGCTTGAGCAAAGTGTAGGTTTGACTAATCCAAGAGGGAAGGAAGGTAAAAAACCTGATTTAGTGGTAAAATAACATAATATTAAGGTTATTATATTTAAAACATGTGAAAATAGTATTCCAATACCATCTTATTATGAGCAGAGTTGACACAATCCGTACAGTCAGGCTAGGAGAACCTTGTTTCAAGGAGAAAACAAAGAGTTTCACTAGCAAGCAAGCTTTTCAAAGGCTGACAAAGCTTCATGAGATTTAATTAAGGATAGATGATATTTTAAATTAGTATCCACATGGAGGTTTAGGCAAAAACATGCAAAAAATAGGGTTTTAGACCCATTTTTTTAGGAAATTGAGATGGTTGGACCACTTAGGCATGGAATGACCAAAACATTTGGTAAATTTGATCTTAAAAAAAAAAATTAGCTCAAAAAATATTCACTTTACTCATCCAAATAGGTCTAATACTCTCTATTTTGTCTCAGAGGTAGGTCTGTCCTTTCATGCACAAGAATGCCAATTTTGGGGAAAAGTGAAGAATGGAGGGATTGTACTCATTTTGATCAGTCAAGGAGGTTTGGATAGTTTTTGAAGACGTGAAGTAACATGAAAACAATATTTTATGGTTGGGATGCCAACAGGGTGATTTGGACCAAGAGGTTTGCAGGCATGCCTGACAAAGAAACATGCAAATCTCGCCCCTAAGGCAAAATCACTCCAAGTCTTAGGATTATCCAAACAATATACTTCCTTGAATGAATTATAATTATGTTTTTAATCTATTTTAAGTCATGTTAAGTGAAAATGAATGGTCATATAGCTCAAAAATGTAAACTGGCTCATTGGCAAGGTGTAGGCCTTGACCCAAACCAGGGGTCATTTCCATTTTTGGCCTTTTTTGATTCATTACAGGTGTTGGATAGTGTTTTTGGGGTAGATATAGAGATGTTAAAACTTATTTTTGGAAAAATAACTCCATAAAAAGCCATTTTTGGCCTTAAGAGTGCTTAGACCCTCACCAGAAGCATATAAATGACTCGAAGGTCAACTTTGGACACTCATACCTCCCATAATATTTTTCATGGGAAATTGAGACATTTGTATATGTTAGGGATGGTCCTTGAATATCCCTCAGTGAAATTTAGAAATGGTTTCAATGTCTAACCTTTATGAATAAAGGTTAAGTGTTCAGGCCACTCAAAACCCTTGTAAAACCCTCACAAGAACCCGATTGGAGAAAACTTGATATGTGAGAATCTAAATGAAATGTAATGGCCATGAAACCACCTAGAGGTTGCATAATACTCTCATAGGATCCCACACATGTGATTTTTTTGTATGTAAATGTATGTATCAAAGGAAAATAAGGATTGTTTTGACCATTTTGAGTGGTGTGCAAGCTAAAGGAGGATTTAAGAGATGAAAAAAACTTAAAAAGGAATATTTACACTTGAAATAACTCAAAAAAATTATATAATCTCATGGATAAACCTCTAAGTGCCTCAACTAGGCCCTCACTTTCAGCCAGTCCAGTGAGCCAGCTAGTGAACACTTGTGGAAAGTGGTGGAAAGCAATTAGGGAAGTATTTTAAAGGTTTTTTCTTGAAAATGATAATATTGGAACCTTTTAAAAGTGTCATTCCATATTTTTCATGGACCAATTTGGAAAATTTGCAGTTTTTGAATGCCAAGTGTAGAAGGTGCATGGAAAAGAGCCATTTTGAGACTGCCAGAGATGAATTTGCATGTCCACAGGAATAGGGATGGTTAGGGATAAATAAAATACATGTGGGAACTTTTTTATAACCCCTTTTGATCATACCAACCATAATATTTTACCATATGTAGAGAAAAATTATTTTTGGAGGTGAATCATGAAGGCAGTTTCCTATGCCAAAAATGTAGGTTTTCTGCCACTTCTCACCATTATTATGACTTGTTTTGGACAAGAAGACCTATATTACATAGATTATATCATCCCACACCTATTCCACATGCAAGTATAACTAATTATCTCAAGGTGACATATGTCCAAGTGACCCTTGTACTTCCTTTTCTTGCTCATGCTCTCAAAGCTATAAATATGTTTTCTCTTGGCTCTTTTGGGTATCCTCCATTGGTTGATAGGGAAACTCTAGCCAAATTTGTACTTGAAAAACTCTTGAATAAATATACAAGTTTTATTGCCACTCATATGCTATAATATTGAATAATGACTTGAATCTTATTGATCTATGTTGAAAATATTGTCATTGATGTCAAAGGTCTAGCATTATTGGTGATAAAGGCCCCATAACATTTAATGGTGTTTTTAATGTTCATATCTTGTATAATGTGTGTTAATATTTATTTAATATTAATTAATATATTTTTGGTTGCATAAAGTCAAAAGAAGGCCCATGGAGAAGTCAAAGAGTCACAGGGTAAAGACAAAAGAGATATGGGACACATTTTCCCATGAAGAATCATCTTGAGGAATTCCAAGAGTCACCAAGTGAAGACAAAAGAGGAAGGGAACAATTTCTCATGAAGGGACACTTTGAGGAATATGAAAAGTCACAAAGATAAATACAAAAGGGGAAAGGATGTATTTTCTCATGAAGGGTCACCATGTGACTTTTCAAATGCAAGGATTTGAAGGGTCATGCAAGTTTGATGCCATTTTCCATGAGGATTGACGGGTCACAAGGGATGAATGCCAAAGGTCATTTGGTAAGCTATAAATAAAGGCTTGGGAAGCCATTTGTAATATGTGTGAAAGAGAGCATGGTTTGTAATTGTCATATCTAGCTTAGAAGAGCAAATGAGAGAAAAGAAAGAGATATTGTAATGTGTTATCATTTGTTGAGAAAGCAACATTGAGATATATTTGTGTGGTATACACAATAGGGGTTAGTGCTCATGTAGGTTGGTTCTCATGAATAGTTATTGTGTTAGTTCTCAATAAAGGGGTTGGTGCTCCTGCAAGTTGGTGCTTGTGAATATTATAGTTTTGATTTGGTGCTCATTTATATACTTAAGATTGTTTTCCATGGTTTTTTCCACATTAGCTTTCCACGTTAAAATCTGGTGTCTCTCTCTCTTGTGTGGTGTTTATTATTTTATTTTTATTACATATCTTGAATGTATGGTTAAGTGGAGTTTGATTAAGTAAAAGATTTATAAAATATATGATATATTGATTCAACCCTCCCCCTTTTAGTATATCATGTGCTTAGTAATTGGTATCAGAGTAGGTTCCTTTTGAAAAAGTTTTATAGCTTGAAGGTAGATCAGGGAAAGTACAATGGCTAGATCACATGAACATTTTTCTACAAATAAGGCACCTTTTTTTGATGGGACAAATTATGATTTTTGGAGCATAAGTATGAGGACTTATTTAATGGCCCTTGGATTTAACATTTGGCAAGCAGTGGTGGAGGAATATGAAGAGCCACAGACACTTGTAACTACTCTGATGGAAAAGAAGGCAAGTGAATAATTCTAAAGATTTAAATTCTATTTTATGTGGTTTATGTGAATCAAAATTTATTAAGTTATGCAATGTAAATCTACTCATGAAACTTGGGTAAAGCTTGAGAATATTTAAAAAGGTGATGGAAAGGTTCAGCAAGCTAAGCTTTAGACTTTTAGAAGACAGTTTAAGAGTTTGAAGATGGAAGAGGAAGAAAATATAGAGAGTTACCTTTTGTGGGTTGATCAAATAATTAATCAGATCCAAGGCCTAGGAGAAAAGTTAGAAAAATCAGTAGTGGTACAAAAAGTTTTGAGATCCCTACCAATGAGATATGATGCAAAAATTTTAGCAATCAAGGAGATGAAGAATCTAGCCAAGCTAAAGATGGGTGAACTACATGGTATTCTCACAGCATATGAGATGTGTACCGAATAAGAAAAATCCTCAAAAAGGGAAGATACTTTTAAGACATCAATGAAAGACAAGGCTAAGATTCAAGAATCAAGTGACACCTCTAGCGATGATGAAAATGACGATGGAGCTCTATTCATCTACAAGCCAAAAAAAGGCACAAGTAAATATCAAGGTAAATTACCTTTTAAATGTTTTAATTATGGAAAGATTGGACATTTTTTAGATAAGTGCCTAGATAAGGGTAATGGTGACAATGAAGAAGGAAAGTCTACATACAAGAAAAATTTCAAAGGAAAATTCAAGAAGGGATTTGAGAAAAAGAGTTTATACTCTAAAGATCCTAGCTCAACTGAAGATAGTGGAGTCAATGATTCAAAAGAAGAAGATATTTTATTCATGTCCATACATGAAGATGCCTCTGCAAGCAAAAGTATAGATGATCAAGAAGAAAAATAGGATGAAGTTGAAGTGAATCTGGAAGGAGAACTCATTTGTGCCTTAGAAGAGTTAAAATCTCTTGAGAAGAAGAATAAAAGATTGAAGCTCCAGATCAAAAAAAATGAAAAGGAGTCAAGGAAAATAATTGAAGATCTACAATCACACTTTGAAGAAGCCAAGAAGAATGAAAAAGATCTAACGACATAGTTTCAAAAAGTAAGTGAAAAATGTGAAAGGTATGTTATTGAAATTGTCTCTTTAAAAGAAGATATTGAGAAAGTAGTCAATGATAAAGCAGTCAGTGATTCAAAATTTTAGGATAGCACTAACATGTTGAATAAGATATTAGAAATTTAGAATTCAATATCAGATAAGACAGGTATCAGATTTGATAAGAAAAAGAGTTATGTTGAAGCTCTTTCAAAAGAAGAAAAAAAAGGGAAGAAGTGAAGAATACAAAAGGTCGAAAGGAACAGAGCTATAAAAGACAATCAAGACAAAGATACACAAATCAGAACAGATTCTATTTTCATGGTTATTATTTTTATTATAATGGATATGGTCATAATAAAATAGAATGTTAGAAAAAAGCTAATAATTTCAGAAACAAGGAGAAGGAAACTCATGCAGAGTCAAGCAGAAGCCACAACTCTTTTGCTCCTGTATCAGGCTTTGATGAAGAGGCCATAATATGTTACAAGTGCAATAAGTTTGGACACATAGCCTGGTATTTTAGAAGCATGTTCGATTCAATCAAGAAGGACCAGAGTTTCAAGGCTCTATTCATCAAGAATAAGGTTCAAATAGGTTCATGGCAGAAGAAACAACTTGAAGATTATATGTTAGTTCAGATAGCTTTGCATGCAAGAAATGAAGAACAACCATGGTTTATTAACAACAAATGTTCAAAGCACATGATAGGATATAAGAGCAAGTTCATAACTCTAAAGAATATCAATGGTGGCACAATGGAATTTGGAGACAAAACTATTGTGAAGATAGCTATAAAAGGTACTTTGAGTTTGGATAATGGTAAAACCAAGACTAAGAATGTATTGTATATAGAAGGTCTTAACCATAATCTATTCAGTGTAAGTCAATATGTGATCAGGTATACACATTAAAGTTTTATGGTCAAGGTTGTGAGATTAGAAGAAAAAATTTAGATAAGTTTATTGTAGATGCTCAAAGGATAGCAATAATTTATGTGTTATCAGATATCTTTACAAAGGCACGATCAAAGGACACATTCAATGATCTGTGAGAGGAGTTGGGAGTAATTTATTTTACTTCTTGCCATTGAAGATTAGCATCAGTTGAGGGGGAGCTAAGTGTTAGCTCTGGGATAGGCCCTTTGACATTGATGTCAAAGGGGGAGAAGTGTAGAAACATGTACAGGTATAAGAAAAGGTACAAGGAATAGGTACAGGATGATACAGTAAGTGGGAGTTACTATATGTTTTGAAGTTTGGCTATATATGCAAGTTGGCATGTGCAATGCAAGTTGTAGGATGTGGCAGTTTTAGTTTGAGGTTGCCATCAATGACAAAGGAGGAGATCGTTAGAAATATTGTCATTGATGTCAACCTGAAACTAAAACTACCACATCTTGAAACTTGCACTACACATGTCAACCTGCATATATAACCAAACTATAAAACATATAGTAACTCCCCCTTAATGTATCATCCTGTACCTATTCCTTGTATCTCTTCTCATACCTATACATGTCCTATATCTATTTCTACACTTCTCCCCCTTTGACATCAATTGCAAATGGCATGTCCTAGAGCTAAGTTTTAGCTCTAGGATACACCCTTTGCCATTTATGTCAAAGGGAGAGAAGTGTAGAAATAGGTATAGGTATAAGTTTAGGTACAAGTACAGGGAATAGGTACAAGATGATATAGTAAGGGGGAGTTATTGTATGTTTTTCAATTTGGCTATATATGCAGGTTGGCATGTGCTATGTGGGTTTCAGGATATGGCAGTTTCAGTTTGAGGTTGCCATCAATGATAAAGGGGGATATTGTTAGAAATATTGTCATTGATGTCAAAGGTCTAGCATTATTGGTGATAAAGGCCCCATACCATTTAATGGTGTTTTTAATGTTCATATCTCAACTAATGTGTGTTAATGTTTATTTAATATTAACGAAAATATTTTTGGTTGCATAAAGTCAAAATAGGGCCCATGGAGAAGTCAAAGAGTCACATGGTAAAGACAAAAGAGATATGGGATGAATTTTCCCATGAAGAGTCATCTTGAGGAATTCCAAGAGTCACCAAGTGAAGACAAAAGAGGAAGGGCACAATTTATCATGAAGGGACACTATGAGGAATACAAAAAGTCACAAAGATAAAGACAAAAAGGGAAAGGATGCATTTACTCATGAAGGGTTACCATGTGAATTTTCAAATGCAAGGATTTGAAGGGTCATCCAAGTTTGGTGCCATTTTCCATGAGGATTGAAGGGTCACAAATGGTTAATGCCAAAGGCCATTTGGTAAGCTATAAATAAAGGCTTGGGAAGCCATTTTTAATGTGTGTGAAAGAGAGCATGGTTTGTAATTGTCATATCTAGCTTAGAAGAGAAAAGGAGAGAAAGGAAATAGATATTGTAATGTGTTATCATTTGTTGAGAAAGCAAAATTGAGAGATAGTTGTGTGGTATACACAATAGGGGTTGGTGCTCATGTGGGTTGGTGCTCATGAATAGTTGTTGTGTTGCTGCTCAGCAAAGGGGTTGGTGCTCCTACAAGTTGGTACTTGAGAATATTCTAGTTTTGAGTTGGTGCTCATTCATATACTTGAGATTATTCTCCATGGTTTTTTTCACATTGGGTTTCCACGTTAAAATCTAGTGTCTCTCTCTTGTGTGGTGTTTATTATTTTAGTTTTATTCCATATCTTGAATGTATGGTTAAGTGGAGTTTTATTAAGTAAAATATTTATAAGATATATGATATAATGATTCACCCCCCCTCTCAGTATATCCTATGCTTAACAGTCTAGTCTAGTGAAAGATTGTCTTTTCTAGCTTGTACTCTTGATGGTCTACCAATTTACAAAAAGGAGATTATTACAAGTCTTTTCAAGTATTCTTTTCTAAGCGTAAATATATCCTAGAAGTGGTTCATGATTGTATCCCTCCTTGGAATCATTCATTCCCTTCCTAATAATCATATATCTTCTTGAATCTAGCATATGAAACATTGATGTAGCAATGGATCCTAAGTTATGAATCTTGTGTGTGAAACATCCTTGTTTGTCTTTAAGTATTGGTTTCAGTCAAGTGAGAGGACATTATATATTGGTGCATCACCCTTTTGTTGTTTTAGTTATTTTCTTAATCCCTTTTCATCTTCAAGTTACTATGTTAAAGAGAAAGCTTCAAAGAGTGCATCAAGGGGAACTAGCCCCTCATATAGAGATTCATTTCTCAACATTATCACCCATAGCAAGAGAAATGTCTCCATGGTTCCACTTGTATGAGGATAATTAGGCATCTCCTTAGGGGTGGAAATCCAAGTATCAATAGGCCCCTAAAATTTGTTTTCCTTAACACTCCAAGTTATGTTTCTTCAACTCATTGCATGAAGATAAGAGTCGTAACACACAAAAGTAGAGTAAGGAAGTGAAAATCATAATTAGGCAAACATACCCAAAATATCAAATTTCAAGTGATAATGGTTTACCATGAGCATTTGCACATCCTAAATAGTCTATCATGAGTGTTCATATGGTAATGGAATTTTATTTTATGAGATACTAAATACAAGGGGCATAATTTCATATACACATTTCCAAATCTGAATTGTAGAGACATATTCATAACATAATATAAATGAGATAAGAGCCCTTTATTCCCCTATTTCTTCACATATTTAGTTATCATAGTTATTTTAGCATTATTTTCTTGTATTTTACATGTATTATAAATGCTTAATTAAATGTAGCTCATTTATGATAATACATATACTAAAATCTAACTAATCTAAACAACATTAAAAATATTCTTCTTCATCATCATCATACTACACATATTTACACGTATTATTGAAAATGCCTACTTTATTAAAGGTAACAGATTGCATTGATAATCAATGACTACTCTCACATTTATTACATCTTGTGACCTGTTATCTTTCTCACTATTTACATAAGTATCCTTCCCCTAATGATGGATCGTGAATGTTGATTTGAAACATTGAGCTAACAACATGCACATAATATTTCTAAAAAAAATATAATCTAAAATCATATAAGTCTTTAAATAACCATGAAAAGAATATTTAAGACAATCTATAATATAAATCAATAAAAAGAAAAAGAAAATAAAAATCTTTGATATAGTTATTTGCAAAAACAAATATCTAATAGAACCAAAATTATTATTATTATTTTATAATTTAACCATTTTTAAAGATCAAAAACATAAAAAAAACATTTATAATATCATAAAGGATTACAAAATACAATTAAAAATATTTGAATTTTGGTCTAAGATGAATTTTATGGAATGGATACCTATAAGTGTTTATCACTATACAAAACTCAAGAAGATTGATTATTAATACATCCAATATTTACAAACTACAATGTTAGTGTCTCAGATATCAGTAAAAAATAAAATAGTTACTACATTAAATTTGGTTGAATGTTAATTTGCATTGATCTTGAGCTAAAATACTTTTTCCAAAACCCCCAAGACCCTATATTAGTATAAAATAAATTTCTTCCCTAATACTATTAAAACCCTAGGTTAGTATAAAACCCTATAGGGCCAAGCTCATACTCTGCAATTCTAGTTTTCACATCACCATTGTTTAAGCATTTCATCTTAATGGTGAATCATTATAGAGAATATTCTTTTTCATAGAATATGAGGTATACATTTAATTAATTAAAAAATTATTCAACATCTCAAATAAATAGGCCCCCTTGCAGAGTGATAAATTTATTCGAAAATAGTAACCCAATCATGAACAGGCAAAAACTTATAGAAATAATGATCCCTCTACATAATGCAACCACATCTACAAAATAAGTAACTCCCCTAAGTATCATCTCCAATATTTGGTGTGCATTCTCTAATGGTACCCTATGTTGTACTCTACTCTACTCTATCGTATTTTTATTTTCATATATTCATTTCAAATTTTGATAGGGTCAACTAATTTTTTCTATAAATCCTAAACCTTAAAACATAGTTTAATTATTTATGTTAATAGTTGAGACAACAACATTACTCTTTATATTATTTTATTTGGAAGTTTCCTCTTATAGGGTAGACTTGTGAGTATATTTCATGACTAAGGGGATCTCTCCATTAAGTACACCAAACCCAATGAGTTGGATGTGGTATGTTACCATACTTCCACACTTTATCATATTAAATCTTAAACCTTAACTCAATCTTAATCATTATGGCTGAGCTAAAAATAATGGTCTATGGATATTTTTTGATTAGTAAGTTACCCTTTTGGTGTAACCTTTGGCTTAAATGTTGCAACCAAGGTACCCAACATCATTTTTCATTCAGTTACATCACACCCAGCTAGTTGAATGTACCCAATTTGAACTAATTATCATGTTTCCTAGGGATATGAACTTGGAGATCTATTTAAAAAGCTCCAATAATTTTACCATAGTTACACAAATAATGAGAAATTATAGGAAAATCATAAAAATCTTGAGTTTGTAAGCTGGGCGAGTAACTCGCATAGTGAGTTTCTGCATAAACACATTAGTCAGTTGATTTATTTTATAACTTTTAGCCTAAAAATAATAGAAACTATACCTATGTGCTCTCTAAAGTCATTTTTTAATGATTTTGATATCATTTTTCTTGTTATCTAAGTTTATTTTATGACTTTATATTTTTTGAGTTTACCAAAAAAAAAATTGACAAGTCGCAAGTTTGAGTCAAAAAATAGGGTTGCGGAGTTTTTGTTGAGTCTGAGTTTTTAAACTATTATTTTTACCACTTAGACTCATCCCGATGGACATAATAGTTATCATAATTAATCTCAAATGAAGGATAAATAGACTTCTTCCATGTATTGGTTTAATATTGCATGTAAACACTAAATCCTAAATCATATGATCCTTAGACCCTAAACTTGATTTATTTATGTTGATGGTTGAACCAACAATAATAAATATGTAATTGATATCAAACCAAGGATAAGATAAATCTTGGATCATTTTACCTATATTCTTTAACTTATGTTAGGGCTTGACTAACTATTGTCAATAAACCATGGTTACCAAGAAATTATAGTATAGGGTTGAGGTATGTGTCTTTATCCCCATACCCACATCTTATGATGACTACATTTATATAAAATATAGTCGAACACCTACCCTAATTTGAATGACATCCCCATCTTTGTACTAGTATCTGTACCTCCACCTTCCCATGTAATTATGATATAAACCCATAAAAAACATGGGGTACATTCAAGGGTGACCTTGAGTATAAATTTAAGACTGTAACTTAATCTTGCTCCAAAAAATGCTTAAGGTGGTATGTATCCTTACCCAAATATTTTCCAAAAAAACTAAATTTTAGTGTACATGTGGACCATAAAATGATGGTAAGATATGGGTCTATACATGCAACTCATTATTTGATAGTATGATATAGGCCATCATATTTGGGGAATGATTCCTTTCACAATAAAAAATATTTACCAAGTGAAATAAAGAAAATAAAATGTAGTTTATATGTGGATATTGTTCTGAGATTATGATATGGGCCCTTGACTTTCGGTAATTTTTCCTTGCACAATATTTTTTTAATAATGCATATACCATGCATGGGTAGGTAATGATGGTTGTTGATAGTCCCTTTACACATAACCCATAGAGGTTGACGTAGTGTTCTTATTGAAGGGGGATTCCTAACATTTTCCAACAAGTGCTATTGAATGAATTTAAGATCCTATTTCATCAAAATGGCAGTATGGGATTGGATTCTTTTGAGTTAAGTTTAATTTTTTAAGAGGTTCCATATAAAATTAATGATAAATATTTTAGTGGAAAATCATCTATAAGTCAGAATAAATTACCCAAAGAGTCTCATATAAATTTACAATAGGTCTAAGCCTATTTACCTATCTAACACTTGTCAATAAAGTACTAAGAAAGCCTATTTTATCGCTACACATTAAAAAGGACTACCCTAAACTTTCAAAATCAAAAATTGGTCACAAGGATTAGGCCCTAACTAAATTTGAAACACCTAATCTAAGTCAAGTTGGCCATTATCAAGTGTTAAAATCCAGATTGTAGGTTGCATCCTAAAAAGAGCACCATTGCACAAAAATACCTAATAGGAAGAATTACGTGGGGCTTGAATTCCCTCCTTGGAATATATTATACATAGATAGTACTTAATCATTCATTGGGGAGTGTTTGAGTTCATTTCAACCAACCTTTCTTCACATTTTGTAGGTTTAAACCTAGTGTCAAAAATGGAGTCACAGTTTTGAAGTGAAGGAGACATGTTTTTTAGATTTGCACATACAACAAGTACATGATATCGTATATAAATATATTTTTCAAGTAGACATAATGACATTTGTTAAAAATATAATGCACAATTTCATAAGATGAAATTGAAAACAATAAATGCATGCATAAGACAAAGGCATCTAGATACTGATAAAATCATCTAGGTAGATCCATACACTCATATTCATGATTCTAATTGACTTTTCATCCATTTCCTAAACTTTCTATCACATAAAAATAATATAAGTCTTTCACAAAATAATAACAAAATAAAGTATCTTAATCTTGTAGGTCTTTTCTATTTATAGTAAGATGCAATTATTTAATCATATTCTGATTTAGCATTTAAAATTGTGATTTAGCTCACATTAATCCAAAATAAATTAAAACACCAATCAATGAGTTCTTCAGGACTCAAACTTCCATAATAACTTGTAGGGTCCAACTTTGGTTTACTAGTTATTCTCATAATAACTTGTAAGAAAATATCTTCAAGTTCATCAACAACTTCTCTTGCAACCTAGTTCTCAAACAATTCTTCTATGAATTTATCACTACTTTCATCATCCACCTTGACATTGCACTGTCACCTAACATGCAATGTATATATCTCATTAATCTACCAGATCTACAAGTCTTGGCGCTCTATCCACTCACAACCTTATTATATTCAAACCACTTAAACCTCCTCTATGTGATGTTTCTTTAAAAACCAATTATCTTACATAAATTCTATCTAATTATATCAATGTAAGATGTCTATAGGTACTTTGTACCAGCACTCGTAAATTTGGAGAATAACATTATCCTGCAAGGAATAAAATCTTGCTACATGATACTAAAGATCTAAACACAATTAAAGGTCTCAATTAAGAGAAGCCTTATACCACACAACCCTTATAATTCACCATGAAATATTTAATTAAATGCAACAAAACTCATATCTTTATTGACTTTAGTTTTAATAATTATAATGCACTTACATCAATCTCACAAATGAGATGCGGTATAAAACTAGATCTACAAATCTCTACTTGCTAAGTCATGGTGTTTGCAAGTAGAGCTTCCTATTCACTCAACTAAAACTTGTAATACC